>JANIHY010000005.1:30457498-30483120 GCA_027479065.1 Erythroxylum brevipes | reverse complement strand
AAAATAATATAATTTCTTTTTTGTTTAATTTAAAAAGATATATAAAAACAAACATGTAATTATCATTTAATTTTTTCTTTTCTAAGAAGGTTACCGTAAGAAAAAGCAAGCAACCACATTACCGCCACGAGGGGGGATTTATGGTAATTAGGCAAGATTTTCTGTCTGAACTATGAACGCACATAGACTCCCGTGCTTTTTTCTTTTTTATAACAACACCATTGTTTGATTGAGTGCACAAAACGAGGAAACACAGACAAAGAGCCGACGGCGACGGGGCCGGGGGAAATCTTGGCAGAAGCTTCTCCTTCGAAACCCCTCATCCCCCACCGCCTGCCCATGCCGTTCCCTGAAATTTAAACCCTAGGGAAAAGTAAACTATTTAACCTAGGAAAAAAAAAATACAATTATAATCATTCAATTCTTGATATTCCTAATCTGCCCCCAAAAATTCCTCGAATTTTCTTGATGCTCTCCTTTGGTGTCGGTGAGGTCGCTTTCTGTTGAAGCTAAAACGAGTCCGTGTAGATCCAAATTCCCCACCCTTCCTGTGAAAAAGGCCACTAACATTGGATTCCTTGCCTTTCTTGTTTCGTGCAAATTATTTATTATTGCTGTTGGTGGAAAAAAATACTGTAGTTGTTGACGCAAAGAAGTTGATAAAAGGAATTCGGGTTAAGAAGAAACAATGCTGTGTAAAATGGGGTTGATGAATCGGAAGAAGATGTCTGGGAAAGTTCCGGTTTACTTGAATGTGTATGATTTGACTCCGATCAACGGCTATGCTTACTGGCTCGGCCTCGGAATCTATCACTCTGGCGTCCAAGGTTGGTTCCTTGTCTTTCCTTTTGGAGAAAAGAGTAAAACTTTTATGTGGGTTTTGAGTTTTTGATCCAAGCTTCCCGATGTGTCTGAGATGGAAAGTTATTATTTTTTCAAAGAATTTTGTTGTGATTTTCTAAAGCTTATTTTAATCATATGTATTCGACTTTTGAAATGAAGTTGGATGTGTGGGTTTTACGTGTTTGTCAAGAGAGAGTATAATATGAATTTTTTGGTGTAATTAAGAGGAAATAACTGGTGATTGCTCACGTTCTCTGATTTACATTTGATATGATTGATTTTTCTTTTTTTCAATGGCTGGCCAAGGAAAATGCTTTCGTTGATTTTGTTTCTTTGAAATGGGAAACATCTTTTTTCTCACAATCTAAAACGTAATAGGTTTTCAATTGCCATTTTTCTTCTACATATATATTCTTAGCTAAGTGCAGACGATACTATAAGCTTGAATTCTTTTTTACTTCATTCTTTATTGTTTTAAATTTTTTTGGTCGTTCTTGCTTTGTAGTTCATGGAGTAGAATACGGTTTTGGAGCACACGAGCATTCAAGCACAGGGATCTTCGAGGTTGAACCGAAGCAATGCCCTGGTTTTACTTTCAGGAAATCAATATTAATAGGTAGGACTGATTTGGGTCCTAAAGATGTTCGCGGATTCATGGAGAAACTAGCTCAAGATTACCCTGGGAACACATACCATCTTATCACCAAGAACTGTAATCATTTCTGCAATGACGTCTGTGTAAAGTTGACCGGCAAACCAATCCCTAGCTGGGTTAATCGTCTTGCTCGATTAGGTAATAACCCGTTTACATCTTGTTTCTTCTTTCAAATAAAAATAATTAAGCATTAAGCTTGTGGTAGTAGAATAAGCTAATGAAATGCAAAACTGGATGTCCTCAAACTTTTTGTTTTACTGATGAATCTATTTTAAGCCACTGCATATGCATGAGGCACTTGCTGAAAAATATGCATGTACCCGCGTATATGGACAGTAAACGACCATTGCCACACTATAACCTAGACAGCCACTTCCTATTATATTAATTTAATGCCTCCTTTGTTATACCTCTCAATAGTCTCTGATTTTACCCATAGCAGCTGCAGCATACTGCCCAAGCCTAATTGTTTAATTGTTCACGAATAGAAGGATCTTTTTAACATCTACAACAATTTTCTTTCCAATCCTTTTTCTAATTTTGATATCTAGTATGGGGACTGTTGCAGCAAACTTAAACTTCTTTTCACTCTGGCAGTTTAAGAAAAGTAAAGTAAAATACAAGATGGAGAATCTTAGCTGTAATTTCTCTCGGTCCTTCTGTCAGATGATTCTACTCTGGGTATTGCAACTTACTAGATTTCTACAGTTTTTTGGTCTAGAATAACATCTGGTTTCTTCTTTTTCACATCCTTTGAATTTTATTTCATATAGGTGTTTATTGACATGGCCTGATATCTGTTGGCTAGGAAACTGGTTTACTTTATTGCTTTTCGTCTTGACATTTTGATTATTTGTATGCTTTCAATAGTTTGCATAAATTGTTTGTTCATTAACACTACTGAATGTATCTTGTTAAAGAGGGTACCTGTAATTTTGACGTTAGTGTGACTTCTATAGTTTTGTTTCATCAATAATGATCCTCCTCCTAGTTTTATGGGGTAAAATATTGGAAGCCGAAATAGCTGCCATCTTCAAAATCACTTCAAGCTTGATCATGATCTTGGGTCTGATTCATTCTACAGGTCTTTTCTGCAACTGTGTTCTTCCAGCAGAATTGGCTGAAACGAAAATTCGACAAGTTAGATCGGATGATAGGGTGGTAGAGGGAGAGGAAAAGAAGTTGAGAACTCATTCAAGTAGGTATTTTTCTCCGTCTAGTTCTATAACTGCTCCTTCTTTGACATCTTACCCATCAGGTTCTGGAAACAAAAGTAGTAGACAAAGACTGTGTCGTCCTCCAGCTTCATCTTTTGTTCCTGATAGAACTTCAACTTTGAGATTGAAGACTTAGTGGAATTAGTTTTCTTTTTTAACTGCTTAGGGTCATAGCGTTTAAAATCAGCTACAGGTTGGGAAAAATAGCAGAGTTTGACTCTGCCTGACCTTGTTATGTGGCTTCTCTTATATTTGTGATGATTGAGGGAAGCAGCTGCTCTGAAGTTATTGCAGCGTTTCTGCTTTCTTGTAAAAATGCTTTTGTCAGAAGAATGAAAAGTTCTATGGTTTTACTATCTTCAATTCATATCAGTCTTAGGATCTTAATTCAGTTAGTACATGGTAGAACTGGCCTTTCAGCCGAATTTGGCTTGCCTCTATTCTAAGCTGGGGGAGCTACTTTAGCCTGTAGGTTTGACCCGGGGTTGGTTTGCTACATCCTCTAGCGGCTAATAATTTTAGTGCCATGATTAGATCTACCGACTTTCTACTCACTTCAGTGCCTATGCAGTCATCTCGTTGTTCTAGTTGTCTCAAACCCCCATTAAACCAATAATAGTTGTGCTACAGCCAATTAGAGTTGTGATCAACATTAATATAAGATTATTCAGCCAATAGTTATCAATCTCCATGGAGTTTCCCTACCAGTCACTCTTCCTATGTTGGGCTGAAAGAGGACAGAAAGCAATTGCAAAGAACTGCTGAAGTTTGCCTAGTCTTCCGAAAGTAAATGGAGAATACGCGTACGAGAATATAAATGGAAGTGAGTGTCAGTAGGCAAGGAAAGGTTAAATTGTTCTACTGTTTTCAGCTTTGT
The DNA here is from genome assembly GCA_027479065.1 of Erythroxylum brevipes. NCBI lineage: Eukaryota > Viridiplantae > Streptophyta > Magnoliopsida > Malpighiales > Erythroxylaceae > Erythroxylum > Erythroxylum brevipes. The sequence goes on along the minus strand of JANIHY010000005.1, from coordinate 30,479,528 downwards.
TTCGAAAAGTCCAAAAATCGGGGCACTGCCCACTGTTAAAAGGCAATCGGTTACTCTAATAACCTTTTGTTTCTCTACCATTTCTAGCCTTGCTTCTTATCATTATCTATTATAATATCAATTACTTCTTCGAAAACAAGTAATTATTTTGTTTATAGAATCGATAAAATATAGATCTAATCTAAATAATCCATATAATTTTTTTTTAAAAAAAGAAGTCATAATTAATATGCAAAACAAAATTACAATTTTCAAATTAAAGGGTTCATTATGCTTCCGTATCTATTTCTTAGCGGTTTGATCGTAACTTCACAAGGTTTACATCGATTTTTTTTTTTTTTATCGAGCATTCCAACTCCAACTTCAAGAGGTATCTACCATTGACTCTTTTAGCACAGTCCAGTACATCTTTATTTCGTTTCCTACCTTAAGGAGTAGCCTAAAGAGTAAGGTTTTAAGATGAAAAATGTAAATTTTAGCTGTAGATCATAAGTTTTATTTCATAAAAAGAGAGTACATAAAGAGATATTACAAAGAGCGATGTATACAAGTGATGCCCTTCATCATCAAAGTTGGGCATATTTATACACAGATTAGAAACGAATTTCAAATCTAAAACTTAAAAACTACATCTTATCTATTCTTGAAGTCCATCCTTATCTCTAAGAGGTTCTTTTTCTCTGTATTCAACAATAGGATTATCTTATCTTTGCTTTTTATTGTTAGGAGATTTCCTAATCTCTTGCTTTATCTTTACATCGTGGAGTCTAATTTGAATCATTATAAATATTGACTCCAAAATTGCCAGCTTTTTCTTTTGCTTTTAAAGACTTGATACCATTCGTACAAGCTAGACAGATGTTCTCTTTGTGCTTCTAGACTTGATTTAGTTTTTCCTCTCTTGATCATATCAATTTTCATTTTAACAAAATTCTCTGCAACCATCGGTGTCTTTTTGGATGGAGCTATTATTAGTGAGGAAAAATTACTCTTATCAGCATAGATTCAAAATCCTTTTTTGAAAGTGGCTTTCTGATAAAACCGGGACAACTCAGAAATAAATTTACATATATAATAAATAAATATATATATATACGTATATGTTGTTAGTTACGGGAAAGAAGCTCACAACCTTATAATTGGTTGTCAGCTAACCGAATTTGTTATTCCTAACAGATTCTAGTATAAATAAGCAATAGACGGGGAGAGTAAGGATGGAGTATAGTGTTGAGTGTGAAGAGCCATAAGGCTGGAGGTGCTGGTCTTCGAAACCAGAATTTTTCTTGTATTCGTTTACTGAAAATCAATAGCAACATACCCATTTTTTCTTACTTGTTTCCTGAAATCTAACACTGGTATTAGAGCAAGATCCTAACAATGGCTAACAAGAAGGGTGATAATCGGATGGATGGAATTGAGAAGGAAATCGAAAACTTACGTGAAGATTTTCAGAAGAGTTTTGAGTTGTTAAAGGAGGAACGGAGACTGGAGAAAGAAGAAGTACAAAGAAATTGGGAGCGATTTCAGCTGGAAATGAAAGAGTTGCGGGAGATAATGGCGACGTTGGCGAGTCACAGAGAACCCGACAAGAGTGGTGAGTCGTCGGGCATTCACCGAAAGGAGGGAGAGATGCGAGGGGATAAAGGGAAAGGGCCGATGGAACCGGGTGGTAGTCGTGGACCAACGTCGGGGGTGGAACCAAGGGGTGAGTTCAGGCGACACTCCCCTGACTGGGTGGGTCGGACTGATAACCCACGGGAGTACGGGTGGAATAACCCGACTCACCCAGAGCTAATTTGGGGGTGGGCGCGCCAGGCAGGAGGTTGGCGTGAGCCACCAGCGGGAGGAGAGTAGGAACCCGAGCCACCGAGAGATGAATGTGGCGGCTACATCGAGGAACCACCACTTGGGTTTGTGCGACCTGGAGAGCATCGAAGGGACTGCCGAACTTGTCAGGTGGAGATGCCGGTATTCGCTGGAGAAGATCCGGATGGGTGGATTTATAGGGTGGAGCGATTTTTCTCGGTGGGCAGATTCAATGATAAGGAGAAGATAGAACCGGTGTCCCTCAGCATGGAGAAGAAAGCATTGGCATGGTTTCGTTAGGTGGAGGGCAGAAGACTGATTAGGGATTGGGAGGAGTGTAAAGAATTGCTTGTAAAAAAATTCAGACCCATCCAAGAGGGGACCCCATGTCAGCGTCTGTTGGCCATTAAACAGACGGGCACAGTGGATGACTATATTTGCAAATTTGAGGAGCTAGCTGCTCCATTACCTGACTTGCCCGATGAGGTGCTGGAGAGTTCGTTCTTGAATGGACTGTCGAAGGAGATCAGAGTGGAGCTTTTAATTGCTAATCCTAGAAGTTTGGGTCGAATGATGTCGTTAGCACAACAGATTGAGGAAAAGAATAAAATACTAGGGCGAAACAAAGTCATGGGGGGTAATAGCATACTCGGCTATGATGGGTACCAAACGTGGGATACAGCTAGGGATCATGAGAACATGGGGACTACACCTGGAAAGGCCACTGCCACCGACAAAGGGGATGGAAAATATAAACACCTCACTTTTAGTGAGTTGCAAGATAAGAGGAGACGGGGACTTTGTTTCAAATGCAATGAGAAATATACCCAAGTCCATCAGTGTAAAATGATAGAATTGAAGGTGATCACGGTCCTAGATGAAGAGAGGGAAGCGGATATGTGGGAGAGTGTCGAAGAGGAAGAGGAGCCATAACGATTTCCAGAATTTCACCTTGAGGACAAGGTGCATCTTATGGGAGGGAGCAATGTTAGAACCCCTATTATTCTAGAAGGGAGGAAGGTACCACTTTCTGTTATTAGTCAGGTATTATGTGCACATGGGAGGGGAGAGAATAGGTGAGTTGGTTGCATGGCTGACGTAAGAAGTCAGTAGTATAAATAATGTAAGGCTTGGGAGGAATAGGTAGGCAAATACTAGGAAGATACTAAGCAAATACTGTGAGCCTTAGGCTGGAGAGAGCAGCACTCTCGAAATTGTCTGCCTATTATCTGTAACTTGACAGATTCCAAGTTACTCACTAATAATATTTCAGTCCAAAATCTCTCAGTATTTGAGAGTTCTATCACTTTCAGTGTGTATATATAATCTTACCAGTACCGGTGTGATTTGTACGGCAGGTCTGGTCCTCCCAGAAACCAGGTTCATCCTCTCTGGATTCTAAACAGCAAGATGCTACTGGAGCTTCGTCGAGACTTTTTAGATTTTGTTTAAACTCAAGTATGCATAGTGTACTTTCAATACCTATAACAAAAATATATAAATATATATACTATGATTTACTCCTTACAGCTGCAGATATCAAATCATTACATGTCATACAAGCTGTGGCAGTGTGACAGAGATAAAAAGTCCCCAGCTAGATCGCTCGTGCTTCCTTAGAAACTAGGGTCTTGTATGCAATGCTGCATACAGGTCTCTTGTAATCCTGTTAAATTTCCAACGACAGATAATGCTGCAAGTTCCTTCGGGGTATGGCAGCTCTAAGTGCAAATTCATTTTAAGTGGTTCCAAAGAGTTGAAGTGAGCCACAGCAACCTTTGAACCAGTTTATGCATCTAAATATTTTGACAGCGTAGTTTGTCATCAACTTAGATTCCTACTAGTATCAAATAAGCAACACATCTTGTGTGCTCTCTCGTGTTTCAACCATGCAATCAATAAATCTCCACTTCCATCAAAAGTTCCAACTTTCACGACCATTTATCATTAGCACGGAAATAAAAGTGGAAAGAAGTGAAAATGTGCATGGAATGATGCACAAAAAATCCAGCTGAAACCAGAGCTTCAGCTCCATTTAGGCACTGTCAAAGCCAAATATTCGGAAGACACCTGAAACCAGAGACAAAAGGAGAACAACAGGTCATTTTCCAGCCCGATCTTAAACGTCAAACATTCAATCAAGTTAGTCCAAGTCAAACCTTCATCAGCCTGGTATTTGTTCTTGTCATCCCCTGCATACGCGAGCAAATTGTATTTTGGATTCCACTCAACACTATTCATAGCTGCTCTGCATGGTATTTGATGCACTGTGCGCCCGGTATGAACATTAGACTGTTTTAACAGCAGAAATTGTAAATCATTTATTTTTAAGCGGCCTAAAAATATTTCCTTACACTCAAGAGCTTCTGTTAAAATTATTATAAACGTACAATGTCTATGAACAAGTCTTCACTGGCAGAAGCAATATAATCTCCTGTGTGGTTGAAACTTATTGTCCTCACAGGCCATCTTTGTAGAATACACAAACATCACCTCAAACAGGTTAGCTCAAAAGACTTTCATGTAAAGAGCCTCATTTACACTCAATCACAAAGAAGTTAATAAAATAACAGGGAGGGCGAACCCCTGAATATGCTAATAAAAAGCAACAATCACTTGTCAATTCTAGAGAAAAGGCATGGTACTTACTCAAGTTTGGTAAATGTCCTCACACATAGCATCTCTGATATATCCCAAAGGCTAACCAAGGAATCAGCACTTCCAACAGCAAAATATCTGCCAAGGAGGAACACACTTAATAAAGAGTTGAACAATTTACCTATATGTTTATTGGCATTTGAAAGTACAAGAAACTGATACAAGTGAATAATCCAAGTCGCAAAGAAAGTAGCTCTAACAAGTATATTGCCCATAAGAAATTAAATCTCACCTTCCCTTGGGATCAATGGCAATGCAATAACAACCGGCAGTGTGAGCCATTACTGTATCAAGTGGATGAAGAGATGGATATGAAAGCACTTCAACAGTACCTAAACAAGTGGAAAACAAATTATGTACAAAGATACAAGCGGGGTCTTTAACCAACGCGAAAAATAAGGAACCATTTTGCAGCATTAAAATAAGCATTTCCACTTGAGTAAATTACTCTCACCATTCCCAGTAGTCAAAAGGAACATCTCTCCTGTCATGTTCCAAGCAATCTCATTTACCTGGCAAAAGAAGAAAAGTTACAGAAATTCACTTCTTATATTATAGATGAGTTACCGTTAAAAAGAAGTAAGTTACGCTTTTTAATATGATCAATTCTAGTTTTGTTTAGTGTTGCAAATACAAATCCTTCTTTATAAGGAACTATTGGAAGTCAAATTTCAAAGCATTCCATGGTAAGTTTCAAGTTTATCCACTCAAATCTCACATTTAATAAAGCCTTAATAGTTATGTCTCTCTAAAATCCCAAGTCTGGATGTGAGTTTAACCTCATAATTGAACTTCCGTCTATGAATTGGCTTGAACTTTCGAACATCAAGTATTGTTAGTTCATCATCCTACCATAAATAGACAAAACACAAATATGAATTTGTGAGATTACAAATGGCCAAATGAACCAACAGTTGAGTAAATCCAGAAGGTTAATTTACAGCTAGATATTAACTATTCCCAGATAAACAGCAATAGAAGTCAATACCCTATTGCCAACAGCTATATGGGTTCCATCAGGTCTGTAAGTTATATTTATATTCTCCCCACTTAGGTCTGCCTGCTGAGAGCTTTTTCCACCTGCATAGCATAGAATTACTAATCCTTTGATAAACAGTCGACAACACATTGGATAAATTCATCAAATTTTAGTCTGTCATACAAAAAAGTTACCATTATCATAAACTAGATCCCCACTTTTAGAACAGGTAAAAGTCTAGTATAAGGCATTTTTTGATTTATTTTGCTCTCTATTTTTTTTAGTTGATCAAAGATGTTTATGCAATGGAATAGTTCTTACTACGAGCATCCCACAAACGAACTGTTTTGTCACCCGATGCTGTTGCAATCAGATCAGCATGTTTGGGGTCCCAACACAGCTGATCCACACTGTCAGTGTGCCCCTTCAATTCTATGTCTTTGGTTTTACCCTACAACAAGAATATCTATAAAGTATAATAGGATTTCCACAAAGGAAAAAGATAGGTATACATAGTCAAACCCAAAATTCAGATCTAATAACAAATGAGCTTGCGCAAAGGAGGTGAAAGTAAACAATTGCGAGTGCCTTTCTGCAATGAGGAAGGGAATAATGACAATTACATCCTTTTGACTACACAGTTAGTGTAGAAATTTCACGTACGAGTAGTACTGAAAGAGAAAGAACTATCTTGCTATTAACAGATTTTGATCTGATAGCTGGGGGGAATGAGAATAGAACAGGCAGCGTGAGAAGTTGAAGTTATAAGGCTTTCAATTAACTCAGAGATATTTCAAATGAGAGTTAAAGAATCAACAAACGCATGGGTTGTGGCACAGCAGTCTCGAGCTACTGGAGAGGCCTACAAGCAAATGTTTGCGAGGCTGACTTTGAAGCTCTCAATGCACAACAAAGATATTCGCACATCACCACTTAGTAGTGTGTCCATCAACAAAAAGAATCAAAAGGGTCAACAAGTGGGTGATTATTGAGTAGAAAGGGGGAAGGGAAAAACTAAAGAATCGTAGTATATAAACCAGTTACAATGAAAGGATTAAACACGAAATGAAGGGGAAAAAAAAAAAAGGAAGAATGTTTACATGGGCATGAGGTTCAATGTGCCAAACACGAGCAGTCTGATCAACAGAACCAGAAGCGAGCTTGGTACCGGTACAATTCCAAGCCACCGAATGTACCTAATCAACCCAAACAAAAACAAAAAAGCAATCATTTGAGATTTTGGGAGCACAAAAAGAAAATGAAAATGAACAAAAAGGACCTTCTTTTTGTGGCCTTGGTACTCTCTACTGTGAAGATTCTTGAAGGGTATTGCTTCCTCCATCCAATACAATTCAACCAAACTAAAACACCTCCGGCGACGGCAAGATCCAACCTTGGACAGTAAGACAGACGACAAGAAAGTCCCAGTAAATTTTGCCTTCTTGGGGTTTGCTTGCTTGCTTAATCGACATAATGGAATTACCCAATTACTCCATATTATAATTAATAACAATAAACACTATTGAATTAATAAAATACGGATTTAATTAATAAGGGGCAATTGTAATTTGATGTAATATTGTATGCGTATATATATATAATGATATCCACCGACGATTTACAGAGAGAGAGAGAGAGAGATGGTCTGGTCGGATCGACCCACCACTCCAGCCACAGCCACAACCACAACCACAGGCACAGACGCCATCACTACTCCACTGACACATGAAACGAGACCCCCTCCCTTTTTTTCTTATTCTAACAGTGAGTGAGTGAGTGAGTGAGGGAGTGGTTATAACACTTCAATATTTACTGCTATTGCTCTTCCTCTTAGATTTTTCGTTTCATGTTATCCGATTGTGATCATTTAGCTGATTTCTACAATTTTATTTCTCCCAATATGTCTGCTTCCGGCGGCGCCACTGCCGCAGCAGCCGCCGCCGCCCGCTTCATCCCATACTCTCCGTCTCATTCTGCCCCTCACTCTCCTCATCTCTCTGGTCTCCGTTCCTCCTCCGTTCTTGTCGTCGAGCAGGAAAAGTAAGTACTTTTTGTTATCTGCTGGGATCTAATGCTTCTTTTTTTCCAATCTTGTTTAATTGAATCAGACATCCCCTTTTTGGTGGTCTTGATCTTTTCTTTTGTGCACTTTTACTAGATTCGTCACTTGATTTCTCCTCCTCCTCCTCCTTCTCCTCTTCTTCCACTTCTATGTATTAGATCAGTTTTATTTTTCTCCCCATTACGTGTTTCGGTTTCTTATATCATCAGATCAGCTGTTGATCAAGTTAGATTCTTGCGATTGCTTTTCTTCTTTGATTCATTCAACTATTCTCTCTTGCTTTGAATTCCTTTTCTTGAAGATCTGTTACTGTTTTCAGTCCTCTCACTTGTTTTCCACACCCTACAAATGATCTAGCTGAATCTATTAACCCCCTCGTTGATTGCTTAATTGATTTTAACTTTTTTACTTCACATTTCAAATTGTTTGAGTGTTGATACGGAGATTGTTATGAGCCTCAATTTAAATATATTCGTTCATATTTTTGCTTTGTGTCCCCAGACAATCAATCCCTTTAAGCATACCATTCGTTTGTAATTTATCACATGGAGGTAGATACCTTCGTGGACACCTCCTACAGTTGCATTTCCATTGACTCAATCAGCTCTTCTCTTGCAGATATCTGGCAGAGTTACTAGCAGAGCGCAATAATCTCAATCCCTTTATGCCTGTGCTTCCTCATACTTATCGCTTGCTGAGCCAAGGTGAGTTTTCTGATTCCTTTTGTGTAGATCAGCTGCACACTTGAGCTCCTTAATAGTTTACTTTTGCACCTCCGTTGTGACTTGGCGGCAATACATTGAAACAAAATGTTCATATTAACGACCTCTACGATTGGGTGCCTTTCCTCTATGTAACTATATTTGGTAGTTTGAATCATTTTTCAAATACTTCATGATCGCGATCAACTTCTTAACACAAAGGCATGTGGAAATCCATGTAAAATTAGAAAGTAATGTTTTCTTATTCACCCCTTTGACGGCCAATATTTTTTTTTTTACTGTCTTATGAATGGCAACAAGAGTAGTTCAATACATTAAACAACCGTCAAAGATCATATTTTTTTTCATCAGTAAATCATCATAACAAGTGAAAGAATGAAACTTCATCTCAAAGTTCCATCTTTTTGTTATACATGTTAGGTTAATAACAAGTGGATGCAGCATGCATTTTCTGTTACTACATTATTACCACATTTGATAACTTTGTTACTAGCACTTGTTCATTCATTGTATGCTTTCTTTGTGATAACTTTGTTACTAGCACTTGTACATTCATTGTATGCTTTCTTTGTGATGACTTTGTCACTAGCACTTGTACATTAATTGTATGCTTTCTTTTTGATGACTTTGTCACTAGCACTTGTAAATTCATTTATGCTTTCTTTGTTTGTTTTTTGCTTGCGGATTTATAAATAAATCTGTGTAACACAGTTGTTTAGTATTAAATGGTACAGTTTTGTGAGGTTGGATAAATCTTTTCATTTCTTGCTTTCAAGAGAAGGTCACGGCAGGATGAGCCGTTTATCATTACGATAGGTGTCAAGTGGGCTAAATTGGATGGCCATGAGTTGTGACTTAATGAAAGTGAAGTTGAAATTTATCCTCTAGATCATATGTCCTATCAAACTCACAACATTATTGTGGGGCTTAAAAAAACAGATATAATGTGTTAGAAGAACACCAGCCCTTATTTGTTAATATGTAGTAACTATTCTTTCACCAGTTGTATTTGCTTTTATTCCGTGATTGTAGCCATAGTTACTATTCATTCTTGCTAATCTAACCCTTTGTAGTTAACAAATGCGTGCTGGGTATTTGTGACTTCCTCGGTGGTTCATATAGACATCAAAGATGTGAAGGAGACTTCAATTTGACTCTTTTAATGCCACATTCTTCTAACCTCGCCTGCATCTCCCTCCTAAATGGAGTGCTAGTTAGACAGCCTAGGAATAATTGACTTCAAGTGTGCAATGGATCGGCAAATAGCTCTCAGGAGAGTTATGATGCATATGCTGAAAGATAGTATTAATGGGAGTTTTAGATTTGAAAGGACATCTAAATTGAAAAATATGGGTTCTGAGCAAGATCTAGAAGAGGTGGAATATGCTTATTTCTGGTGAAAACCTGATGGACATTATGCACTATGCTAGGGATTTCTGCGTTTTGGTCAAGTTTTGTAATACTTCCATATTGCATTTGGTAGGTCTTACAAGTTTTAGAGCATGCAAATGAATATGATGACAGATGCAAAGAGAAAATTAGTTGATTTGAACTTGCTGTTACTTTTGTATCACACATATAAGACTGAGATATGTTTGAAATATTTTTCTGTCAGGACGCCAATGACCATGTACTATTTTTTTATAGATGTTTTCAACAACTGGAGGAGTGTAACTTTTTTTATTTTCTTATGTTTTTCATAGGTCATCATTTGTACTTACTTTTTAGCTTATATTAGGTACAAAAATGTACATACTTAGATGTTATTATAGCAATGAAGTGCATCTACGTAAGAAGTTTTTTTCTTTGGTTTTCATATGAAATCTAAAACTACTGTCAACTATTGTCTTTTTCTATTAACGTTCTTTTTTAGATTCTAAACTTTTTGTCTTTGTCAGTTAATATACAATGTTATTAGACTACATCTTCTTGGCAACTTGGATTATCCTCCGTGAGACAGCAATGTCAAGAATCAGTTAGCAGTGATCTACATTATAAATTTGTTTGTGCTCATGATAGTGTAGGACTGAAACATGATCCTTAATTTTTAATCTTTGACCAAGTTCTTTTGAAAGTTTAAATATTTGTTTTGAGCTAGCATCAATTTTTGACCTAACTCGGTTAACATCAATGTTATCTGTCCATTTTATGGTAACTGCTAACTAATTTGTTAACTACTGCTAACTGGTACATCTTGTCTTGAAAATTGACATTTTTGGAGCAGAAATATTGCGTGTAACTACACTGTTGGGGAATGCGTCAGTTTTAGGTCAAAGTGGGCTTGAACATGCTAGCCCTCAGCCCTCAGGAGGAGTATTTACAAATGGAGGAGCCGATTCAAATGTATGGGCATCACGTTTTCAATCAGAAGTACGGATACTAACTATTAACATAACCTTCTTTTGTCAATCTAATTTTACTACTTTCTAGAAGTATTTCTGACTAAATCTTTTCATATTATGCAACTAAGTTTGTAGTTTGAATTTCAGAGTTTGTCATCAACAGCTGGTATGAGTTTGAGGCTAACATCATTTAACTGCCAAAAGCTTAACTACATTGGCATTTATTTCCAGAACTCTCCTTTCATTAAATGCTTCCCCATTCCTTGTTTCCTTCATTCTGGAGATGGAAACACATGGCTATTGGAGAAAAGTAACATGGGCTTCCATACAGAAACGAAGACACATGGATTACTTAGGGCCTTCTGATATGACACTGTAATTACTGTTGTGCAGGATGCTGACACGATGAATATCGACCTTAAGGCTGTAAACTTAGGACTGCCAGGAAATTTGAAGTTTTGTGCTTTTTTTCTCAAGTACTACCCTTCATTTTATCGATCAATCATTACTCAGTTGGATGTGTTATCTAGAACAAACAAGTCTGTTGAGGTTGCTAAACTACGTTGACTGCATTTTAACATAGTCTACCATCAACCTTGGATTAAGGATTAGAGGGTCTGCTATCAACCTTGGATTTAGGATTAGATTCTTATGTACTATTCGTGATTGTTGTTGTATTTGAATATTGATTTGTACTTTCTTGTATTTTGTTTTGTGCCCAGTGCACCGTGGCCTTTCTGTTTTACTTGCTCTGTTCCTGTCATAATGGGTTAAAAATGGACTGTTGTGCTTCTTCAAGGAAGCTCTGGAATTTTCCAGGAACTCTCTTAAGATTTTTGTGGGGGCTAAATGGCTATTTGTTCTCATATGAAAAGCTGGAGAATATTTGTATGATTTGTGATTTTCAGCTCAGTTGCTACTATGCTGTGCAGATTTCAGGTTTAATACAGCCCACATCAACACAAAACTGGCTCACTTCCCAAGGTGGCTCGTCTGGACTTATCGTTAAGAGGACCATCAGAGTAGACATTCCTGTAGACAAATATCCCAATGTACAGATCATCTTTCTAGATCCATACACCTCTGTAGATTTTACCAATCTTACTCTAATCTGACATCAGTCTCTTACCACAGTACAACTTTGTTGGGCGCCTGCTTGGCCCTAGGGGACACTCTCTTAAGCGGGTGGAAGCAAGTACTGAGTGTCGTGTTCTGATTAGAGGTCGTGGAAGCATCAAGGATCCGTCTAGGGTGAGAAGGGTTTATCTTCCCTTGGTGTTGCTTATGTGATTAGTTATTTATTTAGATCAGATTTGATTGTGAAAGCATTTGGAACTAACTTGAAAGATTTCTATTCCAAGGAACTGGCATTTCAATGCTTGTTTGAGATTGATTTGGTTATCAATTTCTACAAGTTCAAAAACCATTCTCTACATATTTCTGCTGAAGATAATGACACCACCTTAATTTATTGAAGGAAGAAATGATGAGGGGTAAACCAGGGTATGAGCATCTAAATGAGCCTCTGCATATCCTAGTTGAGGCTGAATTGCCAGTTGAAATAGTGGATGCTAGATTAATGCAAGCCCGAGAGATACTTGAAGATTTACTGAGGCCCATGGTAACCTACTTTTGCATTCTCTGCTTGGATCTAGCATGATTAATGTCTTTTATAACAAAACAATGACAATTGGGTATCATTTTAGGATGAGTCTCAGGATTTCTATAAGAAGCATCAACTAAGGGAGTTAGCTATTCTCAATGGTACGCTCCGCGAGGAAGGTTCTCCAATGTCAGGCTCTCTCTCCCCTTTCCACAACAGCCTAGGTATGAAGAGGGCCAAGACTAGGGGGTGATGTATTCAGATTCCTAGTGGGCGTTTGGAGCTTTTTCTATCCATTTGAGGTTACATGCAACAGGAGTTGCTATGTCAGCCAATGCCTCCAACCGTCATCGGGGCACTGGCACTATTTTTGTGCCAGTTATGACTTGGTTTCCGTATGATGTGTGTTTATTATCTTTTATAATGAAGCGTAATGAGAGTATCCCATAGTAAGGGAACAGTTGAGCTGGGGACAGGGTTGTTTTCATTTGTATGTTGATTAAGGCAGATTACTATAAGCTTGGATTACAGTTTTGATGATTGGTAGGGATAGTGTGAGAAGAGTATGGTTTGCTTGTATAAACATAGAAACAACTAGCCTAATGCAGTGCTAATCTGCGGTGGTGTGTTGTACTATTTGAGTGTACATGGTACTTTGTACGTCTTTTTTGTAAGGCATTTTTGGTCAGCGGACAGTAGAATAAATTTCCGGACTCTGATTCTTTTTAAGTTGACGAATATACTTCCTGTTATGTGTATTTGTTAGTTTGCAAGTGACTATTGGTCGCAGAATCGAACTTAGAATTCAAGAAGAAAAGCATCTATAATTGTCACTTTGTCAACAGATAAAGTTGAGGAAGCCTTTGTGGAGAATGTACTCTACACAGGGAAGTGCATGTTCCTTCTGTCACGGATAGTTTATAATTATTGGTCCTCCATAGCTTGAGGTGACGATCGTGGAAACTGAAGGACTTGTAAGCACACGTCGATGTCAATGAAGTCTTCAACCATTAATTGATTTACTTGAAAGATTTGGATCATACCACTTAATGATTGACTTGTTTCTAGTTCACCAAACACTCAAGAAGAAAGATTGAAGATGGCTTGAAGCTAAATCTCAACAAGAAAAGGTTGCCACGAAGGGTGACGTCCAGTTACTTTCCCATAAGACACCCATTTTCAGTTCACTTCCAGTTGTTCATATATAGGATAGCTTTTCAACGAGTTCTCATGGATGGGGCAGTAAACACTTTATGCCCATGATTTACACATGACATCAGTTTGTGCCTGTTGTCTGGTTAGGCAACTTCCATCCTTTAACAAGGAACAAATCCTCCTCACTCACATTTTCATGTAGTGGGCAACACACAAAGTAATATACAACAGCTCACATAAATATCAAGTGTTACATCTTATTGAAATTTCATTATTTACAGAACAAATTCAACAAGAAAGTTTTCTACTCCTAGATGTTACCATCTATTGTTCGTTATTAAATAAATAAAAACCAGGGGCTTGCCCAGAAATTTGATTACATCAAGTTCACCTTCAGACATCATAACCTATTACTAGGGAGCAGGAGGCCGTATTGGTTCAGACCTCTTCCTTCTCTTCCTCATCCTCAGCATCATCAATTCCAACCCAACAAGTGAAAGCAAACAAAAATTCCTTGAAGTTCACCATTCCATTTTTATCCCAGTCCATTTCTTCTGCAACAGAAAAGCAAGGCAGACTTAAGGTTCTGTCATGACATGTCTCCTGACACAAAAGTCTAGGCCTCAAAACATAAACAAGGTCGTTTACATCTAAATCTCATGCTCATCAAGTTCCATATCATAACACATGAAAGCAAACAGATCAAAGAGAGTGGTCGGTAAAGAGATAAAATGTACCATTTATAGACATATAAGCAGAACAGAAAATTTTGCATATACATAAATACAGGTGGTACTGCACATATTTGAAGAAAGAGAAAGTGAATGTGGGAGAGCTAACCAAATCTTTTCAAAGCAATCCGTCCCGAAGAACGTTCTCCTGATTCATTGATCGCCTGAAACATCTCATTCTTGCTGACATAACCATCCTTGTTCTTGTCCAAGAATATAAATGCATCAACAAGAGTTTGAAAGGTGGTCTCCAAATTTCGTGATTTCTAGCATTGTCATGGAACACAAATATAGCAGAAACAATAAATAAATAAAATAATTCACGAAAGGGAAGATAATGATCCCCCAATCTGTGCACCTAGAAGAATCACGTATGCATAGATAAAAAAATCTCAACTCCTGTTGACAGGTTTAGGCATTCTCTGTCATTGCAAATGCAGTATGCGACAAATCCAGAAATCTAAAAGAAAATTCCTGAACACAGAATGATTAATGTTACTAGGTCCATTCAAATATGAAGTCTCTTATTCGGGAAAAAAAGAGGTGGAACAACCTGACATATTGACCTAAAAACATGAGAACCATCAACTCAAAGGTCAACATATGCTACCAAAAAGAACCTCCTTTTTTATAGAAGTGTTCAATCTTTTTAACTGCCAATCATAGTTTAACAACCTGTTTTACATGGCCAGTAAAAGCAATAAGGGTAGCTCAAAAGCATAAATGACGAGCAATAAGTACTCATATTTGGATACAGCACAAAGAGCACCAGGATCATCTTTGAGAAGATAGACTAGGCAGAGGAGTACAATGAACTCATTGAACTCCATGCCCATATCCTCATTTATATCACAAGCACCAAAGAGGTCATTAACTTCCTCCTCTTGAAAACAGATATCTAACTCGCTGAAACATTTTCGCAGCTCTTCCTGATCGATTGCACCATTGGAATCTTCATCTACACAATAACAGACAAATTTATAAACATTCAACAAGAACTTGTGGGTACAATGGAGGTGTGTATTTATAAGTCTGTAGAGAGATTAAAGCTTTGAACTTCTAGTAAGTAAAAGCTTTATGAATTTTTTTTTCCCTGCTTAAACCACAAGAAGTATCTCAGTGGAAAATGAAAATAGAAGAGAACTGTATTCATACCAAACTGTTCAAAGATGGTCTTGCATTTTCTTAAGCTCTCATCAATTTTTGGAAACTTCAAGATTATGCTGTTGAAAGATTTTACAGTAGTCCCTTCAGCTTGCCTACGTTGCAGAGCTTCAACCATTTTAGCCTCAAGCTTTGTTTCTGGAATCCACGCCTTTCTAGGTGAATCAACCTTTGTCACTACGCCTCCCATTGTTTGTGAATAATAGATAATAGGAAGCAGGATATGTAACAAAACAGTATTTGCCTGGACACAGAGTCAACTGTATATTTGAGAAAATGCCCAGGAAAGCACACCAAAAGATTATGATGAAGCATAGAATATAACCATTTTAATTGTTACGATCAATAAAAATCAATGAAAATATTTATTTGGGTGAATTGGACCCAAGTACTAATTAAACAGAAGGGAAAACCCATGGTGATAAGAGAATTTGTGTTCCTTCCCCTCTAGTTTGATAAGAACAAAACCGTGTTGTATCAACTCTTGTGTTTGGTTCCCTTCAGTTTTAACTACCTTTTATTGTAGTTGATCTTACTGCGAAAGATACCGTCAGTAGTGTCTAGAGATATCCAATTGGTAGCTTAAGTGGATAAGTAAAGAAGGATACACATCTGTCACATAAAATGAAGATGAGTATCAAGATTAATCTACAATCACATGCCGAAATGCCAGTACAGATTCACAAGATGATACGCAGCATTAACATCAGTTAATTTCCAAAGTTATATCCCCGTATCTCCTTTTAACGAACCGCAGAATCTCATATGGTCGGTCCTTGAAACTATAAAAGTGGAGAGCTCAACCAATAAAATATCCCACTAAAGAGTCATCATGCCAGTGAATACACAGAGGGAAAAGAATACTGAGCATGCAATCCGATTAAGTCGATAAAGATCTGAGCTTTGTTGAGTTAGCGAAACATATGGACAACGGGTGAAGTACAAAATGTGCATACTGACCTTAAGATGATGAAAGAGAACTGAAGAAGGTCCTCCTCTTCCTCTCAGGAAAAACAAAAAGACAAGACAAAAGGAGAAGTTGGTTAAGGAGAAATACGATAAATAGATGATGTCCTGAGACGGAAAGGACTGTCTGCCTGTGAGGAGGGTTGAACAGCCATGTTTTGTGGTGCACCCTCCACGTAGTCCGCTTGTGGTTGCGCCACTTACGAACCACGTTCGCTGACTTTATCCTCTAACCCACCTTCCTCCCACACTCCTCACTT
Source organism: Erythroxylum brevipes (assembly GCA_027479065.1). Lineage (NCBI taxonomy): Eukaryota > Viridiplantae > Streptophyta > Magnoliopsida > Malpighiales > Erythroxylaceae > Erythroxylum > Erythroxylum brevipes. The sequence goes on along the minus strand of JANIHY010000005.1, from coordinate 30,463,080 downwards.
CCAAATGTAAAATATATTTAATATAAGTGGGAAATAATAACCACATGGTGATAAGATTACTCGGTGTTAGGAAGAGGGACCGCCATTTATAATATTAACATACATAACCACTCTTTTGTTTTGCTTAACCCTACTAGCTTGGTTGATTAATTGAGTTATACAGTAATCAAAATGAATAGTAACAAGAAAGTGGTGGCTGAGGAAGACGGAAGCTTCCTAACGCAACCACGTCTCACCCACTCATACCCTTCTTCTATTCTCACTCAACCTTGTACTATTCTTATGTTATGTAATCAAATTTCATTTATTATAAATAAATAAAAACCAAAAACCACACTCTTCTTCATTTTATAGCCGCAGACAGAGGCAAGCAGATCTCTTTCCATCTTCTTACATACAAGTCTCTCTCTCTCCCTCCCCTCCACCATAAGCAATAGATAGTCCACCATAAAGTAATCTTCTTTACTCTCCCTGTCTCTCTCTCTCTCACCCCCCACCATAAGCAACAGATAGTGCACCCTAAAGTAATCTTCTTTACTCTCTTTCTGTTCCTCAGGTTCTTTATTCAATTTTGTTATTTCTCTGCTTGGAAATAAAATTTCCTGCTATTTTCTGTTGGGTTATCTGCGTACCTGAAGAGATCGGCTGATCTAATATGATCTTTTGTCAGATTTGTTAATTGCTGAATTGGTTGTATGGTTACTCCTATTTCAAAAACAATAAAAAGATGTTAATTTAGACTTTGAACATAAAACAGTAATCTGGGTAGGGTTTTTTTTATATTTACTTTTACTAGCTTAATTGTTGCTGTAAACGATGGTTTGTTCTCTTTTTGTGTAAAAGTGATAATATTTATGGTAAATGCTATGTCCTTGCAGATTAATGGCTTCAAAACGCATTAACAAGGAGTTGAAGGATCTGCAGAGGGACCCTCCTGCTTCTTGCAGTGCTGGTTGTTTTCTTTTACTCTATTCTCTTCTTTTTCCGTTGCGTAAATTAGTACCCAATTAGCCGTTCTCTTCATTCTCAACTTCCCAGTCTATCTATCAAAACTGATCTAACGTTTCATTTCAAGATTGCTCCTTTAAGATTTGCGCCCAAAAATCATGCACAATGTTTTAGTTATTGTTTTATGCCCATATCAGTGTTATTTTTTGCATGCTTTATGCTCCTCCTTTAAATTGAGGGCCTCCGGTGGAGTTGGTGTTTCTGGTCACTGCTGGGTATCCTTGCTTAGATTTGAGTATAGAGGCTTTACTGTGATATTAGTTTAATTCTGCTGGGGTTGATGATGACCTTAGGTTTGTTGCTTTTGTTCTATATGTTATACTTGCGGCATTCGGTATTAACTTACAATGATTCTATGCTTGTAGGTCCTGTTGCTGATGACATGTTTCACTGGCAAGCAACTATTATGGGTCCAGCTGAGAGCCCCTTTGCAGGTGGTGTTTTTCTCGTGTCCATTCACTTCCCACCTGACTATCCCTTCAAGCCACCAAAGGTAATGCCGACACTGCTTTTATTTTGTGGGTTTCACTTTTAACTTGCAATTCTTTTTGAAAAGTCTTCGTGTTTTTCCAAATAGGAAAATGAAAGACAACAACTGTTTGGTCATTACCCAGTGAAGCAATCTTTCATTTATACAGTTTGTATAGTTTTGGGCCAATCTTTAATTTTCACAAATTTAGCTCCTCATTGTTTCTGTATTTTGTCCTTTACTCGTTACACTTGGTGAGTGTATTTCAAGTTTTACTCGGTCACAGCATTGTTTAGGCAGCTGATTGACAAAATTGAGTTTCTTCCTGTGATCCACACAGGTTTCCTTTCGTACAAAGGTTTTCCACCCAAACATTAATAGTAATGGAAGCATTTGTCTTGATATCTTGAAAGAGCAGTGGAGTCCTGCCCTTACTATATCCAAGGTACTTTCTCCATCTGTTAAATTCAAATATCATGCTTACTTCAGTTAGTTGATTTTGGTATTCTTGGAGCTTTTATTCAATGTGACGTTGGAATTGGTTTATAATTTGTATGATTTTTGTAGGTTCTTCTGTCAATATGTTCCCTGCTTACTGATCCTAATCCAGATGATCCACTTGTACCTGAGATTGCTCACATGTACAAGACAGACAGAGCCAAGTATGAGACCACTGCTAGATCCTGGACCCAGAAGTATGCTATGGGTTAATAGTTCAACTTCCGTAAGTGAGGAATGAAACCCTTGGTCTATTAGTAAATAATAGAAACACCACACCATGTGGCATGTGGGTCTGTTTGGTTCTCTTGGATCTAATATTTTATATGCTGGGATGTTGTGTAATATGTTGTCCTAAAGCCTTAACTACGAATCTTATACATTAAGATGTGTGCTTTGATAGGTTCCAATCAAAGGTATTAGAGATTTTATATTGGTAGTATTCTGCTCAAGGTGAGAATGAACATTGATACTCCCTTATACTGCAGCTCAAGTACTTAAAATACATTAAGAACTCAACTGATCTGTTAAACTGTGAATAGCTAACAGTCTCTAATTTATTGACTGAATCCTATGCAGACTCAAATGACAACTTATGTTGAATCAAATAACAAATATTATTAGTTTTAAGTTATGATCTGCAAATCTGTAATCTTGGAATATCCACTTGATCTACTTCTACAATTTACATGTTCACAGTTAATTCAGGTATCTTGGTTTTTGATGGGCACACATGCATGTTTTATCATTGCCCCTTCTTCCAAAAGAACCTTGTCCTTAAGGTTTACTCAAGTTGATAAACCTGTTCCCGCAGCCCTTGTGTATTTTCTCATATAGCATCTTCTTTTAGAAGCTTCCTGTACTGCTCTAAGCTTTTCAACACAAAATTTGACCCCCTTCTGTCTCACCGAGTATCTAAAATAGCTTTGGGGTCTACAAGAATATCTCCACCATCATCAGGCGGTAGCAGTTCTGTGTTAATGTCCTTAGTCTATCCTCCTTAACAATCGGAGTTTCTAAGATACCTTACCAACTTTAATTTGGTACAGATCATAAAATCCTTTAATGGCTTTTGGATTGTTGTCCTATAAATAGTTTGCTGACGATTAGGGGTGTATTTTAAAGGAGACTAAAGAATGTTATTTTGTTACATCAGAGATTGACATGGTATATGAATTGACATAAAGTTCCTAAAGAATGTTATTTTGTTACATCAGAGATTTCTGCATTCCATAGATAGGTTTTAGATAGAATTCTATACAGAACCAATTAAGGGGCATCCAGAAAACATATGATTCCTGGTTTATCTATCACCCCCCCGTATAATACACATTCAATTCTTTGGTTCAAGAAACCCAGTCTGTCCACAATACTCAACTTGTCATTGATTGCTAAACAGAAGATACAAGCAGTACTAGGTCTAATATGTTTCAACCGAACTATTTTGTGCCATGGTACATTAGGTACGTTAGAAAAGTACCTTGTCCTGAAGTTACTGGTATTGAATTCCTGAACTGGTTTATTTTTCAACAGGTAGCAGTCTTATAATTGGGAGAATATTGAGGGAATAAATGTTGAGTAGTCACAGGAAAAAAGAGTCCATTACTCAACAATATTGTTGAGACCTTGACCTCTTCAAGGTGGTTGGAAAATGCAACCTATGCCTTATGACGATGGATAAGGGAACCAATTCCTATCCAGTTAGAGTAGGAAGGGCTAATTGTTAGGGCCCAAAAGCTTTTCCCTGTAAGGAAATAACTATGAAGTCGTCTCGTCTATAGAGAATTCCTATCCTCTAGCAGCCTCCATAGTTTTTTTCTTTTTTTTTTAAGCTCAGAGGTATTTTAAGAAGGTCTCAACTCATGAGAAGACACCTTTAAGTCAACCATTTTTAGACTAATTCTTACTTACACAGGGTCAATCCATAAGGGGTAAAATGCTGGTCAAACAGATTTTTCCATTTTCAGGATTCGAACTCGAAGTCTCTAATTAAAAAATGAGAGTGTTGAACCATTCACACCAACTTATTTGATTAGCCTCCATAGTATTTTAATCATAAAGAGTTTTATTGGATAGCCCCTTTTTTTCTTTGGTAGACGTATTTCACTCCACTTCACTTCAGGAAAGCCAAAACTTCCTCTTTAAGTTGCCTCAAAGATACTTCTTCATCAAGCTCTCCAAAGTTTTGATTAGACTTCTAGATAGGACCCAAAAAAGAAGGAGAGCTCCAGTACATTCGTGGTGAATTGATTATTGATTTGATCACTTGTTGATGTATTGTTAACCAATGTGTCTACTGGTCAAACAAGCTCTCAATGTACACTTGTCAACTATGTATTGACAATTAGTTAGTGTAAAAATCACAGGTTCCATCTTTCTTCCTAACTAACAATAGAACAGAAGAAAATGAACTTGTTATTAACCTCAATTGTAATATTTTGAACTTGTTTTTCTATTTAAACTTTTTGAAAATAAACGTGTGTGTGTGGTTATATGTTAAATTGACTCAACCCCTTCTTTTGGATTAATGTGGTGATGTAATTTTCTTCCTTAGCCAATTGTATGCAAATTGCAAAATTTGAAAGTCTTGTTTCTTCTCTTTTGAGATTTTGACTAATGAATGTAGTAGGCTAGATGGTTTACTTGTTAACCCCTTTAAATTGAAGGCATTGGTTTCTCCATAAAAATTTCATTGTCATACTTCATCATACCCAAAGTAATTTAACTTTCAATTTGTCGCATAAGTACTCTATCGTTAACTTTATAGTTAACAATGTTGACATGACACATCATATCAACAAAACTATTTCATACGTCACCTTTATATGGTAACAATGAGACACGTATTATAATTAAATAAAAAATAAAATAAGGGGGGTGCTTGTTTGGGGATAATGGCAAAAAAAGTATAAGTATGGAATGAAAACTCTTATTTGGTATCAACACAGATAACACTTTCGTTCCCTCATTTTCAGCACTATTACATTTCTTTGGTATCATTATTAGCTATAATCTATTATCATTTCTTCCTATATTCATTCCTATCCTCATTTCCATTACCTTCTGTGAACTAAACGTCCCCTAAATATTATGGTTCATTCCTTTTTGGATGCCTTATATAACCTTCCAATGATAGTGTTATTGAGAATAAATCTTTCAATTTAATTGAGATTCCAATCCTCTCTTTATTGTTTAACTCAAGGTACTTAAATCTCGTTTGGTAACTACTGACGAAGGGATCATAATAAAAAAATAAGAATGAGAATGGAAAGTAAAAATTGGAATAAGAATGAAATTACTAATTATGCACGTTTGGTATAGTATTATTAAAAATGATGATGAGATTTTTCTAATTTTTAGTTATTATATGATTTATTTTGTAAATAATTAATTAAGATATTTTATATTTTATAAATAATTGATAAGAATTTGAACTATTTACGTACGGAAATTTTGATTGGGAGAATCCAACCCAATCAGATCATTTTAATCTTTTTTTTTCCATAGATTAATATTAATTAAAAAAAAAAGAAATTGTTACCTCAGAAGTCAAAGTATTAGCTTGGACTGACAAATGACCACAGGTCTATATCTTAAAAGACATGAT
>JANIHY010000005.1:30437224-30455284 GCA_027479065.1 Erythroxylum brevipes | reverse complement strand
AAAGATATATATAAGTGTACAATATGACAATGGACTATTTTGTAATTTTTTAAAAAAATTAGAGATTATTTTATAAATTTAAAAAATTACTAAAAATAGTACTCGGTATTAAAAGATATCGGTATAGTACCGTACCAAAATCCAATCCGGTACTAAATCTTATACGGTATTCACAATATTAGTTACGTTAGCAAGATAACAGTGAAGCTATCGTCTTAAATTTAAAAAATTAAATATTTTATTACTACTTTTTAAATTTTGAGTCACAATAAATAAATTGAGAAAAGTTTAATTTTTAATTTTTTTTGGGTAGTAATTAACTCTGTATGATATACCCAATTAGAATAAAAAGTTGAGAAATAAAAAGCCACGTCACGTGTAAAAATTTATCAAAAGTCGCAATTGGACTATTTGGAGAGGACCAGAATAGAAATTGTTTTGAGTCTGACATGCTTAGATACTTTCTGAACAGAACCAAAATATTTTTTTAATCCTATTTCCAGTCATTCAACTGATCAAACGGTCAAATTCATGTCCACGTGTCAGAACCTTATCGACAAAATGAACGGTCCAAAACCATCATACTAAATTAACTAATAAATAAAGCAAAGTCTCCTAAATTGTCTGCGAAGAACCTAAGATCAGTGCTCTTTCTAGTACTTACTTGTCCTACTACTCTCAGTTAAAAGTAATCCAAGTTTCATCGATCTTCACTTCTTGATTAAAACCCAAATTTGTCTCTACCATGTCAGCCCAAGAATCTGTTCCGGGTGTTCATACGTAATATTCCTTTCTTGGTTGTTTTCTTGCTGAAATCTTGCTGTTTAATTTTCTGCTCGTTGTTGACCCAAAAGAAAAATCTGATCTTGGTGATCTTGTACATGTGAATATTCAATCTTGGTTGCTGTTTGTGGTTAGAAATGGCGGATTCTGACAACGAGTCAGGAGGGCATAATGCAAATAGCGAATCGTCGACGAAAGAGCAAGACAGATTCTTGCCAATAGCAAACGTGAGCAGGATCATGAAGAAAGCTTTGCCAGCAAACGCGAAGATTTCAAAGGATGCGAAGGAGACAGTGCAAGAGTGTGTGTCGGAGTTCATAAGCTTTATAACAGGGGAGGCGTCAGATAAGTGTCAGAGAGAGAAAAGGAAGACTATTAATGGTGATGATCTGTTGTGGGCTATGACTACTTTGGGCTTTGAGGAGTATGTTGAGCCCTTGAAGATTTACTTGCAGAAGTACAGAGAAATGGAGGGTGAGAAGACTGGTGCCGCTGGCGCTGGTCGCCAAGGTGATCATAGAGATGGCTCCGCTGCCGCCGGTGGTGGTAGTGATCATGTGAGTAATGTGGGTGAGTTTGTGGGAAGTGGGGTTTATGGAGGGATGCAGACAAGCATGATGATGATGGGGCATCACCACCAACATCATCACAGCCACCATCACCAACAAGGGCATAATGTGTATGGATCTGGTGATGGTGGAGGAGGAGCATCTTCTGGCAGGAACCAGAGGCCAAGCTAATGTCAGTACTCCATTTTGTTCTTTCTAGAATTTGTTTGTTCTTCCCATGACTAGGGTTGTGGTTGATGAATGACTATACATAGCAATATGATGTTTCCTTTTCTCCCTTGATTTGTTATTCTCTTGTAGTTCTATAGGAGGAATTGAAGTGTCGGAGCGAAAGACATGCAAATTGGCAAGAAATGAAATATCTTTGCCCAATTTAAAGCGAATAATAATGTTACTGTATATGAGAGTGATTTTGTATCATGTACAGGTAAATTTTGTCTTGATTGTTGTTTCAGTTCGCCTCTAACTAAAGATTGGAGGCAGATCAATGAACTCTCATGATCAACTACTTTCTATCATTGAAAAGAATATAATCTAAAATTCATGCCCAAATCAATGGTAAAAACATGGTTTTGTTAATGAACTTGCAGCTGATTGAGCAACATCGATTGTAACATCTAATGAATGGTAAATTAGTACAGGAGAACTTGTTTCTTAATAGCAAAACAATTTGCAACAGTTATTGCTTGCTCTAAAACAGAAAAATATGCAAGTATATGAAGTTGCAGAACTTGAATCCCCTTCCAACAGTGGATAGAGACTATAAATCAGATTTACTAGTTTGTCAGATCTTGAGCATCCACTTGCGAGCATATCTTCTGATCTGAATCACTAGTTTTCTTTGCTGCACATATTTGTAAAACATGCTTCAGGAGCTCCTTATGTTCGATAAATGATTTTGGTACATATTCCTCCCACAGCATGTTTTGCCTGCAACTGTAAGCAGACAGCAGCAATTACCTTATAAGTATCACCAAGGTTCCTAAATTTCAGCATCTAGATCACTAAACTGATAAGCCTAATGTTCAAGTCATTGGTTGCAGCCCAAACCTACCTCAATTGCCTCTTATCTCCTATTCTTGCTTCTGTGTTTTGGAGGAATAGGAGCTGGAAAAGAGAGCAAATCACTCTTCCCAAAAAGCTTTGTGACTTCGCCTGCAATTGCTTTTAAGGACAGGAAATATTTGTTACTGCCACAGAGAACTTAGTTGCTAGCTGGTTATTTTTGTGTTGCAAACGTTGATTATAGCTAAAGTCAGCAATTCCAGAGAAATCAACACTATGAGTGCCAGTAGTAGGAATTTTGGTTCTATCTCGTAAACCAACAAGGAACAAGACAACTCATCAGTTGCAGAGCTACACAATCAAAATCTACTCCCTCTTTGATGACTGAAATTCGATATATCTTCTCTCAATAGATACGGCAAGCTGTGGATTACCTTCTTACTGCTGTTTATTGTTTTTCTCTTCTTACAGCACCTGCACATGTCTTCCCCTGCAGACAATAAGTTATTCAGGTTGTGATGCAAATTCTGCAGAGTGCAGCGTCACACAGAGAGAACTAGGATACCAAGTTCTTACAAGTAAAACGCGCCACAAATGCTGGAAGGAACATCTATCTTGTATTACAATTACACTGAATGATAATCAAACATCTATCTTGTATTACAATTACACTGAATGATAATCAAACATAACCAAGCATCATTTTCAGCTATAAATGCTTTACAGTGGTCATAATTTCTCACCTTTCTCTTCATGACTAGCAGCACATTGCCATTTATTGTTGAGGCCAGCTACACCAAATTTCCTATGTTATAACAATAAGCATTTGCCTAATTCTGACCAACAGCTCTCGGAGAGAAAATTTACCAAGCATTATCCAAAGACTAAAAGGATGAAAAAATGCAGTATGCCACATCTCTCGAAAATTAAGTGAGTGTATTGCTTCCCTCCCTAAGCATGCCTGCTTGAACATCAACAGGATTTTTGTTTGTTGTTTCCAGTAAAAGCTTTCAAAAGCTCATTTCAATTTCTTCAAGCCCGACACAGCCTTTCTTGTCACTCATACTCAAGGTTGTGAGATTGTGAAGAAACATGCACAGCTAGAACTGGCTTCATGTTTTCACCTGGATTCAGAGTCTAGGATGAAAATATTGAGCACCGGAGGGAGATATTTCTGAAGGTCTGGTATGACTCCCCTTGATAGTCCGGGCATCATGTTCATGTAAGAGAATACAAGAAAACAAGCTATTTATCCTACAAAAAGACAAACATTTGAAATGATGTATGAATATTACAGAATAAGAAAAATTCGATCGGATTTCCATTTCATAGGGAATATATCCAAAGGTTCGATATACATTAAGATAAGTCATCAGTTTCAAGTCAAAAACTCTGAGGAAGATATGTCATTGGATAACATCTCTCTACGACCACAAAGTGCTACAAACTTATCATAAAAAAGCAACAAAGGACACTTATCTTTCAAACGTGTGCCATCATAAGCTTCCTTAAGGAACACTGTACCCCTTGCACCTTTATTAGTAATGTAAAATATACCATGATGCTTGACCAAGCAAAGCAGTAACCTAGATGGTAACATAAACTCGGAATGAAATGCATCCAGTTGAGCAGATGTCAACCTTTTCTCTATTGTCAAACTAAGGAGCTCATGAAGCACTCCCACAACACGCTTTCTTGCCTTTGGATCAGCAATATCAAATCTCCTAGCATTCAAGTACGGAGAAGGGAACTCCATCCTCTGCCACTTTTCCAGTTCTGAAAGATAACTCATGTTCGGCCTAAAACCAGCAGCAAAGCACATTTTAAAGGTATGAGGACCCAAAAAGTTACCATCTTTTGAGATCCTAACCTTCCGAGGCGGATTGACGCCAAGAACTCCTTGATTTGCCAATCTTTCCTCACGGTTAGTCACTGCCAAAGAAGAATCCCAGTTCTCCAAATGAAGGCAAGCCTTTCCATTTACATCTTTCACCGAAAAGTATCGGGGATACTTTGGAATTACCGATTGCTTGAAATCTGGAGGCAAACCCAATTCATTTTCAATGAATTCAATCTTTTCTAGTGGCACCCTACAGTCAACAGATATCATCAACAACTTCCTTAAGTTTTTAACCAAAATGGGCTCCATTAAATGCCTAGCTTCATCTTCTTCACAAGCAACCTTTACAGCTTTCTGGGTAAGCATAACAAACGGAGGTTTTCCATTAGCACCTCCTCCGACATAGAATATAGAAGGATACTTCTCAATGACACTCATCAAATTCCATTTATGGACAAAACCAACTTGCTTCTCAAGGTCTCGAAGAAGGACAGATTGGTGCTTTTCCGATTGGATGATGGATTTCAAGTGAAATATCAAAGATGGCTTTTTCTGCAAGTCCATTACTCTGTCTAGTTCGTAAACTCTATGGTATATTTTCTTCTTTGGCCGCCTTCCCCCGCTAGATATGCTACGCTTAAATGAAACCCACATAGAACCTGAGTTTTCAAATGGACCTAAAAATGAAAGTTCAAGAATTTCTCTACTGGGTAAAACAAAATGCTTCAGAAATTGGCATAAGCGAGGCATATTAGAAATAACTGGAAAACGATTCTCTGAGACAAACAATCAAACAGTTGGAATGTTGACTCTTCGTTAAAGACGATGATTAATAGCAGTCCGATATGTTCGTGAAAAGACAGAGCATCTCAACATATATACCTTGGCTTCGCTTGATTACGAAAGCTCATTAGTTTCGGCATCTCAGGAACTAAACCTATCAAAGGGACACCTCTTTTTTTTTTTTTTTTTTGGGTTACACGGCAAGTTAAAGCATTAAAAATCTAAGAGCAGAGTTACAGGGGCAGAGATGCCTGGGTGGTGGCCGCGAGGATGGCGCAGTCCAATTGAATCCTAAATTAAGATTTTGTGGATAAGCGACGGGGTCCTGTAAGTACTGAAAGCCCGGCCTGGATGCAGCTGCTAAAGAGGCAAGGAGATAAGCACTCTGGTTACGCTCATGATGGATATGTTGGAAGTGGACCTCCCACGGTCAGTGGAGCAACCCTCGGATACCTGTCAACATCATGTTAGAAATACATGTTAGTGGACTTATGCAATCCCAACTTAATTCCATATGTCTAATCACAATTGAATTGCCTAATGTATATTTAATTACCATAATGGGATGGTTAATTTGTTAATTGCATTTGAGGCATATGGTGGTACCCTAATTACTATATGTTGGCCCATTAAACTATAATCTATATACCCATTAACTATGATACAATTAGCCTATTATACCCCTTAGGGTAGAACATGTCATATAAATAACATAAGGTGAGATTGTTGAGTTAAGTGACATTGTGTGTGTCTATTAGGGTGAATGCACAAGGGTGTTCTACCATTACTCTCTCTTGCAAGGTTTGTATTTTCTCTCTTTGATAGGTTTGAAGAAACATGGAGAAGATGCAAATCCCAATTCCAAGTGTTAGACTTATGCTTCTTGAATCTTGTTATGCTCTGATACCAATTGCTAAAATCAATGCAGCATTAAACCACATTCAACAACCAAGCATTTTTTTGTGTTTTGCTCCAAATTTTATTTATGATTTTTTTCAATATGTTTGTGCATGAGATTAGTTAGTAATTTTATATGCTAATTCCAGTTGTGGCATAAACATATTTTTTGTTCACAATAGTTAATGCTTATTTTTACCTGTCGTAGAATTGAGCATGTGAAACTATTTATGATGAGGAAATTTTTTTAAATATTAGCGGATATTTAAAATATGTGTTTTTCCTCTAAAACGGCGTTAAGATTCATATGGGTAATTAATTATCCTGTCGATAATTACTGCTTAGTAGGATGCTTAAAATAGTGAAGAAATTTTATTAAAATATTATGAGCCGCACAATTTTTCTATCCTTTCGATAGTATGTTGTTGATTTGGTTGTGATATTTTAATAAATTGTTCTTACCTACGAATGAGTTCTATATTTATTTGAGGAACTCTAGCATGAATGTTCTAGTTGATTTTAAGGAAAAGAGCACGAATTGCATGATTATGTTTTAACATGTATATCATAGGTATTGCTCTTGATTCTCATTCAGCTTTGAGCAATCCAAGAGCCTCTGCTATCTTGATGTTGAATGGAACGAACCATAAGCAGTGGGTTGAATCTCTCATGATGAATTTGGCAATCATGCGAATGGACTTGGCCTTGAGAATAGATCCAGCACAGAAACCTGCTAATGATGCTAATGAGAAGGATAGAAAATCTTATGAAGAGTGGGAGTACTCTAATCTTTGTTGCTTAATGATTATGAGATATCACATGGATGAATCTATTCGTGATAGTATTCCCGAGACTGACAATACAAAAGATTTTCTTGCTGCTATTAAGAAGAAGTACATGAAGTTCTCAAAGAATGAGAAGAATGAGTGCTTGAATATGCTTCATCACACCATTTATGATGGTTCAAGTGATATTAGGGCTCACATCGACAAGCTTATGGGTTGCTATCATAAGCTTAAAGCTATGGATATGGACCTTGGTGAGGACTACATGGTATGGTTTGTGATGGGGACTCTTCCCTCTAAATTTGACTCAATTAGATCGAGTTATAATGCTCAGAAAGAGCAATGGACTGTTGAGGAGATGACTGCTATTCTTGCTAAGGAAGAGGATGATATGAAAAAGGGAAGGGCAAGAAGCATCTCTATGGTGACAGAACATGGGAATCATCAAAAGAGAAAGTTCACTTCTACTAGCTCAGATGATCACAAGATTGTTAAGAAGAAAGTTGTCGGTGCTAAAGGAAGTAGACAGGCGGGTACATCTTTTGTTAATCAGAAGAACAAGCTCTTTAAAGGGAAGTGCAACTTTTGTAAGATTTTTGGGCACAAGAAAGCTGATTGTTGGAAATTATAATCACAACTTAATTCCATATCCCTAACCACAAATTGAATTGCCTAATGTACATTTAATAACCATAATGGGATGGTTAAGTTGCTAATTGCATTTGAGGCATATGGTAGTACCCTAATTACTATATGTTGGCCCATTAAACTATAGTTTATTCCATCCAATTAATAATGAGACAATTAGCCCATTCTACCCCTTAGGGTAGAACATGTCATATATATGGCATAAGATGTAATTGTTAAGTTAAGGTATATACATTGTGTGTATTGGGTGTGGAGGCATTAAGGGTGTTCTACCATTACTCTCTCTTGCAAGGTTTGTGTTTTTCTCTCTTTGATAGGTTTGAAGAAAAATGGAGAAGATGGAAATCCCAATTTCAAGTGTTGGAGGTATGCTTCTTGAATCTTGTTATGCTCTAAATAAAATGGATCTTGGTTGTTGGATGTGGTTTAATGTTGCATTGATTCTAGCATCCTAGTGATAATACCGACCTTAAGACTACTAATGATAACCGTATCGTTAGGGGAGTGGTACTCAACCATATGATCAACCATTTGTTTGATATCTATTGCAAGTACAAAACTGTTAAGGAAATTTGGGATGCTTTAGAAGTGAAATATGGGACAAATGATTCCGATAGTAAGAAATATGCAATTGCTAGGTAGTTAAAATTTATCGTTGTTGACGATAAACCTATTATGGACTAACTACATGAGTATGAAAACCTAATTGCTAAAATCCTTACTAAAGGTATGAACATGCGTGAGTTGTTTCAAGTTAATACCCTTATTGAGAAACTACCTGCCTCATGGAAAGAGTATAAAAACCAATTGAGATATAAGAAGAAAGACATGAAGCTTCAAGAGTTGATAGGACGTATAGAGATTGAGGATATCAACCATGCACAAGATAAGATCAAAACATTTACCCTTGTCCCTACTGTTAAGGCTCATGTGATAGAACATAGAAATGCTAATAACTTTAAGAAGAATGGTAGAAAAATCAAGCCTTTCAACAATAAACAAGGTCAGTTTAAGCGCAAAAGGATTGATGGTGACTGTTCGTGGTGTTACAAACTAGGCTATCCTGCTGAGAATTGTCAAGCTAGAATCAACTATAAGAAGAAAGGCTAAAGACAGCAACTGCGTTAGTAGGGAAAGGAAACCAGATGGGATATCAACGGGGTAACCAAAAGAACTTTGGTAAGTACCAAACTAATATGGTTGAAACTGGTGAAGACGAGGAGATCATTACTGCTATGGTGTTTGAAGTCAACCTTGTTGAAAATTTGGTCGAGTGGATCATTGACATAGGAGTCACACACCATATTTGCATCAATAAGGACATGTTCAAGGAGTTGAATGATGTTGCTAATGGTTAATTTGTATGCATGGGTAACTTCAACAAAGTTTCTGTCCAACGAGTTGGCAAAATCACTCTCAAACTCACTTCTAGAAAAGTGTTGGCATTAGAAAATGTTTTGTTTGTTTCTGATGTACGTAGAAACTTGATTTCTGGTACATTGCTTAACAAAGTTGGTTTTAAATTGACCTTTGATTTTGATATTTTTGATGTGTGTGTATATATATATATATATATATATGCACACAACCCATGCATTGCTCTAGACTCACTTATGCTTCTCAATCTGTCGTATTTTCTTTCATTTTTTTCCATAGAAAGCTCAAGACCTCTTTATATATTCATTCATGTCTACAGTACAAAAGTTTATCAAGCATTGTTCATTTTTGTTCTTTTTAAGCTTCATCAAATACAAGTCTTTACTTTTTGCTCCTGGAGATATTTTCTACTCTACCTTTTGAAGTGCATCAAAATTGGTGAAGAAAACGTTAACCTTAAGTTCGGATTCTGTTATCCTGCTATACCTAAAGCGGAATTTTCAACTTATGGCAGTAATTCCCACGATGTCTTGCATTCAGGTAAGGTATTCTAATTTATTTTTTTTTTCCAGCTAACAATTGTGTGGGGGAAAATAGGAATGTGGATGTTTACGCCAAATTCGGACAAAGCAAAACCATAACATGCTTGTTGCATGCTATATCATCCAACACTAACTAGTCGCCTTCTTGTCTCTTCTCTGCCTGTATCCATCTATATATTTATGTAATAAGACGGGGGACCATTTTTTAACATATACACATAATACAAGCAGAAAAAGATTAAAGATTGAGAGGGATGGTATTATATTGGTGATATAGACTCCTAACTCAAGCCATTTTTGCCCTTCATGCACCTAAATCCTATATACGACTATATATGTAATCTTCACGATTTTGTTGTCTCTGTCTTTGTGAAAGTGACCTCTCTACCGACGCTCATCCTTCCTCCCGTACCTCATCTGTCTTTACTTGTTTGGCCGTCCTCGAGAGTTGTGTTATACTTAATGCCCTACCTAGCTACCTATATCCTTGCCCCACTTTTCCCTAGAAGTTATTCCTCTCGGTGGTGGTTTCTTCATCTTCTTGGTTTTGCCCATTTTAAAACATTTGATTGAGAAAAAGAAAACACGGTTTGGACGGTAATATCGTGTTAGTTGTTTATATGGTTGAACCACCTTGCAGGTCAAAGGTGGTATGAATGTATGAATAGCCTAATGAGATTAGATGGATCAGTGTAATGCAAAAAAAAAAGTAATTTATGAAAGTAATTAAAGATAATTAACACATGACAAGACCGTTATAAATATACATATAAGACATGGTAGCTTGTTTTTGGTTTACGAGTGATGGTTAGTTAATGTTCTTTTTGCCAGGGGAATTCAGAGCTAAGATCTAATATAGCAGAGCAGCAGTTGCGATAAGTAGGATGAGAAGAATATGTGATGTGAAAAAGCAAAGCGGAATCATGGTGGCATTATGAATAGTAGCAATAAATGAGGAGAATGGACATGACTGTGTTGCATTTACCATCCTCTGTTCTGTTCTGTGAACTTCTGATCTGTCTTTCTTAATAAATGAAGTTTGTTTTGCTTTTGTTCTGTTGTGCTGTATGACTCCTCCTGCATCCATTTGCCGTTTCCACTTGGATGTATTTTATAAATTGTCGAATCTGAAGTTAACCTTACATTCCTCCGAAAGCATTTTAAAAATAACAGATGGCAGTCATCCATGGATGGGACAAAAGCTTGTGCTTTTTTTTACCGTCTCCATTCCCAAGAGTCAAGAGAAGGGGCAGCCGGAAGAAGGTAAGTCAGGCTCTCAAGTTAAAAACCATAATTAGGTAATCTACGTACCAACCACTGTTAGGTTAACTAATTAACACTGTAAAATGTATAAATCACAGTGGAGGGGGCAGGAAGAGAGACTGATAAGACCTCCCCAGTTCATCATGTTCAGTTCAGACACGCAGGTTGGATGCTCTTAACTTACGAACGGTCTTAACTCTTAACCTACACCTCCTTGTAGGGATGTTCCTATTTTCTTGGAACTCCAAATATCATTTAATAGTTGATACATTTTGGTAGATATTTGTGGGAGTAAATAATAAAACAGAGTTTCTTGCTTAAAGAGGACTAATCTTTTTACGAAGTTGAGATTATGTAATCGGACACGTAAGCACAAGTTGGCAACGTAAAGAAACCAATTCATTCTCTACGCTTCATCGCTGGAACCTTCAGCTGCTCCTTTTACATCTTTCTCGTTTGCATTGGAAAACACATACATACATATCATACACAAGAAGACACGGGCAGAGACAGAAAGAATCAGAGAATATGAATTTTTTAGACAGGTAAAAAAAAAAAAAAAAAAAGGTGAAAACTTGCTTTGCTACAGAGTAAGAAGAAGAGAAACACACGCGCATTTGGCATTCAGATCTCTCTTCCCTTCTCTTTTTCCCTCTTTCGCTCAAATTAGCTACATTTCTGCAACCTAACTTGTAAGTACGCATAAATCTGAGGCGAGGCAACTTCAACCGAAAATAGAGCCCTTTTCGATCATGTGATAATCCATCATCGACATCAAGTTTGCTGCTTTCCCTTTGGGTGAGTTTGAAGATCCGTACGTTTCCTGCTTTTGTTTCTAGATTTCAATTTGAGGAGCTCTTCCGTAAATTTTGTAATCTAACGTATGATATCGATGGTTTATTGCTCTACTTTGTAACGCTCTTCTCTTCTTTTTTTTTTTCAGTTCACAGAGAACTTCATTATTTTCTTTCCGTCTTTCTGTTCAGCTAGTAATAATTTTAAAAGACATGGGTAGTGTGGTGGGGTTGTCACCTGGGGTGCATTTATTAGCTGAATAAATACAACAGAAGTTGTTCTTGGCACATCGATCCGTATGATTCCCTGTTCGATAAAGGACTGAACTTGGCTTGATGCAAACCTAGAAAAGAAGTGAGCTTGACAACCGTTGGCAGAATTATAAGCCATGTTTTTCCCATAATCATCCAAGTTTTTGTCTTTAGTTCATTCAGATCCACGAACTTCGTCAACGACTTTAAGTGCCTTTTAGGTTCCTTGTTCCGCGGGTTTTATTCTTCGTTAACTGTTTGTAAATTTCAGCAGAGATTTTGCACGTCTCTACTTTAATCACTTGGATGCAAAAGAGAGGATGTCTGAATGCTGAAGTTTAAAAAAGCCAAAAGAAAACTGTTTATTGCAGTATACGTCTCCACAATGTATCTTTTCTCCTTTCCCGTTTTCTAATTTACTAATCCTTCAAGTCACTAAAGAAAACAGTAATCTGTTGGTGTTTTCAGTACAATTCATTTAAGTCGCTAATTCCTAAATGGTAATGCTTCTCCTTTTGTATGTTAGCAGTGTTGATGACATTATCTTCGTTTTTTGATAGTTCAGAGCGGCATATATACTTTCTCTACTGTGAGGTTTTCCTAGAAGCTCTTTCTTCCTTTGAACGTTTTGGGTTCCTCTTCCTTTTGTTGATATGTCAGGTACGTCTATTGGTAGTTAGTTGGTTTGTGATTCTGCGATTTAAAGTTGGAGAGAAGGTGATCCATTTCGTGTTTAACCTCTTTTGTCACTATTTCTTCTGAAGGTTTCGAGGGAATCGGAGCTAATGATGATATAAGAGAGAAAAGATCTGATTTTGAGAATTCAGAAGATGAGAGGAGGCGGTCAAAAATCGGCAATCTTAAGAAGAAGGCATTGAATGCTTCCAATAAGTTTACACATTCTCTCAAGAAAAGAGGGAAACAGAGAACTGATTACAGAGTTTCTTCCATATCCATAGAGGATGTTCGGGACGCAAAAGAGGAGAGTATTGTATATGAATTGCGCCAAAAGCTTCTTGCAAGGGACTCGTTGCCTCTCAGGCATGATGACTATCATACTTTGTTAAGGTCTGTCGGCTATTTCTTTTGGTCTCTGAGTAATCTCTTTGATAGATTTGCTCAATTTCATATGATTTTACTCATGACTCATAGTTGTTGTGGTTATTCAAACTTTGTAGATTTCTGAAAGCCAGAGATTTTAACATAGAAAAAACAATCCAGATGTGGGAAGAAATGCTTAACTGGAGGAAAGAGTATGGGACTGACACCATACTAGAGGTAAGAACAAAATAATCTGTGGCACTTAAAAATGAAAAGGAGTTTTCTTGAGTATTCTCTCAATGAGAACACAGTAGCAGTTGTATATTGGCTTTTTCTACCATAGTTCCTTCCTTAAATTACCTTCCCATTTTTCACTTGACTGCAACGGTACATTCTTTAAAAAATAATTATTAGGATTTTGAATTTAAAGAGCTGGGGGAAGTCTTGCAATACTATCCTCAGGGGTACCATGGAGTGGATAAAGAAGGCCGACCTGTCTACATTGAAGCTCTTGGACAAGCTCACCCCAGTAAGCTGATGCATGTTACCTCTATTGATCGATACCTAAAATATCATGTCCAAGAGTTTGAGAAGGCTCTACTCGAGAAATTCCCTGCTTGTTCAATTGCTGCAAAAAGGCAAATATGTTCGACAACAACAATATTGGATGTCCAGGGCTTGGTACGTATGATTCTGAACTTTCCCCTATATTTACTTGTAAGGGCTTGGAAATTTGGGTCACTGCCTAACTTTCCTATCCTCGTGCACTTTAGTGGGTGCAATGAATGATCACATCCAGTTTTCATGTTTCATATGTTCTTCTTCATTAGTATGTATGAGACACTTATATCTGGAAAGGTAAAGAAATGTATTGGTTCAATATTGGTTGTTGATATGTACTCTTATCTCTGTTGCTGAATGTTTGCGGGTCTTGGTGCTGGTTGTTTACATATTTCAACTGATTATTGATGTATGTTTTTAATTATTTTTCAACAAAAAAGGGCATGAAGAACTTTACTCGAGCTGCGGCAACTCTCTTGGCTTCCATGACAAAGATAGACAACTGTTACTATCCTGAGGTACTTATTTCATTCAAATGGTGCCTAATCTTTTGGATGGTTAATTGATTCTAACATCATATGAGCCATCAGACATTGCATAGGATGTTTATCGTCAATGCTGGTCCTGGTTTTAAGAAGATGCTTTGGCCTGCAGCACAGAAGTTTCTGGATTCAAAGACTATAGCAAAAATACAGGTAAAAGAGACAGCATTCTGCGTGCAGCTTTATATGTTTCTTTTCTGGCAGTCAGTGATTGACTATAGCTGTAAAATTACAGGTTTTGGAACCCAAATGCCTGTCTAAGCTGCAGGAAGTTGTTGATGCAAGGTCTGAATTTTTCTATTTCCTTGAGATTTCTTTTCCTTCCCAAATCTCTTAGTTATTTACGTATTTTTCCCACTTTCAGTCAGTTGCCACACTTCTTGGGTGGTTCTTGCACTTGTTCTGCTGCTGGAGGGTGTCTTTATTCCAACAAAGGTCCATGGAACGACCCTGAAATAGTGAAGGTAGGATTCCTTCTTGTGGAAGTTAATTTTGCAAATTCTTTGTGCCGAGTTTAATGATCTCTCTTTGTGGCTTGAGCCTTTTCTTTGAATTTTTTGTAGTGGAAATTAACAATTTTCATGTTATAGCTTGTTCATAATGTGGAAGCGACTCTTGTGAAACAAATCAACAGGGTGTCTAATGACCAGCTGAAATTAGACTCCTATGTTCAGATACGTTCTTTGAAGGCATGGCTATCTCGCAGAATAATTCATAGCTCTAGTAGTATACATGTCCTTGATGCAGCTTTTTTCTTTTTCCCTTTCAGGGAAGAACAAGTGACACATCAACAGCAGAATCAGGATCCAATAATGACGATCTTTCTTCTCCAATAGGACGAAGGAGCTCTACATGTAGATGTTTGGCCCCCGTTCATGAAAAAGTAAGTTACACATGATGCAATTTGTTAAACTGATGCAGCTGTTTGAGCTTACGTGTGCAATAACTTGCTTGTGTCTGATTGTGTATGTAATATGTAATTTTGCAGGTACAGACATCAGATTCAAATGCATACTACAGTTGTGACGATAGTTTCGCAGTAGTAGAGAAAGCTATAGAGAGCAACTCACTAGTTAAACATCCTGACAATCAATCTCATATCAGTGATTTTAGAAACATTCATCGCGGAGGGACATCAAATGCTGAAGGTGGTACTTGATGTTTTTCTTGCTACATAGTGCATTTGAAGATAATGCTTGCTTACTACAATGACAATAAGCTTGAACTCTACAAAAGGTTGCTATAATGGACACAAAAAGACAACTCATCTTGGTTTGCATTTATATGCAAATGATGCCATGCTCTCTATTTGATGGATTTGGTGCATGTTTGTGGATGTGTGTTGTGATTCCTACAAATGGTTTTTCCTTCTCGTTAATTGAAAAGAGAGTTTTAAGCATGACTCTGTTTGTAAGGTTCTCGCGGACACTTGTGCTCTTCTGTTGTTCTTATGTGGTTTAAGTATTTGATTCATGTCTCATTTCAGGAGGTCTTCTCTTTTACTGGTCTGGCATCATTAAGGAAAAGCTTGGGAAGAGGAATGTCCTCTGTGTGACAAGAATGACAATATCATTCATAGTCCAATTAATTACCTTTTTACAAAGTTTACCATCTCAATTTTGGAGACGGCACAACAGTATTTGCCCATCTAACGTGAGCGAACACAGCGTTACGAGACACTCTACAGTTGTTGAAGCTGTGATTGATGAAGAGTGCATCCATCCATGCATAGAGCGTCTTCAGAGACTAGAAAAAGTAGTCGAGGAACTAAGCAAGAAAGAATCCAAAATACCATTGGAAAAGGAACAAATGCTCATGGAATCCCTGGAGCGGATAAAATGTGTGGAGTTTGACCTTGAGAAAACAAAAAGGGTAAGTAAATTTTGGATAAATGGAAGATGGATATTCATTGCAGAGATGAAAGAGCTTATGCACAAATATATTGTTCTTGTAGGTCCTAAATGCTACAGTAATAAAGCAACTTGAGATTGTTGAGCTTCTGGACAATGTACGAGAGTCTGAAAGCCATGTAAGTAACTGATAGTGGATTACAAAGACAGATAAGTTTCTTCAGTTAGAGAACTTCCCTTTTACCTTCTTGGATATTTGATCTTGTTCCAGGCTTTAAAGTGAAGTTTTGTTAGTGTTGTGTAAACAAATTGTTGAATGGCTTGCCTTGTTGATGAATATGTTTGAAGCAGTTTTTGTTGCCTTGTTTAAGATTATAGATGTTGCTTGTAACACTGACGGGATCCTTCCTGCAGAGGAGGCGGCTTTTCTGCTAAGCTAAGCAGCTAGAAGCAGGGACTTGTATGCCAGTGGACGCGAGAACAGGAAAAGCAACAACGGCTGTAGGCTGTACGAGCATGGTGCAATATTTTTAAATTATACCCTTTTGACTTCTTTACTTTTGTAATCTTTTCTTCACTGTTGATTCCTAGCCGACAAAGTCAACCCTCATTCCTCGACACTGTTTTTCTTTAATCCCCAGTATTAAAACTGTAAATTACGATGGTAAAACAAAAATGAACCCTGACAAAGAAAATGGATGCTGTCGAGATGTTGATTCATCATCACCAGATTCAGTACTGAAGTTTTGCAATAAAGCGAAATTTAGGAAGGTTTGATAGTATGCAGACTTACTCTTACAAAACCAGGAAAATATTCTTGTAAGAACATACTTGGTTTGGTGATATTCACATAGTTCAATAGTCCTACATATTCTATAACAATCAAGATAGGAAAATTGTGTGTATTCCCTTTTAGTAACTCTCTAGTATTCTAAAAGGTTTTTTTTTGATAACTTAATTTCATTCTATTTATACTATAATACTTCAAACAAGTGCTAGGCACACAAACTATATGTTATAACGATTAATCTTTGGACAAATTGACTAGTTGATCACCTATCTTCTGCTATTCGATACCCTCATTGAGCATAATCCACCCATTCTATCCAAAAATGCTCTAAAAATTAGCTACCTAGTCACAACTCTCCAATTTATCGATTGTTCACTCATTTACTTATCAATTAGTTGATAATTTGGTCGGCAACAAATATCATACTTTATAATTTTTTATTTTTACGTTCGACTAGCTAATCAAAACCCTTGGATTAAGCGAAGACTAATTTAAAAAATTTAACTCTCAAAACTTTTCAAAGATAAAATATACTCATTTGTTAAAAAATTGATTTGACGTCATTTCATTCTTTCTTATGCAAATTCATTCTTTCATGTTCTTCATGTAATTGACTTAAATTGCATTAAAACTCTCTTAAATTATATTTAGTACTCCGTTTTACTCATGTTAATCCTTTGATTATTTTAGTCTTTCATTGAATTTGATATGACTTTTTAACCTGAATTTTTGATAAACTCACTTATTAATATGACCAAATATAAAAATATTGGTAGTAATATATTTTTTGTAACCAAATTATGAGTTAGAATCTCACTTGGTCCAATAAAAAGCTTATGGGTTTCTTATTTTAATTTTTCTAAAATCCTTTAAGTTGAAATGAAACTTTAATTTATCAATACTCACAAATTTCATCATCAAGTCACACACACACACACACAACAAATATAATTTAAGAGAGTTTTAATGCAATTTAAGTCAATTATATGAATAACTTGAAAGAATGAATTTGCATATGTAAACAATTGTTATAAATTTTATTGCAAACTTGTCTTGATAATTTAAATAAATTAAAAGTTCAATCATTACATAACCAACATACACACACATATTTATTAAATGATTAAACACCATAAAGGAAAAATCATTTGATAAGTTCTAAGTTTGATAAAGGTAACGGGTTGTGTTGTTTTCTCTCTATCATATCTAAGTTATAAATTTTCCTATTACTAATTTTAGTTGTTGTTTTTACAAGCGCACAACTTAGTTATAACTAGCACAAAAGAGTATGAGTTGATTCCATAAGGATTGTTGGATAACAAATCATTATTCACAAACTTAATAAGCTAGAATAATTATTATGGATGATTGAATAAGAACAAAATGAATAATGAATCTGAAAACTTAAACAAAGCAATTTTAAGAATAAATCAATATCTGAAATAAATTTAGGCTAGGTTTTGCCTAGGACTTTACTATATTCAATTTTCCTTGATTGAATGAATGCCTTCAATTTCTTGGACCATTAAGAGTTCCTAACTTAGATTATATTCTCTCTTGAGACATAAAATGTCTATTCATAATTTAATTAATTGAAAACAGCCTACACAATTTACTTGAACCTCGTAGTTTGTTGTCCGCATCTCTTCGTAGTCCGAAACAGACAACAAACCGTAGATATCCAAAAACTAGCTATCCCACATCAAGATTCAAAACCGAGCTTTCTACATAAAATGCT
>JANIHY010000005.1:30259128-30278934 GCA_027479065.1 Erythroxylum brevipes | reverse complement strand
TTAGAATTTGATTTTAATTATAATTAAAAAGATTTAATTTTAATAAAAAACTGTCATGATTTTTCTATTTAAAGGGAAGAACTTTTTAGAAGCTAGCACTTTTTTGTCTTCTTCCTCTCAAAGTAGTTTGAAAATTGCTGTGTGGATACCATCAGAGGCTGGACAATTGGATAGCTCCTGATTAATCAATAAGAGAAAAGTTTCACAGATTTTTCAAAGGAAAGCGCACAAGGTACGATTGATTTGTGTTTTATTTAAGTTTAATCAATTATCGAAATCCACTCGAATTCTCTAAAAAAATTTTGTTTTCCGTTGCGCCCGTGATTTGATCACGGTTAGATTCCATCAATTTTCATTATGTAATTAAATGATATTATTTCATTAATCTTCTTTTGTTGTGTTGATTTTTCTAACGTGTATGTTAGGATTTCTAGAATATGTGGTAAGTCACGTCAATTTAAAGGAGACAGTAACGTTAGCTATAATTTAAAAAAATTAAAAGTTTGATAATTTTATTGTCACATTTTATTAAAGTTCGAGCTAAAATTAAAAATTAAAAATTAAATATTTTATTTTCACTATTGATCAAAGTTACAAGTTCGATAAATATTTTATTTTCACCATTGATCAAAGTTAAATTTTTTAAAGAAATATTTAACCCTATATTTTAAGTCTCTGCCTCTCTCCGCGAGTAAAATCAGCCACCTCTATGCATTCGGCCCA
This sequence comes from Erythroxylum brevipes, assembly GCA_027479065.1. Classification (NCBI taxonomy): domain Eukaryota; kingdom Viridiplantae; phylum Streptophyta; class Magnoliopsida; order Malpighiales; family Erythroxylaceae; genus Erythroxylum; species Erythroxylum brevipes. The sequence goes on along the minus strand of JANIHY010000005.1, from coordinate 30,278,211 downwards.
GCCAATACCTCTGTTCCTACGAAACTGCAAAATAAAGAAATAAAACGAAAAAAAGATAAACCAATCAATATTTCTTGTGTTTGTTTGTGTCCGTACTAAAATAAAGAGCAAAAACCAACCAATTCAGATTCTGTGTTTTGGGGCTTTATGAGGGAAACCGATAAATCGCTGCCTCGTCCTCCCCCATTATTTGCTTTAGCCGGCGTTTCATTACATTCTTCTTCGTTAACGAGCAATGCCTGAATCGTCCGAGGTGTCTTTGTCTCTTCTCATCCATCCTAGTTCCTTTTGTTTTTAATTTTGGGGTTAACGAATGAATGTTATGAGATGATAATTTTATCTAGAGAACCTGTTTATATGGTGTTTGACTTCGTTCGCGAAGAACTGAATTGGTAACATCCATTCATATAGTTGCACACAACCTATTGAAATAGTTCAACTTTGTCTGATGGAAAAAAGAACCCACCTTTCTTGATATTCTTGTTAGATATTTTTCCTTTTAATGTTTTATTGATCTAACCACAAATTTGATATGCCCTGTTATCATTGCTCCTTTGGTTGCTTGGGATGTGTGTTGCTGTTTCTGTCTCACGTTCAAATTTGAATTCCTCCGATTGTTTTAGAATAAAGGCTGTTGTTTTTATAAATTTGTTTACTTATGCTTCATTTAATTTCGAATAAAATGACTTGCTTTCATTTTTTAAGAAACAAAAACAAACTTGCTGGTTTTTCTTACGTTCGTCTCGTAAGTCATTGTTTCCGCACCTGCATGGACAGCTTTTGACGACCGTAGTGGAGGATTATGAAGCAACTTGTTGGGGTTGTGGGGTGCGCCTTCTTCTTCCATCATACTCGACCGTTTTCAAGTGTGGCTGGTGTGGAGCAGTAACCAAGCAAAATGAACAAAAGTCTGATAACTATTGCTTATGGTGGAGACAGATCCGTGACCGGTGTTTTGTATGTGTTCTTCTTGGCTTCATGCTTTTTGTGATATGTATGTCGCCACATTCTCTCTTTCTCTCTGCCAATGCATAGTTGTACGTCTATGCTATTTTCATGTGATTGCTACCTTTTGACATCTTGAGTGGGCCGTAACATTGTTAATTTCACTTGAGCAAATTGGTACAATTTTCCCCTTTTTCACCATTAAAAACCTTGAAGATTTCAAACATGATTTGATAGAGATAATAAGATTCGATGAAAACGGTAAGAACTGATTCTAGAAATGACATTAACAAGTAGTTAAAATAACTCGATTGAAGTGCTATCTTTATATAATACACACACACACACACACACACACTGAATAACACACAGGCATGCAAGCACTCAAACACATACACTCTTTCTTTCTCTTTAGCAAATGACTGAAAGAAATCTTATTGTAATACTGCTATTTTTGACACTTCTGAAGTCAAGTTTCAACGCCTTTTTCTTTTTCAGTTTCTTCTTCGTTCTTCTCAACTTTGTCTTCCTTCTATTTTTCTTTATATTATACATTCATTTCATTTTTCACCTGCAAAACCCCCTTCTTCTTTGGCTGCATTTTGCTACTTGCAGAACCTTGTGTGTACAGTCATGGAGAACCTTGTCTTGTTTCTTTCGTTGACTCTTTTCTGTTTATCTCTTTCAATTGTTCATGAGATAATCAAAGCAAAGAAATAGGTACATCACTTCTCTCTCAATATTTGATTTATGATTTATGGATGAATCATAGATATTTACTGATGAAAAAGAAAATGTGCGCACCTTGTAACCCATTGTGTATGGAAGAAATACACCTAAAACATAGTAAAAAATCACCATAATGGTTTAGAGATTTCAATCATTAAGAACAAGAAAGGTTATAAAATATTGGTAAAATCTAATATATATGGCAGTAAAGTCTTTGTCTATTATCTTGTTAAATCTAACAGTAAATTCTACCTGGTATTCAAATGATTTTTCCCTACTCCCAACTATTGGCTCCATAATGATCTATCATCCTCAAACTCTCACCCATGAGTTTCTTCAAGTGATTCCTTGCCTTACTATAGTTAAATTGAGTCTATATATTTATGTCTTAAGTTTAAGGATACGAAGAATAGGAAGTTCTTTGTTGAATTTTGAGCTTCATCTTTGGGAATTCTAATTATTTCTTTGTAAAAGTGGCTCTTTTTTGAGTGATTCTTAAATTCTAGAAGTAATTTCTATCAACTTATTGGCAATTATACTTATAGTTTTATATATTTCAAACCTTATGAGTGATTTTGATGCAAAAGAGCTTAAAGTAGAATTGATGCAAAAGAGCTTAAAGTATATAGAAGAAATAAAAGAGAAAAATCAGTCAACCACAAGCCTTAATTTGGTGGGATGAGGATTGAGAATTGAGTTGACATCAAAGATGAAGGCTGAAATTTAGATTATGTAAGGTTTTCTTATTAGATATGAAGTAGTTGTAAGTTAAATATGTTATTTTATGTTAGATATGTTATCCTAGTTGTTTAAGACTTGTAGAATTTTTATTAGCATAGGATATAAATTTGTTAGGAACTCTTCCTACTAGAATGAAGGTTCTAAAAATTTCTTTATAAATATGTGTGTATTCAGACCCTGTATAGAAAAAGCAATATAATTTTTTTTATATAAAATTGAGTTTTCAACTAGAAGAACTAATTCTTTTTTCTAAGAGTGATTCTTGGACCCAAGAGTGATTCCTAGTTTCCTACCTTCCGTTTTCTGTGTTCACCACAAAATTCCAGCAACTAAAATCCTAGCTTAAAGCATATTAAACCCTAAAATACTAGCCTGATAGTAGTCATATTTCTAATTTTGTGAGATTTAGTATTAGTTAATAATTCTTCTGTTTGTTGTAGATCAATTTGGTATAGGTATATAGAAGAAAAAAAAGAAAAAAAATCAGTCAACCACAAGCCTTAATTTGGTGGGATAAAGATTGAGAATTAAGTTAACATTAAAGATCAGGGCTGAAATTTCGATTGTATTAGAATTTTATTAGATAGAAAGCAGTAGTAAGTTAAATATGTTATTCTATTTTAGATATATTATCTAGTTGTTTAGGACTTTTAAAATTTTTATTAGAATAAGATTAAAATTTATTAGGAACCCTTTCCTACTAGAGTAAGGGTTCTAAAAATTTCACTATAAATATGTCTGCATTCAGGCCTTCCAAAAAAAAAAAAGCTGTATAAAATTTTTCTACAAACTTGAGTTTTCAGCTAGAAGGTGTAATGCTTTCTTCTAAGAGTGATTCTTAGAACCTAGTAGTGATTCCTAGTTTCCTACCTTCCATTCTTTGTGTTCACCACAAAATTCCAGCAACTAAAATCTTATCTTTCAACATATCCTAAAATACTAGCATAGTATCAACCTTATTTCTAATTTTGTGAGTTTTAGCTACTAGTTAATAATTCTTCTATTTGTCCGACATTAATTTGGTATTAAAGCTTTAGTTCACGATGGTGACACATAATGGAAGGGCATATAGAGGAATATTTGGTGATTAGGAGTGAGATGCAATACTTCTAAGAGTGATAGAAAGATTGGACCTTACTAACCCTCGATTGCAAGATGCTCCAAGAATTAGTCCAAAAAACAATATCAGATAACAAACTACACTTGATGATGAGGGTGGAGAAAGTGAAATCCAAGATTAAGAGGCTGACACTAATCAACAACGAATGAGGTTAGGAAATCAATACCTAGTGAGAGATCCAAGACAAAGAAACCAACCAGCAGGACCTGGAGAGAGCATGCGAATCTTTAGAGGCCACGATAGAGTTGAAATACACAACAAACTCGATGACATTATTAAGAAAATTTGTGTTGCGGCCCCTGATTTTGCAGGAAAGATGGATCCACACCTATTCTTAGACTGGACAACATCAATGAAAGATTTCTTTGATTGGTACCACATGTTAGAAGATCAAAAAGTTTGATTCGTAAAGATGAAGCTGGTTGGACATGCTAAAATCTAGTGGAGATCAGTAGAGTAAGCTTATCATTGATGGAGGAAGTAATATGAATGTGGTATCGAATAACTTGGTGAAGCAATTGAATTTACTCATGGAGAAACATCCAATTCCCTACAAATTTTTTTGGATAGATAATAGTACTATACCAATTTCTCGAAGGTGCTTGGTGTCCTTCAAATTAGGAATATATGAGAACTCTATTTATTGTGGTATCATTCTTTTGAAAGTATCTCACATTTTGCTTGGGTGACTGTGGCTTAATGATCAAGATGTATAGTACTTTGAAAAAGCTAACACCTATCAGTTTATGTTTCATGGAAAGAAGATAGTTTTGAAGCCTACGAAGATAGACAAGTAGAAAAACAAAGAGAAAGTAACAAGACAACCATAAATGCCAAGAACAAGCCTCTTAATATCCTTAGGGAGAGAGAATTTGCGATTGTTAGCAAGGAAAAGAGAATGTTTTAGATCGAGATTTTGAAATAATCTATTCAAAAATTTCAGCTAGACAAAGAGACTTGACACTTTCCTTTTGTGATCTACGATGACTATCTTTTCAAAGGAAGTTGACTTTACCTGCCTAATACTTCTATAAGGTAGTATGTGATTTGGGAATTACATGCATGAGGAGCAGTAGGGCATTTTGGAAGAGATAAAACCATCATAATTGTTGAAGATCACTTTTATTGGCACTCTTTAAAGCTGGACATGTCTAAGGATATACGGTAATGTCAAACACGTCAATTAGCTAAAGGAAGGAAACAAAATTTTGGATTATACACATCACTGCTCGTGTGTCATGAATCATGATAGGACATTTGTCTTAGGAATTTCTAAAATCATAAGGGGTTATGATTCTATTTTTGTGGTGGTAGATAGGTTTTCCAAGATGGGTCATTTCATTCCATGTTCCAGGACTTATGATACTGTCCATATTGCTAAAATTCATTTACATCTCCATGGATTACCTTTAACCTTCATCTCTGATTGTGATGTAAAGTTTATGAGTTATTTTTGGAGAACTTTGTGGAAAATATTGAACACTAAGTTTCAATTTTCAAGTTCTTTCCATTCTTGAACCGATGGACAAACAGAGGTAGTTGATAGAAGCTTGGGGTGTTAAGATACTTGGTTGGAGACAATGTGGAAAATTGGGACCTATTTCTCCTTATGACAATAGCTGCATACAATTGAGGTGGTGAGTATAAATAGGTTTACTGGTGAGAGCCCTTTTGAGATAGCCTTAAGAATGCAACCAAGGAAGCCTATTGATATGTTAAGATATTTGGTTGGAGGCAATATGAAAAATTGGGACCTATTTCTCCTTATGAAAAAAGCTGCATACAAACAGAGTTGGTGAATATAAATAGGTTTACTGTTAAGAGCCTTTTTGAGATAGTCTTAAGAGTTTAACCAAGGAAGCCTACTGATCTGGTTTCTTTACCATGAAAAACCAAGTTAGTATTGAAGCTGAAGGTTTTGCACAATGCATGAGGGACATCTTTGATGAGATATGATGAAAGATAATAACCGACAACTTGTCTTATAAAAAACATATTGATCAACATCGTTGATTGGTGGAATTCTATGAAGGGGATATAGTGATAGTTAGGATTCATCCATAGCATTTTCAAAAAGGGAAATATAGGAAACTACATTCACGAAATGTTGAACCTTATAAGATCATCAAGAAGATAACTGCTAATGCTTATGTTTTGGAATTATTAAGTGACATGGTAATAAGTCCTATCTTTAATGTTGTGGACTTAACTATTTATTATGGACAAGATGAGCAATCCCCTACTGCAGCTGTAATAATTCCAACCATTCCTCATCTTAAAAAGGAAATAGAGGATGTTTTTGATGAACAAATTGTAGCCACAAAAGATGCGAGATATTAACAATTTCTTGTCAAGTAGAAAGAAGACCAATTTCTGATTGTACTTGGATTATAGAATGAAAATTTCAAAAGTTGAATTCAGGCTTATATGATCATTATTTTTCACACTCTATGTCGAAGACGAATTTAGACAAGCGGGATATAATTGATGCAAAAGAGCTCAAAGTATAAAGAAGAAATAAAAGAGAAAAAATTAGTCAACCACAAGCCTTAAGTTGGTGGGATGAGGATTGAGAATTGAGTTGACATTAAAAATAAGGGCTAAAATTTAGACTGTGTTAGGATTCCTTATTAGATATGAAGTAGGAGTAAGTTAAATATGTTATTTTATTTTAGATATGCTTTCTTAGTTGTTTAGGATTTATAGAATTTTTATTAGAATAAGATTTAAATTTGTTAGGAACCCTTTCTTATTAGAATAAGGGTTCTAAAATTTTTTCTATAAATATGTGTGCATTTAGCCCTTCAAGAAAAAACAATTTGAAATTTTTCTACAAATTTGTGTTTTCAACTAGAATATGTAACGCTTATTTTTAAGAGTGATTCTTAGACCCTGGGAGTGATTCTTAGTTTCCTTTTGTGTTCACTACAAAATTCCAGCAACCAAAATCCTAACTTCCAGCATATTAAACCCTAAAATACTAGCCTAATATTAGCTATATTTCTAATTTTGTGAATTTTAGCTACTAGTTATTAATTCTTCTGTTTATCCTATATCAAATTTATAAGCCTATCATTTTCTTTTTAATTCATAAACCAAGTACTGCTGGTGATAGTTGCAAGAAATATGCATTGAAGTTCTTGATTTCGTGGGCAAACTAGATCCACAATTATTATTAGATATTACAACACAAATGGAAGAGTATTTCGATTGATAAAACATGTTGGTACATAGCGAAGTTTTACACATGGCAAAGAAAGAAGGGGAGATAGATTTTGACTGTGTAGATTAATGGAGACATACTTAGAGGAGGTTTAGATTTTGAACTGTGTAGATTAATGGAGACATACTTAGAGGAGGTAACTTCTTAAGATGATAAGGATGGTACCATAAATCCCAAAAGAGAAAAACCTATATGATAACGATTAACCGTTCAGGTTATTGTCATCAAGCTAGGGAGATTGATGGAGCACAGGAACTAGATTGGGTGCCATGTTTTTTGTAGTTATTTTTTTAAGGAGTCCCATTGAAGTAGGTTTTTCCAGTTGCATATTTTACTAGTGAAATTTCTTTTTCCTTCTCAGAAATAGAATTTGAGGTTTTCATCTTGGTAAAAAACAATGCTTGTTTCCTTCCATTATGAGGATTTAGTGGCCAAGTCTATATATTTGTTTGTTTAGTTTATGAATGCAAAGAAGAGAGTTTAGTTTTCTTCAGTTTTTGAATTTTAGCTTTGATTTTTTATGGTACACTCGGTTTAAGACTGATTCCTAATTGAGAAGAGATTTCAAGGAACATGTTACTGCTGGATACTATTAGCTCTATTTTGGTCAAAGACTAAGAATGATTGTTGGTTTTTGTTATCAACTCTAAGAGTCTCCTACTATAATCTTTTTCTAAATTACTTATTCTTGAATTCCAATACCCTAAATTGCAGTTATGAATTTCGATTGAATACTGTTTAGATCTCTTGTTCTGCATCACACCAATTTCTTTGGAACAAATAAACTATTATTATAACATGGCTTGTTCCTAAAATTCACTTTTAGGGTTCAGGAATCCTCCTATGTGAAAGATTTTCACTTAGAAAACATCATAATTCTCCAAAATTTTAGAATTAAGAAAAAAATCTTTATCTTTTACCAATAAATTGAACATGTATAAATATGTAGCTGGCTCTCTTAATCCTAATCAGGCAAGTGATCAAACTCTCAAAATAAACCTATTCTGGTTTGCCACCAAAAAGGAAACGGAAATTAGAGTATTAAAGAAAATAACTAGGAATATCTATTTTAATGAAACCCTTGAAAAGCGAAAATTACTAGTAATGAAAATAGCACCTGAACTTTTCTAGTTATTGTCACACACATGTAAGTTGATACTTCCAAAGGCTGGGGTAATATTGTTAACTTATACTTATTTCCTTCTTAATAACTAAAAGTGGAAATATGTATTCCTTTATGGTGCAAATTAGACTCCATTAGGTTAGGTGCTCTATAGAGACTTGCAGTTGAAACTTATGGTACATTGATAAGCTAGGGCTCATTATTTCCATCTTTGAAGAAAAGTTCCCTTGTCACTTAATTTTGGGGAGATTTGAAAACATAATCTTTCATGTTTATCTCATAGAAGTGGGCCCAAATATTACTTGCGTTACATGTGTAAAGAATGCTTTGGAAGATATTTGTTTATTTTCTAAGAAATTTGGAATGCTATAAGAATATCTTGAGTTTGATGGAATTGGATCTATGATGAGATGATTTTATTTATTCACTCTCTTCATTCTACATATTCTGATTGGTGAGACGTCCTTCACTGTTTTCATTCTTGATGGTTTGGAATACATACATGAGATTTTCTTGGCTATTTTCTCTTCATGCTCATACGTTTGACTACTCATAAAAAAAGAATAATAGTGATTGTAACTTGATGAAAATTAGAAGGTGGCGTAAATTTGTCTTGTGAGTGTTCCTTTTTCTCTCTTTTCCATATTGTTTGTGGCATTTATCATCATGAACAGACATAGGTAACTTCATTATTAAGGTCTTCATGTAATTTTCTATCATTTGTTTATAAAATTCAAAATTTTATTACAATCCAGAATGGTAACGTCATGCATCTTCCATCTTTAGAAATTTAACACCAAGGAGTATCTTTGCCTGTGCATATTCCATTTTCCATTCTCATTATCAACTCAACTTTTTCTGATTTTTTGAAATTCAGGTGGTGGTGTGTGGGCTGTATATCCTATTGTCTTCTCTACCAGCTATTTGTGGGGTATTCTCCATTCAGTCATAACAGTTCTCTTGTCGATAGCTACCATTTCAATGTTCAGTCTTTCCGCCTTCAGCTGTGCTGGAACACCACCAATCATAGAATGGGGTAGCTACCCAATTGTGGGCCAGGGTCATCTTGACAACTACACATTCTGTCACTATTGTTCAAGGCCAAAGTCTCCTAGAACTCATCATTGTCGTACGTGTGGAAAGTGTATACTGGACATGGACCATCATTGTCCTTTTGTAAGCATTCTTCCCTTGAAAATTTAGAATTAACCTTCTTCTGTATAGAATGTGCATGGAAGATATTTTTCATTGAGTTGGATAATTTGCTTTTTTGCTATTAAACTTCCTAGTTCTTGCATATTCAACAATTTGGAATTTTTATCTTCTTCGAATACAAGGAGCTTGCAGTTTATGTATCTAAGTGGTTGGATAGAGGTTTTAGTTTTCATGCATTGAAGGAATTGATAGTGGTTTAATCTTCTATCATCCTTTTCTTTTTTCCTTTTGAAACTTAGGGATAACGCTGAACGTTGGTGCGACTAAATCCCATCTTTAGGGGAAGTCAGGGACATGGTCCCATTTACTCCTAAAGGGTCTGCATAGAAATTGAGCCTTGGTTGATTGGAAAGATCTTGCCTCAGTGCCAACTAGACTAACCTTTTTGATTTCCAGAAAAGAGTCTGCAGAAGATAGTTGTTTGGATATTAGAATGTCCATGATTAAATGTATAACTCACAAATGTTCTTGTTTTTGCATTTCATTCAGTTTATTAATGATAAACCTGAAAAAGAAGGTTTAGTTTATTCTAGGTGGCTTTCGAACTGCTCTTCAACAACATTTTGGTTAGTTATGTCTTTGGGACTCTGACTACTGTTTTTACGTAGAAGAATTTAAAAATTGTTAGACATTAATAACCAGGCTGCAGTTAGATTCTTAGATTTTTAGACTTTGCCAAAATTCTTACTAAGAAAATGTTTTGCTATACATTCTTCACAATCTTGTGATGTGTGACAAAGTCAAAGGAATTAACACAGGAGTGAGTGAAAAGCTGCAGAACTGTAATCCTAGGTATTGAAGATAGCTTGATGGGTAGACCAACTTATGTACGGAAAAGGTTTAGAGCAGCAAATTTTATCGAAGTAGTGGTAGGATTAGGGTGATTGGAGCTGGAACAATTAAGATTTATCACTAAAACCACTTATAGTAAAAATCTAAATACAATGCCACCGTATTTCTCCAGCACCCCATTTGTAGTTTTCTTAGTAGAATCTCCCCAAAATAGGAAAAACAAGTCCTAGAAGAATCCTTAATGATAATAGGAAAATCAAGCATACTCCTTGAAAAGGAGAGCTAACATAAATAAGAAAACTTATGATTGGAATATGCTCCTACATCGACCTCCTTTGATACATCTAAACAGGAATCATGTTATGTTTGTATTTTTGGTGCCACCTTTGGAATGTGACATTATATACAAAGATAGACTAGGCAGGGAACTAGGATTACCTCCTGATATACTAGATTCAATCCTGGTACGTGCATGTGATGGTGGCTGTTTGCTTATATTCATTCTTTCGAATGTAACAAAATAGATATAACATCTTAGATCGACTAGAAGACAATGCCCAGTGGCAGTAAGTTTATAGTTTTAACTATAGGTTTGGTCAAGTTGACATCTGAGTTGAGCATCAAAACTGAACTATATATTTCTATGAAAGTATACCTAATTGCTGCACAAATGAAAACTAACTCTAGATACAATGTATTTAAAGCAGACCAGGCTGATTAAGCTAAAATTTTCATATTTTACTTAATAGTAAAGGTATTAACATCTCTTGATTAAATTGAAAACGAAAAATTTAATAGCAATCCTTTATAATTTTAACACTTAATTGCAGTTCAAAAGAAAAATAAGAGGATTAGTTTGAAAATCAGTATGATGATAACAAATTTACTAAATGCGGTCTTGAAACTATTTTCTTAAGCTCATACCTACTAAGAGATTTTTTGTTAATCTACCCATCTACTCGACTTCTACTATTATGGGTTACAACTTAAGTTAAACGTTCAGGTGCAACCTATTTAACATTTATGGTGGCATCTTTCCAATCTACTTTAAATTTATGTTTTGTTCATACTTCTATTAAGAAAGAATGTTCTGTGTGGTTGGGATAATAAAAAAAATTGTTTTCAATCATGTGGAAAAGCAAGTGTAAATTAACAATAAATTGATTATTGCTATAGAATAGGATTTGGAGTGCCACTGGGCAGTGTTCATGTGAATGATGACAAGACCAGTGATGGCAGGTGGTTGTCTTATTCTTAAAGTTTTTCTTGGCACTAATTCTTTTTATAAGTTATTTCTTATTGTTGTTTTGGTTTCTTGAGGATTTTACTTTATTTGGACATAATGACTCCTTGTTAGAGTAATATTAATTTCTATTTGGAAAATTTTAGTTTGATATTCTATTAAGATTACAACTCCAAGGTATATTCAGTATATATGAATTTCAACATCGCAATAAAAAATCTACCGTTTTTGTTTGTTATTGATATTTGAAATTTAGGTGTTAGTTTATTTATCTAAGATCATTAGTGGCAGTTTTGATTTTAGAATTAGGAATCTTAAGTCTTAAAGTGATTTCTAATAACCTACTAGTGGTGATACTAATAGTTTTCTTTTAGAAATCCTAGAAGTGATTGCTATACTGGTTTCTTCGTCTAGTTCCTCGTCTATTAAATTCCATAAATTCTAAATTCCAACACAATTAAAAAGTTGGAAACATTCATAGATTTACAATTATACACATGCTTTGTCAAATTGTTGGCATCTGTCTGTCCGTCCTAGATCCCCATCACTGTTTTCGTTAACATTGTTCAGTTAGAAGTGAAGGTTTTTGAATTGTTCTGTAGGTGGAAGTCCGAGCTCATGCTAGCACCTTGTAACATGAATCTTTGCCTATTGTTTAACTCTATGCAGATTGGGAATTGTGTTGGTGCTGCAAACCATTGGCACTTCATTGCCTTTCTTATTTCCGCTGTCATCAGCACAACATATGTTGTAATTATGTCAGCACACACAGCATCACATATATGGCCACCACTAACTTATACCAAATCACTTGGCCAAATAAGTGGGACAAACGGTTATATTGCCTGGAGAGAATTGAAAGAGATTAGTCTTGCATTTCTAAATTCGGGATTTCTGCTTTCGACAAGAGGGATTGTTCTTGTGTATCTCTTCATTTCTAATGTTTCTGTGGACATTGGATTAAGTGTGCTTCTGTGGCAGCAACTATACTACATATACGAGGGGAAAACTTACTTGAGCCATTTAAGCTCACAGGGAGGTGATGACATTGGGGGAAAAGATTGCAAAAATCTTTTCCGCTTTTTTGGTTGCCCATATAGTGTTTCAAAATACTTGCCAATCAGGAGTTCACCAAAGAAACATACTAAGTGAGATTGACAAGTGAAGAGTTGGATGCAATCTTTGTTTTTCCTACATGTGATGAACCATCTTTCTTGGAAAATGTGTCAAATCACTTGTATTGCATTTATTAGGATGATTCTCATGGTCACTGCAGCTTTCAAAACCACTGAGCTACACTCAGCAGAAGACGAAATGTAAAGAAAACCATGGTGTTGCTTCTTGATTGCTGGAACTGGATCCTTGAGGGAAGTGAGTCTCTGCTTTGTCTGTGTATTACTTGGGAACATTACTTGGGAACAGATGGAGCTGTGGAATTTATGACAGTTTAAGAATTGGAAGTTCCTTTTTAGGGTTCACGATGTAATGATTCATGGCCATTATGTCCAAGTCAAAAGGATGATATGTTGATGAGCATTTACATTTGTACCACAAAATGATGTAAAAGAAACTGCATTTGTTGTTGTATATTTTTTTTAAATTAAAAAAATTCATAAAAAACAGATAAGTTTACATTTGGAAGAGTCTTTCTTATGTGTGGAAGAACACTTGATACACAAAACACAAGAGGATTGCAATAAACAACGATGTTCTACCAATACATAACATTAGTCAATTAGGGTAAAATGAGCAATGTCTATCTCAAGTTTTTGAGTTTTTACTCGATAAATCTGGCGATTGATGATGCGATTGACGATGATTTGAATGATTGGAGGCGATGTTTGCTATGGCGTCGAGGAATAACCTCCTCTCCTTTTTATGCTCAATCGGCCATTCTTCTCAGGTAATCAACTCTCTTTTGGTCATCTTTTAGAAATTAAGGCTTTTTATGAATATCTAAGAATTTGCTTCATTTTCGAAGGTGGGAGAGGACTCTTTGAGGGCTTAGTTCTTCGGTGACAATCTAATGAGGGAGATCACGACTTATGTCAGTTTTGATTCTTGTTTCATGAACTACTCTACTCCTCCTAACGATCTGTTTTGTCAAAATTGGTATGGCTAATTTGAAATCACTTGTCTTGAATTGTTTTCTTATAGGTTTATAGGGACTTTAACATCTACCTTGAAAAGGAGGATGACACATTCCTAATCAAGTATACGATTTATTGCTTTCTTGCTCATCCTTTCTTTTTCCTTGAACATTGTGTGATCAATAATCTGGTGATGGTGAATACAAAGCAATGTTCTTCATGCTATGTTCAATTTCAAACTGAGCAAATTTTCTATTTCCTTTGAACTGCATAGAATTATCTGCTTGTAAATCCTAGGTTCATTTGTGAACTGTGGTTGTGCTTAATTTCTACATAGTGGATTGAGTAGCCACTTCTTTAGAATTGAAATAGCTATTGCTATATTCTCCATACATAAGCCATTCTCCTACTACAATATAGGTTTAACTGTTTGATAATCAGTTGCTCCCTTATACTGGCAGTAGTGAGATCTATAAGAGAGGTTATTGAAGTAAATTGGTCTTTGAACCTTCTACTGTTCCTCTCTTTCCAAATCACTTGGAAATATGTAGCTACCAAGAGTAGTATTATAGCCTTAGAAATGTGCAATTTAAGAAGCTCTTGTATGATATCTGTGACTTTGCCATAGTTGAAATTAGGGGCATATAGAGCAAAATTTTTTGCCCATATTCCTTTGGAGAAGTCACATTCAAAGAAGATGTGGTCTTTAGATTCATCTACTAGATTGCATAGGATACATAGTAACGCGTTCCATAGAATTGAAAGATGTAAACAAAATTCAGATTCAAAGAAGAAAGAAGAGGATAGATTTGAATTAACGAAAATTAAATCTGATATGAGGGGTTTCAAATTTACCTACTAGACCTCACGAAGAATTTGTCTCGAGCAACCTAGATAACGGGTAAAGAACAAACCAAGAAAGTTGATAGGATCAAAATCACTTCACAATATGATTCAATTGATAAGTGAATTTATCTGTCCCTCTCTTACTCATACTCATATGAGTCCCTCTCTCCTCAAGAAGATTCGTCTTCGAATCTGGTGTTAATCTTGTAGACGTTGTCATTTATATTTTTCGACACTTGGAACGGATCATCACTCCTATGGTTTAGAACAAAAACACTAGGCAAAGCATCAAGATGGTTAGTATCAAAAACTAAACATTCTCTATACCTAACTATCATAAGTACTTTCTTCTCTTTAGTTACTCTGTTAATGTCTTTTTCTCTAGCATACAAACATACTCTTTTCTCTTTCTTTTCACTCTTTTTCTCTTCCTGGACTTTTCTCTCTCGCACATCTCACTTTCTTTTCCTCACCTATGCAGTCACTCCCCTTTAGGCCAATCTCTCTTTTCTTTTGGGCTTCTTTTCCTTCATCATTTTTCTTTATCTTACTATCCAAACCCTCCTTTTTTTTTTCAAAGCTTTAACTTGGTCTAGGTAGATCTCATGAGACGATAAAGGTAACAAAGTGAAGTTCTTGCCCTTGAACTTGAATGAGTACTTGTTTGTGTACCCATCATGTTATACTCGCTTATCAAATTGCCAAGGCCTTCCCAGTAGCAAATGTCATGCCTTCATGGGTATCATATCATACAACACCATATCCTTATACTTACAGAAAATGACACCAGTACCTGTCTAGTTACCTTCACATCCGTATTATCATTAACCACTGTAAATTATATGGCTCCGGATGTTTTTTACATGTCAAGCCCAATTTTTCTACCATAGTTCGACTAGCTCTATTGGTACAACTACCTCTATCTATGATCAAGTTACACACCTTTCAACCCACCAAATATCTTGAATAGAATAGGTTCTTCCTCTGATCCAGAATCTCATCTATAACTCTAGCACTTAACACTCTCCTTATTACAAGTGCTTCTCTTGTGACAGCTCTTTTCGCAAATTCATCATCATCATCATCACAAACACTATCACATGGCAAATTATCAACATCACTGTCCTCAAAATCAATAACTTATTTGCCCCTCATATACATCACTTTTCTATTAGGGCATTGAGAAGCAATATGGCTAGTATCCAAACATTTAAAACATTTTATGGATGAACGTTTACTAGAAGTAGCTTGGGTGTTAGAAGTACCTTTTTGATCAGATCCTCCAATTGGTTTGGAGTCTACCCCCTTATCCTTGGACTTATTCTCCTTAGGTCATTTTGAGTTCCATGAGTAACTAGAACTTGCTCCACTCCTTGCTGTCATTCTAGCTTTGAGCTGTCTCTTCACCTTCATGGCTATGTTCACTATGTCCTCAATCTCCAATTAATGTTATAACTCCATCACATTTGCTATCTCCCTATTCAATTCACTCAAGAACCTTGCCATGGTAGCCTCGGGGTCTTCCATTATATTAGCACGGATTATAGCAATTTCCATCTCTTTGTGGTAGTCTTCTACTGACTTAGATCCTTGTGTGAGTATTTGGAGTTTTTGATGCATCTCATTATAATAATAAGAAGGCACAAATCTCTTCCTCATACATGCCTTCATTGTTGCTCAAGTATTGATGAGTCTCTCTCCATTCCTCCTCCTAGAGGTCACAAGTTGATCCCACCATATTAGTGCATAATCTGTAAATTCAACAGCAGCAAGTTTTACCTTCTTCTCTTCTGAGAAGTTATGGCACTCGAAGATCAAATCCACCTTCCTTTTCCACTCCAAGTATGACTCAGCATCATTCCTTCCCTTGAATGTCGTGATCTGCATCTTGATAGATTTGAGGTCTCCATCTCACCTATTGAGGGGTTCTCCTCTTTGAGCTCTCTTGGGCATGCGCTTCATGGTCCTCATCCTCCTCATCAAACTCCTCATTCTTAGACTCATACCGTGATGGTTGTCTACGAGGTGGTGGTTGCCGCTGACGTAAATCTGCGTGCCTACCCTGAGGTTCCTCATGTCTCCCTTGTCTGAGCTTATCCATTTGCCCTCTAACCTCATTTAAGGCTAGATTGAACCTCTCAAATTGTTGCTGCATGACTTTCAAAGTAAAAGCGATATTTGCATCTCTCTCTTGGTTGTCATCATTACTACCGCCTTGTGACTTTGTAAATAAAATGATATACCTGCAAAACAAAGTTAGTGATAAATATCCTCACACATTCCCTTACGCGTTTTACTCAAATAATGTCACTCCCCTCGTGTTTAAGTCACGACAATGACTCTTTCAAATAAGCTTACACACTCTTGCTTTTTACCACTCAATTCTCTTTTTAAATTCAAATCAACACTCAGAACCAATTCTCAACTGATCAAAAGAATCAAACAGGTGCGAAAATTTTGAACCAACTAGTAAGTACGTGTATGACGAAACAAAGAAAACAAAAGGAGAGAAAAAAATCGAATTTTTTCAAAATTTTTTGACTTTTTTGGAACGTTTTTGGATTTTTCCTATTTTTCGTTTTTTGAATTTTTCAGTTTTTTGGATTTTTCGGACTTCTTTTATATAAACCGAAACTTTCAACAAAAGAAACAAAAAGAATAATTGAAAACCTTAGCTAAAATAAGAACAAGAAGAAAGATTGAAACCCTAGGTCGAAAGTTAATTCACACCTGAATTGATGAACCGATGATAATTGGATGGTGATGGGCGGTGGTTTCTTGAATTTCAATGGAGTTGAATAAAAATTCTCCTCCACACCAATGCTCTGATACCAAATAACACGCACGCACAGAACTGAAGAATTAAAAAGTTCGGATTCAAGGAAACAAGAAGAGGGCAAATTTGAATTAACCAAAATTAATTATGATACGCAGGGTTTCAAATTTACCTACTAAACCTCACGAAGAACTTGACTCGAGCAACCTAAATAACAGGTAAAAAACAACCCAAGAAAGTTATTTAGGATCAAAATCACTCCACAATCTGATTCAGTTGATAAGTGATGTTTAATTCCTAAGTTGATAAGAATAAGAGGCGTTTCTCCTCTCAATATGGCCGACGACACAGAAGAAATAATATGACAAGAAGTTGTCTTTCAAAACTTAAAACATAAGTATTTATACTTAGACTTAATGCTAAAAGACTTGGGCTTAAAATATATGGAAACTCAAAATATAAATAAGTCTAAAATAGATCATAAGCATGCATCGAAAGGTCTGGTCTTATTGAGGTGCCAAGTTTGGTCATAAGCGCGCCTTCTCTTGGGCTTCAAATGACGAATAATAGCCCAACATAATGGCCTTCAAGTTCCAAATTAATTCGATCTAAGGATTTGAGACAAGTGGATCAATTTGAACTGTGTTCCAACTAACTCTCCTCTAATAAGCTTGGCTAGCTTCATCCTTTCCATAAGTTGGCTCACATGCGCATAGAAAACCTCTTTGAATCTCTCGATCGTAGCTTTAGACATAAGTTCAATTGAAATGACAAACTTACCCCTGTCAGTTACGTCATCTCTATAGTGATCCTTGCTCCTGCTCACATCACACTTCTTTTTGTGTTTTGTGTCAGGAGAGGAAGCAAACTGATGGGTTTCGAAAGAGTTTAAGCAGAAATTGGACCAAGTTCGATGAATTGATTCATCTTGGATTAATTACCTCCAATCAAAGGTTTTTAAAGAGTTTAGAAAGACATTAAACTAAACTCAAGTGCGTTTGAAATATCAAATCTCACTTCATCTTTACATCACTTCAGTGAATTAACGTACAGTTAAGCTTATATGTAACTCAGTTCATGGTTCTACCAGATTTGTGCGATGAGGAGAAGGGTACATCAGCGGAGTGATACATACGTACTATTGGAGCCAGGAAAAGACGAGATGTTTGTTTCAGAAGAAGAGTTAAAAGCTAAATTGAAAGGTTATCTCGAGAACTGGCCAACCAAGTCTCTGCCCCCAGACCTTGCAAGGTTTGAATCCATTGATGATGCTGTTTCTTTCTTAGTAAGTTCTGTCTGTGAACTTCAGATTGATGGAGATGTAGGATCAGTTCAATGGTACCAAGTTCGGTTGTAGTGAGAAAAGCAGGAGGAGGATATTAATGTTGGTTTCAGTTTCCAGAGTTTATATGTCTGATTAGAAGGCGACCCATGTCCTGGAATTGTGCATCTTGAGCCCAAGTCCTATCTGTTTAGCCTGATGTTGCTTAGAAATTCTTAAGACAACCATAGAACAAACTGGTTCTGAAGTCCCTGGCACGAACTCCTTTATATGCTAACTCACGAAGAGCAAACAAGATCCTAACTTCACCAAAAAAGTTGATCGACTGAAATATCAACAATATAAGGCTTTTTGATACTGACAAATCCTTAAAATTATCTAAGCTTATGATTAAATCTCTTTCCATATTTTAATTTAAGAGATTGTCCATTCAAGTCGTAATAAAGAATACTACAATTTACCTAACACTTAAAAAATGACTCATTAAGTATGAAAATAGACTTAAGTTTATATAATTTAAGAGATGGTCAATCCGAGTACTAATAAAAAAATATTACAATTTACTTAGCACTTTGAAAAAATGACTAATTAGATACGAAGACAATTTGATCAAATTTATCACTTAATTTTAAATTTGAAAATATACATTTTACAAAGTACTAGTTTAAATTATAATGAAATGCTACTTTGGCCATTAACATTACCACCTCTAACTATAATTGTATGTCTAGCTCCAATTACAATATAACTTTATAGATAAGCTTAAGATATGACGGTTATGATGTTATGATCATCAATAGTCGAAGTCCCACCAAAAACGACAAGGTGTCCCTACTTTTTAAATTTAAAAATAATAATAACCTATTAATCTTAAACCGAGTTGAATTGTCATCCTTAATTGTCATTAGAATAAATTTATTTACACTAAAATTTAAATTAAATTTAAACTAAAGATTTT
>JANIHY010000005.1:30230608-30240784 GCA_027479065.1 Erythroxylum brevipes | reverse complement strand
ACGAGGTCGTGGCAACACAAGGAAAATTATAAGAAAAATCACAAATCGAAAGCAATAATTGGATTTAAAAAATTAATGGGAAAATACCTTGATTTTCGGGTCACCGATGTTATCATGCTAATATGGATTCTCGATATAAAATTTCAATCATTAACAAGCATTCATTGGGGATGTTTTCTTTTAAGTGTAATGACTAGAAACATGTATCCTAGCATTCTTATTAAACAACAACCTAGATACAATCATAGATTTAATTGAATAATAGCTTTACGAATCAAGAACCAATGAGCAAGCGAAATACATGTACGACATGTAATCAATCAAGCGAATATCTCCTTAGAATTTTCGACTCTAACGTAAAGAGAGTAATCCTAATTGCTACTTGTGATTAACGAAACTGAGCGCCATATTTCGTTAATCTAGCGATTGAACAAATTAATCCTTAGTTGCGAACCTAAAAATTAAACAATTCAATTAGAAAGAGTAAATCGGAATATATTCAATGTTCATTAACAACATAAACTTTATTCAAAACATCTCATACATAATAGTGGATAACATGGATCCCCTCAGTCAAGACAATAAATTTAACTACTCATAATAGAATCGAAAACAAAAGAAATAACAAAGCATAAAGTCCCCATCCTTTTTTCTTTATTGAAAATTACAAAAATACTAAAGGAAGAAGTGCAGAAAATGTAAAAGACTGGAAAAGAAAACTGCAGAAAACGAAATCTGTCTAAGCTAGCTTGCGTGAACAATAATTCTCTCTCCTATTATGCTTGTTTTTTCGATTTCCCTCCTATCTTTCCTTGATTCTCGTCAGATAATATATCCCTCAATTTTAGGTGGTTAATCTCCTTGAAAGATGGCAATATAATCTTTAAAGATTGTGAGAATCTCGAATTTGAATCTTAAAAATTGATCTGCAAATTTATTCCATCTTTAAACGTGCCCACGATTAGTCACTGAATTGTTGTCAAACTTGGAATTTTAGATTTTCTTCATTCTTTTGTATCTTTCTGATTCAATTTCATCTATAAGGTGTTGAAAATCATCAGTAAACAATTATAAGACAATTCCATTAAATTCGAATAATAATTTCAACACATTAAAGATAATTAAGTACAAAAAAAGGTTGATGACTTAACAACCTTATCTATTACCTGATCTCTATTAGATCTTATTAACCCATTAACTTCATGATTAGGAATCTTAGTGGTTACAAGTTGACTAAGGTCATAATCCAACTCAGATGGGAGAGAATTTGATCCAAGTAGATTATTGTAGAAATTCATGGCTTCCTTAGCTAAGTCATCTTATCCAAAAACCTGCACTCCAGCTTCTGTTCTAATGGAGGTAATTCTATTAATATTCTTTCGATCTAACATATAATTGAAGAAAAACTTTATACATCTATCTCCCTCTTTTAGCCAATTCATTCTAGCTCTCTGCTTTAGTAGAGAGTGTTGATTGCCACTACTTCCAAATAGTTTTTAAAAACTTCTTTCTCTACTATAGCTAGAGCTCCATCCAAGGGGTTTTTTGTCAATGCTTTTTGAATAGAAGAGAGTTTATCCCTAGATGTTTTAATCTCCTTGTTAAGATTCAACCCTCTCTTACCATTAAGAATCTTCAACTCTTGTTTTATAACTTGTGAGATTTTGGATACAAGTGTATTGCTTAGTCCCATAACGTCCATGCTACAATTCTTTCTGTATTGCTTATTGAAAACCCTCTATGTTAACCAGAAAATTGTTAAATCTAAAAGACTGATGGATTCTGGAGGAGATGAACAAGTTTACTATCTTTATAGGAGCTTGATATGAGATACCAAGGTCTAGAAATTTCGCTGAGGTTCTTAAGTAAGAATGTAGCCATTCTGCATTTACCAAAACTCTATCCATTTTTTTCTTGATGTGCCAATTAAAATTTTGTTTATTTGTCCAAGTAAAATTATGACCTCCAGCTTTTAGATTAATAAGTTCCACCTCCTACATACAATCAAACATATCAGGGGAGTAGTTGAGTAGGTTACAATTACCTTCAGCCTTTGATTTGTATAAAGTAGTGTTAAAATCCCCACCTACCATCTAAAGGGAATTTACCGAGGCCTTTATCCTTCTTAAGTAATTCCGTAGGTCAGTTCTTTGGAACACAGCGTTGAATCCATAGACAAAAGTAACTAAAACTTAAGAATTTTTCATTTTGAAATAAAGCATAATGTGAATATGCTGCTGACTAGATTCCAACACTTTTCAAAAAGTTACCATCATAAGTTATAATAATCCTTCCATAAGCATGGCTTTGATGGTTTGTAATGAACCGCTAGTTGCTGCCCAGACAACCTAATTTATTCAAAATTTCTTTTATAATTTTAGTCTTCAACATATAAAAAACCCACAAATTTTCCTTTAGCACAAAATCCCTTAAAGCATTAAGCTTTGAAGGATTATTTATTCCATGTACATTCCATACTATCAAAGTCATAATCAATTGGCTTTACCTTTGGAGCTTTTCCTATTGCTTTTACTAATTTTCCTAAAGGTGACCCGCTCAAACTGCTCCTCTTGATTATTTCCATTTAGCACATCAAACCTTGATAGACTTTTCTCGCTTTATTTAACCTTCGAAAATCCTACATTTGGATTAATACCAATAGATTCCATATCATTTTCTTCTTTATTTATAGTAGACTTACAGAAATCTTCTGATGGATTATGAAGAATTTCCTTTAGTTGAACAAGAATTGTATTTTTTTCCTCCGGGATGTCCTTCCTTGTTTTAGGGGAGTCATTTACTATCTGAACCATATCTTGATTTTCTGCCACTTGTTTTATCTCCTCCGTCTCTTTAATATCTTCAATCTCATTTTTTTCTATTCCATTATTTCCCAGTAATCACCTTTGATGAAGAGCTTTCCCGTCGATTTCTATTCTTTGCCTTGAGCTCTAAGAGATGATTTCCATTAATAAGTCACCAGGACTTTATCTTCTTTAAGAGAGTTTTCATCCGCCAATCTTAGGATAGGAATACTATCCTTCATTTTCTTAGCCATATCCATACTCACACATAATCGAGCAAAACCCACTCTTTTCCTCAATGCAACATTTTCATCCATGTAGATCGGTTTCCCCAAGTAGCTTGCAAACTTACTCTACCCCTTTGTAGTCTAATACTCCAATGGGATATAGTGAATGTTTACCTATAGGAAAATGTTCTTCGTTCTAATTTTTTCAAGCTCCATACTTGGAAGCCAATTTTGGAGAAATAGAGGAAGTTGAGAGATATGTCAGGAACCCTCTTCTATTACCTTTTGAGCTTCTAGTTTGGAAGAAAAGGTATAAATTATGTTGTCCTCTTCGGTTAACATTACCTCTATTAGCCTTCTTCCTTTCCAATTCCTCACAGCCCATGCTTGTACAACCATAAATGCAGGCCTTTTTTCCATGACAAATCTAACAAGAGTAACTTCCCGTATCTTAGTTCCTTGCTTTAAAATTTCTAAACTAGGAGCCACCATTAGTTTACCATCCATCTTTACAGGAGGGTTGAAAACCAAATAGGAGTTTGAGTTATCCCTAACTACCTGTTTCCTTGTTTTCCTAATTCCTTTAGCATTGTCTACTGTGGTAGGGTTTGTTCCTTTAGGAGGAGGAGGAGCAGCCATAGTAGGGTAGGGGTAGTTGTAGAAAAGGATGGGGAAGAGGGGGGAGGTGTAGAGGGTTTAGGAGGGGAAGGAAAAGTAGATTTAGAATTAGGGTTTGGTAGGATGTTTTGTTGGATGGTTGATAGTAGGGTTGGAAAATATGAGTTCATATTTGGGGACTAAATTTTTTTGGTTGTTTGTAGGTTTGTAGGTTTGGGCAAGAGTAAGAAATCTAGAGAACTAAAGGGTGAGCTAGTTTTCTTTTTTCTTTGTTTTTTGGATTTTAAAAGAGAGTAAGTTATTGCGATTGCTATGCTTTGTGGGAGATATGGGAATGGCTAGAGGAAGGAAGGTGGGAGTGAAGGAGGCGTTGTTAAGGTTCAAGTGGCAAAGGTCATGACCAACTTAGGTGACGGAGGTCATGCCGGACTTATGTTAGTCTTTTTGTGATATTTGTGTTAAACAAAAATGAGAAGGAAACCAAAAGAGATAGAAAAGAAGAGAGATATGTAAGAAGCGAAGGAAGGGAGAGAGAGAAGGGAAAGAAGATACATAGAGGGAGAATATTAGAAAAGGAGGACAATATCTAATATGTTATATGCCTGTCACTATTTGTTACTACAATGTCTTAAATACATGCAAGGGATAATCAGTACAAGTGCTAGTTTATGATAATGGTGTGTCTTTATTTAAACGCTACATTACTATGTAGTAGTTCAAAAAATGATGTTTTCATTAATTCTTCAGCTAATCCAAAATTCCGTTGGTGGAGTCATCTTCATTTTCTTTGCAACAATCCCCTTCCCCTTCAGATCCTTGTCTACCAAATTACCCTTTGGAAATTGTTTCTAGAGTTTAGTCTTAAGAGGTGTTATTACTTTGACCTGAGTCGTCATCTTCAGCGATCACATAAAATTGCAACTGTTTTATTTTTATTTTTATATTTATGAAATGGACTATATTTTTTATCACACCAAAAACAAAGCCCTCTTGCTTGTTTATCATCGAACTCTTTGCTAATGATGTGTTTATTAGGCTTAGAAGGTTTTATTAATGACGAGGGTGACGTATGTAACGTCCTGTTACTTGAATTAAGATTAAAATGATATTTATTAGAGGTTAATGAGAAATTAGCAAGCATAATTCACGCTTATACATAATGTGACATACACGCACACGATATTTGATTTTTCACATATACAAATAATTGTACATGTATTCATGACATTTTTTTGAGTATAATTAATTGTTAAAAAATGAGATTAAAATGTGAATTGTGAACTTTTTGAGCTGAAAATTTATTTGGAGAGTGTTTTATTATTTCAAAATTTTTGGTAATTTTTCCCCCAAAAAAAGAGACAAATGGGAGTGTGACTCATGACAATCTCACATGCATGACAAATGGATTACATGCATGCGTGCCTCGTGTAAGTTAAAAAAAAGAGAGAGAAGAAGAATACTTCTTAAGCTCTTTCGGCGTTCTTCTCTAGACATTATCCAACTCTCTTCTTTGAACATTCATCACCGAAACTCTTGGTCAATATTTTCTATTTAGGCAGTCCATGTATTGCTTTGTTTTCTTTCATCTTTGATTTTCCCCAACCACCGAAACTTGTCCTTCAATATCACTGCTAGAATTTTTCTGAAATCAAGTAAGTTGTGTTTTCTGATTTTCTAGATATTGTAAATGATTTTGATGATGATTTTATGTATAAATCAATCCATGCATGAGAAGGTTGGTAGTAGAGTTTCGGTGAATAACCTTGAGGAATGAGAGATGAAGGATCGATGAATTAGAATATGTCTACAACTTTTGTGAAGAAGTTGAATTTTAATTCTGTCTCTAAGATTTTCAAAATTGGCATGAAACTGAGTTTTAACTTAGGTTGTAGCATTACCAGGGACATAAATCATATCCTATGGTTATTGAATAAACTGTATTGATGTGGGCCGAATTAGGCTGAGTTATCTTTACCAAATTTGTAGCTTATTCTCTTAACTTTAAATTGGTATAAAGTTTGTAATTTTTAAATATCTGAGCTGAAAGAAATGAGTTGTTCAATTAGAGGGTATGATTATGTACTGGCTAAAAGTTCAAATGTGCACAGTCTGTAGTATTTTGTGCATAACTCATTGAATACTGAATCAAATTGGATGATCTTGGAGTCATTAGAAACTTAAGACACTGTAAAACAACTTCTAGAAGGAAGTGTTGTCTAATTTTGTCATTTACCCTATCAGATTAATTATGCAAAGTTGACCCGAAGTCATGTGGGTAGAAAATCTGAAGTGGTCAATTAAGTTATGTAATTGATTTCACATTATTTTATTTTGGCCCAAATTATAAGTACCAAATGATATTAATGAGGGCTTTGATATCTGATTGATTTGATGATGAAAGCTTCAATAAGATACCTAGAATTGTCATTGAACAATGCGTTGTGCATATTTTATTTATTTAAGTACATGTACATAAAAGAATATGTTTTCAATTGTGTAAAATGTGATATTTGTGAATGTATTGTGAATGTTATACAGGAGCACATTGGACGTAAGTTGGATATTGCCAGACCATCCAAGCAATAGCTTCTTGAAACATATTATGAGTCAACCTAGAAGATTTTCCTAGGATTGATTCGACTTGAATTTAATTTGATTTGTTAAACTTCCAATATTTTTGAACTGTTTGTGAGTTGTTTATGAATTTTGGACCTAAGGTTTGAGGAGTTTAGTAGTTAGGCATGTATTGGGAGTGTTTTGATTTGATATAAATTTAACATTTGATTCTCAACGAAAGTTGAATGCCAGACTTAGGTCCGATGACTGTAAAATCTTGTTTGAGTATTTATATAAGATTGTGATATATGAGATATTCAGAAATTGATGCATTTCATAAAATGCATGCTCATATAAAGGTGTTGTGACTTGAGTTGCCAGTATGAAGCGCTTCCATGTAGAGCTTTGCTCTGTGATTTTTGATTTTGCACGTAGAGCTATGCTCCGTGATTCTGTTTGACTGAGCCCTATGGGCCGATAATTATATAAGTTTATGATAGGCACTCGGTTAAAATAATAAGAAAGAATGTGAGTCTCATGCATATAATATTATAAGACTGAAATTTATTGAATGATTTGCAAAGCTGAATGAGTGATAAATTGATGTGATTTATTTGCTATGCTTAGCAATATGAATTGTGTGATCTTATGATATACCATTGTTGGCTCCCATATTTTTTTCTCTAGTTAAGTATGATTTAAATGAATTTTGAGATTTTGATGAATCTAATTTTTGGAGTTATTGTTATGTTAATATTAGCAAGATTATACAACATAGGTTAATTGAATTAAAGTGTTAAGGTAGTAAGATTGCATGAAGGGCATTTTTGGAAGACCATTTAAGGTTAAAAGAACCTAAGCTTATAAGGAAGGATAAAATGGACTTTTTGGGCTCATTAAAGGGTAAATAGGAGAAGATAAAAGGTGGGCTTGGATGTGAAGAAGTCAAAAAAGAAAATTAGAAGGAAAGAAGGAGAGAGTTTCGGTTTTGAGGGGAAAGAAAGAAGAAAAGCTAGGTTTTGATTTGTTATAATCTTAAAGAGTGATTTTGAAGTTGTTCAAGAAGAAAAAAAGAAGAGGAGGATTAGAGCTTCCATTAGAGCCAACAATCTCACTATTTAGTGAAGATTCAAGGTAAGTTTGATTTTAATCTTTGGAATTTTTAAAAGGTTTTGTTTCATAAAACTTAAAAAATGTATGGGTTTAAGAATTCTAGGATCAATTGTAATGAATATGTCTTATGAGTTCTCCAATTTGATTCCCTATTAAATGGGAATTTTGTCTTTGATAAAAGGGAATCAAAGGAGACAAGAGGAGCAAGAGTAGAGACATTTTTTAGCAAAGTTTTAAGCAAGAAAATCAAGGTGGCTTTCATGTTTATAATTGAGTAATAAGCTATTAATGTTTTTCCAAATCAAGAAAATAAAATGATTTCAATTACTTCATAAATGTTGCTTTGATTACTTTTGAATGATTTGCAAAATTGCTACATGTCTTGCTTATGAATTTTGATGATGAATTGTGATATCAAAATGATTTTGAAAAGACTTTATGTTTATGAAATTAAGTTTCAGAAATGTGCCATTTTGGGCAATATGTTTATAAGATGTGAAATGCATGATTATGTGAGTTTGTGGTGGTCTCCTAAGTTAAGTCAAGTGAACTTTGACTAAAGGTTTCTCCCGCCTGCCCGCTAGTGACATGGAGTCCCTTCATAAACTCCAATAAGTTCATAGCTACGCAAAACCATTTTGTGGGATTGCAATAGTATGTTATGTTCATGACTATATAGGACCCTTATAGGAAATGTGTAGTATGTTCTGCTTTGGACCTACCTAAACCATTTTGATTTGTTTATGTGTTCATGATATGTTGACAAGATTGATGCATACATGATTTGTTTTATTGTTAATTTGGCTGAAAATTTAAGAACCATGTGTTTTATGATTCAATAAGAATTTTCTATGATAATGAACATTTTAAATGGTTTTGCTTGTTATTCGTTAAAAGCTTGTGGGTTATAAACTTGTTACCCAGAAGCTTTTAAGCTCAACCCCCTTTTCGTCCCATCTTTAGGTGAAGTGAATGAGACCGAGTAACCAAGAGTCGAGGCATCATTCTACTTTTGTATTGTTTTTTATAAATTAAGTTAGATTTTGTAAAAGCAAGACTTTAGATGTATTTTGAGAATTATTAGGTTTGGTATCTTTTGTATTTTAGATTTTGGATACCAATGATGTAATGTGGCTTGGAATGCCATCAAAGCTTTGTAAACTCCTATTTTGTTGTTAATGAATTATGAATTATGTTTGGATGATATTGAGTTAGAATTAGGTACATTTGAAGAAGTTATCAACTTGAGATGATGATTTTTGAACATGAATTGTTGATATATATATATATACATATAAGTGAGATATTATGGAAAAGGAAAGATAGGATTTTTGTGAATGATGAGAATTAGTTGTAAGGGATGAGTCAAATGAGTAGAGATCAAGGAGTTTAATGAAGCAAAGTTGGTAGTTGAATGGTTATGCTCATGACTTTCTAGGTTGTACATTGTAAATTTCAAGTTTTTCAAAAGGGTCAAATTAGTTTCTGATTTCAGTGAAAAATCTAGATTGATCTAGGCTGGATCAGACAAAGTTGTCTTCTTGGAAGTTATAGATTATGTTTCTAGCTTTCCAATGATATATAGTATGAAATTTTTAGACTTTGGAGTTGAGATATATAATCATTAGAAGTTTGTGATGCTACTTAGAAGGGACATTCAGGACAGCTACATTAATTTGAAAATTTGATCCTTATAGAGTCCAAATTTGTTTCCTAGGTCTTCATCAAATTGTATTTCTAGAAGTTTTCTTCAAAAAGGTCTTTGAATGACCTTAATCTGAAATTTTTAGTGAAAGTTATGTCTTTTTTTTACCAAAACTAGTCAGAGGAAGAAGAATAGGGAAAGTCGCGATCATGACTATCCGAACATTGCGCGAATGTCGCGATCGCGCAAATGCCGCGAATTTGCATTCACAAGATCATGAATCGCTAATCTCCCCCCAAACCTAAACATGTTCCACTCTTTTGACCATAATTTTGTCGTCTGATGTTGGATTCGGTTTTCGGAACCCAATCCTCTTGCTAAATCACGAAACATGAGCATATTACCTTGAAGGGTTATTGCATTTAAACCCTAATAGCCATCATTTTTTTTTTGATAAAACATCCCAAAACTTCTAGAAATACAATCACTATGCTTGAACTCATTTCTCCTATTTGCGAACAGAAATTGGAAAAATTCAAATCAAAATTTCAAATGGACTTCTTCATATAAATCATATCTCTATGTCTCTTGTTTAATTGGGAGCAAGAATCACCTCAAACGGAGTTATACAACTCAAGATATTCTTAAAAAGCCTAAAAGGGATCATACACCAAACATGCTCTCCTAACCGACCTCTTACTTACTTTAATGCAAACTCTCTCAAATCAATTCAAAATTATACAAATTTTTATGGAGAGAAAGGTACATATCTTAGGAATCTATTGGTCTAAGAATCAACTCAATCAAATTTTGGATGAGGGAGTTATGCCCAAAGGAATAAACCATGTTTAAACCCTAAATCGATTTGTACCTCTCTTGGCGCGAAAGCCATAACTTTTTATACAAATGTCTAATTTGTTTCGTTTTTGAACCATTGAAAAGAAAACATTGAGATCTACAACTCGTATTACAGACCTTGTAGCGAGATTCGGCCTCTAAACTTGTCAAAATCGCAAATTACTGTAGCTGACCCGAGAATGTTCGTTTAACGGACATAGACTGGCCAAACACCCCATTTTTACCCGAGAAGGTCCGTTAAACGAACATCCATATCCGTTTAACGGACATACACTGGGCAAAGGGGTCCAAACTCCTTATAAAGCCTCTCCAATGCTTCCAACTTCCATCTTAACACCCTATACATTCCCAAAGT
>JANIHY010000005.1:30179342-30198147 GCA_027479065.1 Erythroxylum brevipes | reverse complement strand
ATATATAAGACTTGAATTTATACAAAAACAACTACATTGGGCCTCATTTAACCCTTCATCCTAGCCAATATCTTCTAAATATATAGTGTGCGTGTACATGGTTTCCATAAAATTATCAATGGATATTATTGAAGCAAAATGTGTAATCATTTCATATTGTGTTTTGACCAAGTTATTAAAGTGAGGTAATAGGAAATTAACTATAAAAATATTAAGGAATCTAATCGCTTGGCCACATGAATAATCCATGGAAGTCGATATATATATATATATCTTTCCATAACTTACATAACCATGGAATTAAAGCTTAAATATATGGATTATGTGTTTTTGATAATTAAAGCTCAAAAATTTATTGGTAACTTGGACAAAATTTTCAAATTCTTTTACATATATTTTTTTGGAAAGTAAATGAAGATTTTATTAAAACTCTAGCAAAAGCTATTACACTACTACAATTTAGGACCATTTAAAAACAAGTTATAGTTCATTACAAAAACTTAAGAAAAAAGTTACAATTTTTAAAAGTTCCATCTAAGCTTCATGTCAGGTGTGATCTTGCTTTGTGCATTCCTTACTAGTATGAACTCTTTAATCTAGTTTAGAGTGTTGTTAGCTAACTGATGCTTTTCAGTAGTTTCCCCTTTGTATGAACTATTGTTACTTATCTCCATATTGAATAGATTGTTCAAATGAAAGTAGTTTTGAGCAACTCAACATTTTAATTGAGTTCCTTTACCTTTTTGGTAACCTATGCCACAACTCTATTCCATTCATATGCTTGCAGGGCCCCATTAAAATATGCATCAATCTATTCCAAATTACTTTAGAGAACCTGCATTGGAAAAAGAGATTATTCATATCTTCCTCCTCTTTTTTACATAAGATACAAATAGGATCTTAAGATCTAAACCACCTATCCTTAGTTTTGATCCTGTTTTTTATCAGTAGCCAGTTGATTAAGAAAGCTTTGAAATTTGAAATTTGTTTCTATAGTATCTCATACCATGGTATATTCTTTAGGTTAGTTTTGTAAATTTTATAGTTAGAGTCATTAATGAAATATCCCTCGGTATTGGCTAACCAAACAATGTCTTCTCTACGAAAATGATGAAGTTAAGGTAGAAAATTAGAGAGTGAAGAGGATCCTCTAAAGTTGCAATGCCAAACTCCATGTTGTATGAATGAGGCAACTCTAACATCTAAAGGAATTATAATCCTTAAGTGTAGGAGATCATTCCTCGTAAATAGGAGATTATGATCATTTCAGTTGTCATACTAGAAAACAAATTTTTTCACTATTCCTTAGCTTATGATTAATCCAAGGGTATAAGAGGTTTCTTAATTTCAATATAAGTGATAAGAACTAAGAGTGTTCCGTGTTTATTTCCAACTCCCATAAATTTTGATTCGTTCGGTAAAATTCATTGATCTATTTTATCCAGAGTGCTCATTTATCAATCTATAATCTCCAAATCATTGTACTTAAAGGGAGTTTTTGCAAAAGAGAGATACGGAAAATTCCCAACCCTCACATCTTCTTAGGGATAGATATCTCCTCCTATTTAACTTTTTCCCTTTTTGAACTTTTTGCATAACCAAACCTTAAGAAATCTTTGTTACTTTTCTTAATCTCCTTGATGACTTTCTTAGGAAGAATTAAATGACCACTTCAATGCACATGTAGACTATTTCGGATAGAATTGATCAGAGTGGGCCTAGCAATAAAGGATAAAAACATGTTTGGCCAAGCATTGATTCTTAATTTGTATAATTCAATCTATAAATTTTATCTTAGTAGTACTAATAGGAATGCCAAGATATCTTAATGGTGGACATTGAATAAAGCAGGAGATTGAATTCTATAACTAGATCTCCTACTTAATTCAATTTGATATGTCACATAAGAAGAAATGAACATATTGCTTTTTCTAACATTGAACTTCAATCTAGAATAAGCTAAGAATAACTCTAGAACACCTAATATTATTTTAGTGGATTAGAAGTTAGCATCATATAACAACATAAGATTATTAGCAAATATCAAATATGTGATTCTCAACTCTCTACATCTATGATGGTATTAGAACATGCCATTGCAAGAGATGAGTTTGTTGAGCATCCTAGATAAAACTTCCATAACCAGTTTGAATAAGTAAGGGGAAAAATGACCACTTTACCTTATTCCCGTTGTATTTCTAAAGATCAGGTTAGGAGTGTCACTAATAAGAATGCTAAAGAAGTTGTTATGTTGCATTTCATTATCCATTTAACAAACTTATTTAGGAATCCTAGAGCTAGTAAGCAAGATTCAATAAACTTCCATCAGATGGTGCCAAAAGCTTTCAAGAAATCAAATTTGAATGAATAGCTTTTGATGGCTTCACTTGAGGTCTAGTCTTTCATTAATTCCTACATGAGCAATATGTTATCTCTTATTGATCTCCCAATACTTTGAGCAGGATCAATGACATCTTTCAAAGCCAGCTTTAGTTTGTTTGCTAGAATATTTGCAATTATTTTATAAATAGTATTAGACAATATATAGGCCTATAATCCACCATAGATGAGGGATTATGCTTTTTGGGATTAAGACATATAAATGTTTGATTCATTTCCTTCAACTTATTAAAAGAAGCAAAAAATTCCTACATAGCTTCAATGAATAGTTTACTAGTGATATTCCAAGTCTCATGGAAGAAATAAGTAGAATATCTATCAGGTCCTAGAGCTTTGGATGGAAGCGAACGAAATAGAACCATTTTAATCTTCTATTGTGAGATGGGTGATCATATAATCCTTCATCTCCTGATTGATAAGTCTTTTAAAGAATCTGCTAGAGTTTAATTCCCTGAGGGAATTATTGTCTTCAGATCCCATCAGGTTACTGAAGAAATCTAGAGCAATTTCCAAAAACTTTTCCTTATCAATATGTAAAACCCTATTTATATCTTTAAGCTTAGTTATCTTGTTTCTACTTCTTTTGGCTAGGATAGAAAAGTGGAAGAATTTGGTGTTAGCACCTCCATCCATTAACCAATTGATCTTTGATTTTTATTTTAAAATGGAATTAAGCAATGAAAAAGCCTCCTAATAATCCTTCAATCTCTGATTCTCTAATATTCTCATAGCATGGTTGTAAGGATATTTATATTAATTCTTTTGAGCAAATCTTCGATTGTTTTTAGCTTCTGATGCTCCTTTAGTATATTCTTTAGCAAACACCTTAATTGCAGCCTTAACAAGTTTATGTTTCTTCATAAGCTGGAAAGCTTTATAATCTTTCCCTTTGTGCTATTCCATTGAAAAATTTGAAAGGAGTTCCTAATGTTTTAAAGGGAAAAAAACTCAGGCTATTTAGCTAAGAATGATAAGAGCAAATGTTTTCACCAAAAGTGGGCATAAGAATGTGGGAAATGTTTAAACCAATATTGATTTACCATCACTCTATCTAACTTTTTACTAATCAATAAATCTCCTTGCTTTTTGTTAGTCTAGGTGAAAAATTGAACTGTTTAACTTAGATCCACTAGACCAACTTTTTGCAACAATTTTGTGAGCTCTCTATAAGTTCCTAATTGAAGATTTCTATCTCCTTTGACTTCAAGTGGAGATAAGTTGCAATTAAAATCCCCAGTTATCACCCAAGTGTCTATAATTTTGGCATGTATGGCTTTAATATCTTCCTAGGGTTTGGCTTTTTGAAATAATAAGTTTGAGGCATAAATCACAATCATTTCAAACGTAGTATGCACTTTATAAAGTGGCACTTCAAATGTAAAACTTGATTTGATTCACAGGTTAATTGAACTATGATTTTATTTAGATTGTAAGCACATATGATTCTTCCATTATAGTGGTAAGCATGATTGGAGAGGAATTTTCATTCAGTACCTAAAATCCTGTGGCAATTCTATACATAAAGCTGCTTTATTTTAGTTTCAAGAAGTCTTACAAAAATAAGGCTTCTTTTCCTAAATGGCGTTTCTCAAAGTTTGCCTTTTAAGAGGGTCATTCAACCTCTAACATTCCAAATGAGTACTGCCATGTTTATTAGGCGATTGATCCCCTTTCTATTTGATTTTTCCTTTCCTTTTAGCAAATTTTCTTCTAGAGCTAGTGGTAAATTCCTTTTCCTTTTCCATAATGTTCTACTCTTGTTTGGTAAACCTATCCCAACTTGCTCTAGAATCATCATTATCTTTATGTTGAAGAGTAGCCATTGTAATTTGATGAAAGGTGTTTTTCAATTTTATATAAAGATCTCCAATCACCTCTTGTGTATCAGTCACAATCTCATTAATTCCTTTTTATGCGTTTTGTTCTATATTGGTATTAGTATCATCTTAAGGATCGTGTCCCATAAGTTCGTCTTATCCTCCTATTTTGCATGTTCTTTCTGTGGCTACCCATTTTTTTGTTGAAATAATTAGCCTTCCAAGGGTAAGTGACATGTATATCCATTCTTACTAATTTCTCCACCTCTCCAAGCTTCATAACAGGAACGCTATCAAGTAGTTCAACATTTTTCTTAAGTTCAATAACATTTTTTTTAATTTCAATAAACACTTTAGCAAAGCAAATCCTCTCTATGCTTGCAGCTTATGTATCCATGCATATTGGCTTTCTTAAGAAGCTAGCTAGGAAGCGAAGTCCTTCAATAGTCCAAAATTTCAAAGGGATGACATACCCAAATCGGGATGCCATCAATATTTCCTCGATCACATTCAATACATGGCTTCCATTTTCTTGATGAATATAGGTTGACCTTCCATATGTCAAGGACCTTGCTCCAGTATCTCATTCAGATAGGTTTCATAGTTGAATTTAAATAAAAATGAACCATATTCCATAAGCATTGGCTTCTCTAAACCCTTCTTACTCTACCTAGCTGCAGCCTAAGCTTGAACAACTAAAAAAGCAGGTCTCTACCACGCAGAAGCTCCAGCTTTGAGTAACTTCATAGATGGTGTGAGAACACCATCCATAAATAACATCTTCGAAATGTTTAAATTTTCCTTTATGTTGTTGAATGCCTAATCTGTTTTTCTAAGCTCTAGTAGGTTGGTGAGTTTAAATTTTCCCATTTTTGACAATTCTAGCATTTTGATTCATTGGAACAAAAACTACAACATTCTTAACACCTTAAACAATAGGAGGTAACTATGGGAACTCTTCTTGAGAGATGTCGACTCCGTTTGCTTCATCATTGACATCCCAGGGATAGCAAGGCCCTTATATGACCTTCCATATTGGTAAGACCCTGCAAGGGGTCGCATTCGAACTAGAATAGCTTCTTTTATATATATTTACATTTCATAGGACTTTAAGCGGACGAAGTTTAAGATTTCATACAATAAGATTTGAAATACACATAAAAATCATGTAATGTGTTAGTAATTTAAATATATTTGGTAAGAATAGTAGTCAAGTAGAACCCTCTGTAATCCTATCTTTAGCTACTCGAACAATATTTACATACAATATCAAGAACAATAAAAATATTAATTGAAGTTAACTTATCAATATGTTAAACATGGAAAAAGAAGATACATCCCATGGCTATAGGATGTATATACTAACACGAGTGTTCCTCCTATATATACAGGCATTGCTAATTTAGGTATGTAGCAACAAACAAATGAAGAAGCGAAGGCATTAAATTGGAAACCTGACTAGCAAAGACTGTCAGGTCATATGTGTAAGAGCAAAGTTCGAGGTCTGACAATGTGACGACCTCTCAAAACTAAAATCCAGTGTTTGATGTAAAACCGCCCACAATTGTGAACATGCAGATCTGAGTCCTTTATAGTAGTAAGTACCAATTGCATATCCAGATGAATCCTATCGGCTTCCTATTACGACTTCCTATCCACAAGTCACAAGGTAGATTCTGCAACCTTCATTTCCCAAATCATTTTTATTCTTATAATCAGTTAATTACTACTTACTAGTTGACGTACCACCACTACCGCAATGGGAGATATATACAATCTGGCGTGATCCGTTGGACTACCATGTATGTGTATATTGTCAATACATAAAGCCTCGACTCTTTTTTACTGCTTTCAGTGAAAATCATGTCCAAGGACCTAACTCCTATAATAGAAGCATAGTGAGTCAATTATCAATGACTTCTGTACGCTATTTGACGTGGTTAAATTACTGCCTTAAATAAATAGCATTCGAGTGATATAACTGGGATAGCAATCCACGAGAACCTGTGCAGTCGAGCGTCGAGTTTTATAATTATCTATATGTACAGACTTTAGACACTAAAATCAAATCATCAAAGTTGCCTAGTCGTGGTTACAGCTAATACAGTATCAAATAAATATTAATATTAATCAGTCATATCAGAGTAGATAACTAGAGGAGACTAGATCATATCCCTAGCTATTAAGTGCATCTGAGTAAATATAATAGGAATAGCAATTGATCAATCATTACTTGAATGGATTGTTGAAGTCCTTATTAGCTTCTGGCCCTTGATTCCAGTCCCACAGTCTGTCTGAAAATGCAGTTGATAACAAGCTGGGTAGCATGTTTAGTGCTATTGGCTGTGACTGCTGTGACGTGAACGTGGTCAAACCAGAGAATTGGGAAGGCACTTGCTGAGGATGATGAACATAATACTGTTGATGGTGAGGAACATTGGGAGCTTGTTGGTAGTTTATTAGTCTGTGAAGATCATCCGAAGGATTTGAAGACGAAGCTGAGGTTGATGAGGATAAGCCAGTAAGAAGGTTACCGCAGTTGGGGAGTACTAAAGAAGAAGCTAATTGTTTAGACTGGCTAAGAAACATCATTCCATCCTCATCCATGGGAGCTGAAGGCAGTCCAAGTGAGGTATTAATAGTAATTGAATTTGGAAGCATGATTGGATGGTAAGCGTTATGCTTTGAAAGTCCTAAAGCTGTTGTCACTTCTGAGCTACTGCTTCCATCAGTTTCAGCGGTACTCATCTTCTCAATCTGTTGCGATTGTCCTCCAAAAGAACTAAATCTTTCAGTGACAAGATGAGGTTGTTTTTTTTCATATTGTGGTCCTCTCGATGAGGAAGATGCTCTTGCTGATGGAAGTGAACGAGGCAGTGATGGATGATCTTCTACCCCAGCTCTCTTGTAGACTCGACAAAGCGATATCTCTACCTGCAAATAAATCCCAATTTAAAATCTCTTTTCAAAGTAGAGAGATGAGGCTAGCGACTTCTGACATTGGAAATTAATACTTGTTATGAAAATAGAGAAGATAGAACGATTTCTATGTCTAATACAGTATATTCAAAATGAAGAATCCCAATTTAATAGTCATTGCATGCTTTACTACGATTCTCTACCTAGAAGAAGATTAAATGAATCAGAAATCGAATCATTAACTGTGATTGCAAAGTTGTTATCTTTTCGTGTTCTTTCCAGTGATTATGCAAAAGGGAAAGGCGACTACTTTTTAGTGGAAGCTATATTGAACTTTTTCAAGAACGAAGAAAAGGTACATATCACAAGCGACAGTAAACGAGGTACAGTACTTAATTATGTCCAAAGTTATAACCTACCAATGTTCATATATCTATACATCGTACACTGGATAGGGGATATGGAAGAAGCTAAACAGTTAGCCAAGCATTATCTTTTCGAAAAGAAGATCCAATATTTGAAGAGATATGAACCATGTACCTTTTGATATCGTTCAGTTTCATGCTGGGGCAACCGATACTCATTCATGATCCAACTGGTTCGGATACCCTTTGGAGCCTTTCCTGAGTAGAAAACTAGGGTTTTCTTCAATCCAATTGACCTAGAGCTCTCAGTTCGGATCATCCGATCAGCTCCTGTTGCTTTCCAGTAGCCAGAAGTTGTGACTCGATTAGGGCGATCCCCGTTTCTATATTTTTTGTCTCGAGGAACATAGAAGAACCATTCCTTCTCTCCAATTGCTGCCAAAGCTGATGATGATACACAACATAGCAAATTGTAAACAATAAGAAATCCACCAGTGGGAGTTGAGTTGGGTAATGGCAAGGCATATATGCAGTAGAGTTGCATGTTTGATATGGCACGCATGACTCCACAATTATGGGTGGATGCTTGTAGCCAAGAAACAATTAGAAGAGAAGAAATAAACGAAAAGAAATATGTGATTCAGACCATTGGAGAATAGGTTACTTCAACCAATCCTTTTAAAAACACTGCAAAGACTTTAAGAACTAATTAGCCGGGTGAAGCTGAAGATTTTGATAACTTCAAATGATCCAACGTTAAGTAAAAGTACAACAGCGACTGACAAGAGTCAAGATATTGTCAGATAAAGAAGGAGGGGTAGTAGTTTGGAGAGAAACAAAAATGGAGATAGCCAACGTGAGAGGAAACTGCAAAAGAATCAGAAATATGAAACCTTGTTAATAGGAGGATTGATCTTGAAGAGAGGACAAAGAAGGTTGAAGACTTGAAGCTATAAATATACCAACTGGCAGGTGTTGAAGCAATAGCCAGTATGGTAAAGGAATCAATAAGGTGCAAGAATTTTTTGGTTAACTTGAAGAATTCACGAACAGCTTAAGCAATACAGAGATCTCCCCAAATTAATTGTTGCCTACAAGGAAATTTTGGCAAGTAAGAGTGATAAATTAGGGACTTGCTTGGCGTTGGCCTTGAAAATGGAGAAGTGAATTAGTTGTGTTTCTTCTGAATTGCCCCCAGCAGCAGCCTGGGGGTGATGACTATAAATAAAGAGTCAGAGAAAAGTTGGAGGGCAAAAACTAAAAGAAGAAAATGGTTTAAGATGGCTTGTCCAGGAATTCCGAGTGAAGTAACAGTTTGAAATCTTGGGAATTGAAGAAAAGACCACAATAAACAAGAAGGAAAGAATTATATATCGGATAAATGCTTACCAGGAAGTTCCCACGGGTCATAGCGATAAAGATCCAAAAAAGTGATGAGTTCAACGTTGAAACGTTTGCCTTCAACCTTACGGCGAAGATAGAACTCTACCAATTCTTCCTCTGTAGGATGGAATCGAAACCCTGGCATGACCATGTCATGCTCGTGTTCATCTTTGATGTCGTCGTTGCTATTGCTGCTATTGTTGTTATTGAGGCTCATGGTTCCTGAAATTGCCATAAACTATGAAACACTACTTCTCTCTATACACACACACATATATATATATATATATGATCGGGAAAAGGTCATAAATAAACAACACAAGTTTGCTTTCGGCCTTTCGCTTTTATACTGGAAATGAGAAGTGCAAGTGGTGGTATCACTATTGCATAAATAGACAAGAGAAAGATATGGTTAAAATGTCAAAGCTACAAACTAATACTCACAAGAAGCTAATTTCTCTCTCTAATTAACTAAAAAGAAGAGGAAGAGGAGGAGAAGAAGAAGAAGAAGAAGAGGAAGAAGAGAAAAGCAAATAGAGAGAGACCGAGTGACTTAATGGAAAGATCTACATAGCTTTCAGGCCCTACATGTACAGGAGGGGTATGCAATGCAATGCATTGAGGTGTTTAGATAATGACATCTCAAAGGAGAAGACAGGGTGGCTACAGCCTCTAGCGGTGCCTCTTTTGGACCTTTCTTTATTATTTTATAACAAATAAAATGCATACGAGTGGAATTAGTCAAATTAACGGATTGGATAATATTGGTCTTAACCTAATTAATTTCAATATTCTTCTACATTCTTTTTTTGAAATTTTAAAATCTTATTTCAAATTATTCAAATCTGAATTACAAAAAAAAAAAGAAGTCGAGTAAAACCGGAAAAGTAGAAAATACATAAATGTTAACTATCACATAAAAAAAACAAAATGAAACCCTTATCTAAAAATTAAATAAAATATATAATTTGTTTAATATTTAAATCTAATTACCATTTTCGGTTTGTATTACCTTTGAAATTAAATAAATGTAAATCAATAGTAACAAACAGTAAAATTCAAAATAAGAATGCAACATGTAATTCAAAAAATAAAGTACAACATAGAATTAGAAGAAATGTGTCCTAAAATATAGAAACGAATTTTCAACATCATATGTTTTATAAAAGCAAACTATAAAAGGTCCAATACAATATTTAACAAAAATATGTAAAATGATCATAATGGTTCGAAACCATCACTACAATAGAATTTTTAGTTATTAAATATTACAAAATCGTCGTTAATAATAATTCGAAACGATTTATATTCGTCGCACAATTTTCATAACAAAAATTATTTGGCACCGTTTTGATCAATGTCATAAACCATTTGTATCCGAGACAATCTTGGCTACCTAATTAGCTGGTGCCATAATCTATCAATAATAACACTACCAACTTAAAACAACGTTACATTATAATTTCAGAATTTTTACTGATTTAATGTGTATCTTTTAAACTGCAAAGGTTTAGAAGAAGATTTATGTCAGACAGACAATCGTACAAGAAATTTGAAATAGACTATCAGTATTTTCAAATACTGAGTTCAGATCTTCTGTCCAATATTATGATATCTTATTGTGTCCAATAAATCTCAACCCTTTATTTATGTGGGTCTCGTATGAGTCTTACGTGAATCCTGCAACATAAATGATTGAGATTTTATAAGACAGAATAAGACAGAGTAATATTAGACAGATGATCTTTTCTCTCAAATCTTTACTCAAAACTTTTATATAATTTTGTGTCAACGAAAGATAGGACGGGGCCTAACTAGCACCATTTATACTGGGCTATTTAAGCAAGGGATTAGTTAAGAGCTTAAAGTCTAAGTTTCATACATCTCAAGAGTCAAAATGAAGTGGTTTTACAAATCGGTTTTTGTGGCATTTAAATAACCTAAATCAAAATCATTTTATACTGGAAACTCATAATTATTCGTATAAATTTTAATTTTTGCGGTTTCTTCGCAGAATAGTCGGTCTTAGAGTATTTTTGTTAAACATATAAAATGATTATAATTATGAACAGAATAAGTAAGAAAAATATGTGAGTAATTAATGGTCTGGACACCTAATAGTATTAAAGAACGGACTATGGAAAATATCTTTTTTTAACTTTATTTTTTTCCTTTATGTAGTGATTAGGAAGCATTGCAAGCGGAATCATGAAAACATAGATTGGGGAAATTTATTTATCTGTTATCGTGATTGAAAGTCCTTCCAGTATAGTTTGATATGCAATCCTAGTCATCAATTTCTCTCTTTTTTCTTGAGTTTTGGTAGGCTGTAAATAGCAAAAACAAACTAATGCAGACATAAGTTTGAATACGCGTTGCAATAACACCAAAGAAAGAAAAGAACAAAACATTGTTACAGCTGGATTTGAGTTTGTGGAGAGCAATTTAGACAATTTGCATTCAAGCATATATATGAATTGGAGATATTAAAAAGATAGAATACATGTGAAGTTATATTTATACAATTGAAGAACCATGGGATTGATATCATAGCAGCAATTTTCCCAGTTGAGGCTTGATGATATTAGTTCTTGTTCATATACTATAATATTGGAATGTAGAATCTTGTGGAGCTTTTGGTCTTATATCTTTAGGTAAAGCACAAATAGTAGCCTAATCTCTAGGACATTAAAAAAAAATTATTTGAAAATATACCAAAATACAAATATTTAAATTTGATGTAAAATTAATATATTTACTCAATGCAAAAAATGCTACGAGGGTTGGTAAGAATCAAATTAAATTTGATTGATAGGAAAAGGTAAGAAATAGGATTTTAGGAAGGGCATATTAAATACAAAAATAAGAAATAATAATGGTGTTACTATTAGTACTATGTAAAAAAAATGCCATGATATTTGTAGTAGTATTGTAGATTTTTTAGTATCCAATATTAAGCGACTGTTTCACCACAATAGTTTAAGCTGTTATGTGAGGTCAACTCAATTGGTTTTATATATTCTCTAATACACCCTTTCAAGTGAAAGCCCTTTGGACTTGAAACTTGCATAGGTCTACTTTACCTTGTGCTTAATTTAATTAGAATAGGTGAGTGGTAGGATTCGAACTCATGACTGTTTGGTC
Organism: Erythroxylum brevipes; assembly: GCA_027479065.1. Taxonomy (NCBI): domain Eukaryota; kingdom Viridiplantae; phylum Streptophyta; class Magnoliopsida; order Malpighiales; family Erythroxylaceae; genus Erythroxylum; species Erythroxylum brevipes. Next base: position 30,186,119 of record JANIHY010000005.1, on the reverse strand, counting down.
ATAGAGGCTCTGATACCATATTAAGCGACCATTTCATCACAATAGCTTAAGCTGTTGTATGAGGCCAACTCAATTAGTTTTATATATTCTCTAACATCCAAGTGAGTGTGAAATGTTGAAATATCAAATGACAACATCATTAGCGTATATCTTTCTCAAATATTGTATTAGATTTGGTCATTGCACACATGCTTATGGCATCATCAAATCGTCATTTCCTTTGGGTTTAAGATTGGTTGGGGTAAATAATATACCTGATCAATTGACATGCGTATATATGTTAATTAATAAAGAAGTAAAGGGGTACTCTTAGTTGTATGAAGGCGATTGGGAGGGAGGTAAAGATGTGGGGACTAAGGGAAGCAAAATGTTCACTGGTGGGGGATGGGTTGAGTCTGGACGTATTGAGAGAGTCAATAGACTATCAGGGGATACCCGTGACATCTTCCTCTCCTACTGTTGATGACAACTGCATGCATGGCATTGATCATTTAATCTTTCTGTGTTCTGATTTTTGTTCTGAAAATCTTGTTTGTTTTGTGATCCCACTTAATATATGTCCTTCTTGTATAATTGTACGGGGTTATTTATATTTCTATTTCTTCAAATATTGTGAACCAAATAATATAAAGGTAACTTTGTCCTTATCATCAGGGGAGTATTTAAACCTACTCTAATTTTAGAAACAAAATTCTAATAATGATAAATTCCATGATTATCATTTTTATGATTATTATAGTCAGCATTATTTAAAATATCTTTACAAATGAATAAATAATTTAAAGTGATTAGAAATAATTTACATAATATTAGTGGTGATAATTATGAAAGCCACCAACAAATAATCTAAACAATATTAACTATAATTGTAAAGATCATCAAAATAATTATTTTTTAAATTTTAACTAGTGTTTGTATCATAATAATTACCATTGAATATGTAATTTTTGTGAACTTGCAATTATCACAATTATGTAGGTTCCAAGAATTATTTAAGTTATAGTGATTGAATAATTTTTAAGTGAAAAATCCGTAATCTATCCTTTTATCATGTAATAAAAACGATGTAATCTGCAAAATTAAATTAACTGTTTATTATTAAATCTTAATTTGATTTCTTTCATAACTGTTGAAATTAATGAGAATCAAAGTCAAATTGCCAAAATTACAAAGAAATGAAACTAAAATTGCATATATAGAGTTTAGGGATAATAAAGCTTTGGAGTTGATATATACCAGTAACTTAATTTCTAAAGAGATTAGGGTCATTCACTAACTTAATATGAGGCAAAATCACTGGTTCATAATATGAAAATGAATCCATCAAAACACCAAATTCACAATAGGCATCACCTTTATAATTAATAACTGAAGAGTTACATTTAATTTAACAGTTAAAAAGTTGCATCCATAATAATTATGGGACTCACCCCACAACCATTCCCTTAAATGAAAAGTTCCCAAACGCAACATTTCATTTGTAAGAGTTGCCTTACATTCAATTCTAATATTACCGTTGAAAAAAAAAAAATGACAACTGAGGTCAAATTGCTACAATAACAAAGAAATTGATAGTTGCACAGACTTTAAGGAATTGTTTTGAGACTGAATGTTTTTGAAACCAAGATCTTCTGTCCAGTATTACTCTATCTTATTCTGTCTTATGAAATCTTAACCATTTATTTTGTGGGACCCATGCGGGGTCTACGTAGGACCTACACAAGACGCACATAAATAAATAGTTGAGATTCATTGGACACAATAAGACACTATAATATTGGACAGGAGATCTGGATTCATGTTTTTGGTCCCTGACATATGTTATACAAATTACTGCTTTTTCTTTATAATGTTTTGATAATCATAATTCATTTTCATTCCCTTAAAAGAGAATACAATCGATTAAAGGGTTTAAATGAAGATAACAAACGTTTTAGATCAACATCAACAACTTATGGAAAGTCCGATCAAAAGCCAATCTTTTTTGCTGTAAACATACAGCAAATCATATTAAGACGAGTCCTTAGGAATCGTCTTATTAATAAATTAGGTTCTGTAAAATGTAAAGTAATTAATAAAGCGTTAATAAGTTCCTTGTAAGAGGGGCTAAATGTCTATTTACTGAAATGACGGTTTCTTGGTTTTGCCTTTTCTCTTTTGGGGTCTCATCTTAATTAAACTGGTGCAAAGAAAATCAAATTCCGGAAGCGTCTTTTTGTTGGGTTAGTCTTTGAATTGCATTGTTGACATAAGAGGCTGCTTACTTCCCGATACATAACGACAATTCTTGGATGAGATAAATACAAGAGATAGAGAGAGAGAGTGAAGAGAATTTTCAATGAAAATGACACCCCTCCTGTCCTCATTAATTCTTAATAATGAAAAAAAAATCATAAAGGGTTTGATTCAGATTTGAGAAGAGAAATATTGAATAATAATATACATAGAACGAGATCATACTGGAAGCCGAAACCCTAACGTCACTGACTGGTATGGTGGTTGGGTCCTCTAATTCCAACCAGAATCCATGGAGAATAAGATTTGGTTACCAGTTCAGCGATGTAATTGGTATTGAAATTACAGTTAGGTAATGTTAACAAGAATGATGAAATTTAGGCTTATTATTATCACCTACTTCTATGAAATAATCAACATCATATATTGACTAGGTACATAATCAAAAATAATTATAGATTATTCCTAAACCAAATCTAGTTAACCGGGTTTAATAGTGTTATAAGACCGCCACTTTCCACGCCCTGGACCGACCATGCTGCCTATCAAAATGAGTTCACATTTTTCATCTTTTGTTGCGAATTCAATAGGTATTGGTTTGGGTGAGCCTGCATATAGAGGTTTTGTCCCCTTTGATCTCCTAGGTTTTGTCCCTTTTTTTTTTTGAGTTGAACTTGGGGCCTCAGTATTTTGTTGAGTGCAAGACTCACGCCTCTTACCACTGAACGACGTAGCTCAAGTGGTAAGAAGCATGGATCTTGCACCCAACAAAATCCTGAGATTCCAGGTTCAACTCTAAAAAAAAAAAGAGACAAAATTTAGGAGATCAAAGAGGACAAAACCTCTAAGTGCGGGCTCATCCAAACCAGTTATATATGCCAATTCTCAAAAAAAAAAAAAAACAAGGGATTTGTCAGCACTTGAAAGTTGCATCCCTCTCCTCTTCCCGTGTTTAGAGTGCTTCCAAATCAGTTGACCTCTCTTTTTCAATCTTCTTTCTGGCCTTTTGGATTTTCACTTCACAGTAGACCTTGGGAAACCCCAATTTACTCTCTTCTAGAGTGAATGTTCCACAATTTATATTCTCCCAAAGATTATCTCCATGATAGACGGGGACGCGTTGGAAGAAAGAGTTCATCATCATTTACTTAATCATTTGTTGCTTAGTTCGATTTTCAAGGCAATCATATAACGACACCAGAATGAAAGAAAAGGCCCTCATGGCCATAAGATGGCTAGCTAGGCGCTAGTTGCAATGAAGGAACATCTTAACATAATAGGCTATACGTGTCTAGTGATGTCAAAATAGAATATATTATTAAACAACTCAATTTTTATTAATTCTTAAAATTTTTGGTACTATTTTTGTTATAAAATTCCGATTTTAATTTGAAATGCATAAAACAAAGTGGAAATTAGTAGTTATATCAATAAATTTTGTTAAGAAATATTGTATTCAACATATGTCTTTCTAAAATTAAAAATTCTTATATGGACTCACTGAGTTGCAAAACTATAATACTCCATTATATCAACTTAAAATTTCGTGAAGTTCATTATACGCTAAGCGAAAGATGCCTATAAATTACAAAAAAAAACTTCAATTTCACATGTTTTAAACATATACTTATAATGTTCCCATACAATATGATCCGTTCTGAAAGAATTTGTCCTCTTCTTTTCAATTCACTGTTGTTTTAGTGGACGTTTAGAAAACAAAGGAGCTTTTTGGTAATTTTGCTTAATCCTCAGAATGAATTTTCTACTTTTTAAACATGTGTAATGTAGCAACCTTTGTCTGCTTCGCACAGGTTTACCAGTTCCTTATCTTTTCTTCTCGCACATAGTATGAAACATTAATTCAACAACATCCCACTAGGGTAAAGGATTAGTAGAATATATTTCTGTTAATGGCTTCCGGGTCGACATTCTCTCTACTGGAACCTTTTCTGTCCTGAAAGCATATGCATAACAAAATTCACACATAAAGTACTTCAATTACTTCCAGGTACGATGCCATTAACTAAAAGATCAATGATGGGACAAACATATATTCATAGTTCATCAAAATGAAAGTTGCTTGGCTGCACTTCATACGAATTAGCTTTATAAGAAAGTTTAGATAGAGAGAGCTAGGCGCCAGAGAGACACAGATCCAATAAGTTTCTGCTCATGGATAACAAGAACTTAACAATACCTTCCACCCACACACACACACACATATTCTTATTTCCATATTTATATCTCCAATTCCAAATATATTGCTTTATATCATTATTGCTGCAATAACACCACCCTATCTCGAGTTATAGCCAGGCTTAATATCTGACGATAACCTAGATATTACTGGGCTTTGGGTAGGCATGCACTCTTCAATAGCATTGATGTGAATGGATATATGTAAGCTCATCCGTTGATAATATTCATACTGGTGCTTACAAGAATATACACATCTACTGCCCTAGATATGAGGTCACATTTATTTGGTCAAGGACCACTTGATCGTATGTATCGTACGAAATTAAGAATAAGCTGAGGATAAGAAGTTTACAGAATTAATGGCAGATAAAGATGTGGTGGACGTTCCTCCAATCCATCCTGTATCCTGTTTTTTTATACACAAAGTTGCATGCAAATTGACAAAGGGTTATCTCAAATTGTTTCAAGATTTCAACACTATATCGTAAATACAAAATCTTCAAATTATGAAAGCCGATTTGAACCTAAAATATACTAATTTGACGATTAATAAAATCTGTAAGTTAGATGAGAAAAGCTCAAAAGAAGCGATACATAATTAAAGACGTGAGTCATGTTTGGCCATAATGAAACAAATTTGGGGTCGACAAGGTGGGACAGTGTCAGTCGTTTGTTATCGTTTACGAAAATAAAGTATGAAGTGCGATCTTCTTGGATGTAAACTTGATTTCTAGTACAGGCACATTTAGTTTATGTTTGATACTAATCAATACTCCATTAGCTCATACTTATCATGCATGTAACATAACATAAGAATGCAACTCATGTAAGTGGAGGATGAGGATGTGGTGGTCTGCAAGCGACCACCCGTGAGCGCTCTCTTTCTAATAATGGAATGTGCAAGTCAACTCCTTGTTAAGGTTTAAATCTTGAAAAAGTAATGCCCTTCCCTTCTCATCTTTTTGGCTTATATTGGAGATATATAGTCAGCACTCAGTAGCACTGGGTACTGGATCTCCTGCTGTTCCTGTGCAGCATGCATATAGATGACAAGCATGCATGGAGATGGAGGCATCGATTCGAATGATGGATTGGAGGGGCCGCCTACGTAGAAGGGACGATAAGTAAAGGGCCCATTCGTAATGCATATACGTGGTAGTTGGAGTGCATTAATCCATCTCACAACCACAGAGTTCCCGTGGCCTGGACCTATTTGGCGGTTGTCATCCCTTTATTTGGCTCTTTCTATCAGTTATGAAGCTTTTTCAATCCAATATATATATATTTTTTTTTTTTTGTGATGCTCATGTGTTCCAGAGAGCTAGCTATTAAGTTAACAGTACATCGTATACTGGATATCCCTTTCACTAATCTGCAAGTTGTTATGTGGCATTACTCACACATTCTTAATTTATAACTTTTATATAATTGAATGCAGCAAATCGTAAAGGGTTATCAAACAACATACATATATAAATATTGACATGGACCCAACCAGAAAAGTTGTGGTTTTGGCCAGTCACCGACCATCTGCCAGGTTAGTTACATGGGATTGTTCTTTTAACCGCCCAACAAATGTTTTCTAGTAAGTATCTACCGACGAGTCTTTGTTTTAGGCCTCTAAAGCCCCACCAGCCAGCATCATGTCCAAGGCCAAGAGCGCTCTCATATGGCTCCGTGAGAACCAAAAATATCTAAGGCATCTTTCCTCTCTTCTCACATCAGTCCCAGGGAACCAAAAAACAAAAAAGACAAAAACAAACCTTAACTTTTCTCTTGGGAAGGTGAAGACAAAGTTGATTAGTATTTTGTTAACATTTATGGACGTGACTTCCTCTTTAGTCATCCTGAAAAGGTTCTCTCTATTTTCTCGATGCTACCTGCTGCCGTTTTGATTGGAATCATATTCTTGTCCTTCTGATGCTCTTACATGTGTTTGTTCTACAACCTCTGCTCACACGATATACCCTTAAAAGGCTTTCTTTTATGAAGTCATGCAAACATTTGTAATTTCTGTCAAGAGTTTCCCTCATTCCTTCTCTACCACTGTTAATTTGGACTTCTCATGAACTTAATAGATGGTCACCTACTCATTTTCACTTATCCAGCGTCCCATCCTATAGTAGGGCAAGCTATTTTGTACTACCCACTTATATTGATATCTTATTTTGGTTCTTTTAGTTTAATAAGATACATCAATTCTCCACTTGGATAAGTTCAATTAAAAAAATTAAAATTTTCCAATCTTCCATTTTACTATATTTTCTTTTACTTTGATCCTACTATGTATGTCATCCCAAAAATTATAACCATCCCACACATACGTACACCCACACATTTATT
>JANIHY010000005.1:30128589-30141007 GCA_027479065.1 Erythroxylum brevipes | reverse complement strand
CTGTGAATTGGTTGTATATGCATGAGTTGAGTGAACCATCGATGATGGTTTCTCATTGAGTTCGCAAACTCACCCAAAATTGCAACCATTTTTTTCAGGGTTTGAAGAGTACCCCGTTAGACAAACGGGAGTATGCCTATTGCATGTAAGTCAGAGTTTAAGGTCGGGATCAGTTCACATCTGCATTAGTGTCATTTTGATTTATGTGTAAATTTGTATTTTCGCAAAATAGTGCTTTTTATTTCAGAGGGCCCCAATTGATTAATGTTATATTGTAATGTGATTACTGAAAGCGTTCCGGAATAACATTGGGCCCAATTTGGGTATAGAATTATGTTCATGAAATAATTAAATACTATTGAGTGTCTTTATGACTGAAATTGTGTTATGATTGAAAATATTTTTGTATTAAAAATGGGCCCAAATTGTTTACTGATTTCCGTGCATATGATTATTTTTAAAAATAAAAAATGTCACACTGGGTATTTGAACTGTTTTGACTGCTGTAGCATACCACCCTCGTGAGGCACGGGCTCGGATATCACCTTCGATGTCGAGTTTGGGTCTTGCGAGAGTGAGATACTACAAATATTATTTGGAAAGAAATTCTTACATTTTTTTCATTCACTTACATGTAATCATTCAGTTTATTGAAGGAAAAAGGATTAAACCATTCTAATTTTTGTACTTTAATTTGAGGGTCTAAAGATTTGATAATTACTTGACTTGGACTTCCACAATAACAAGGCGATGCTGTAGAATCTCTAAAGCAGTAATGGAAACATATTTATTGCATTTCTGAGAGAGCTTGATGGAACCAATAATGCCACATCTCATGCTAAAAATAAACCCAAAAATCACATTAGCGTCATAAATATAACAAGATTTAGATTTCCATCACTTTGATTCCTCTCTACTTATTGCCTAGTTAAAACCTAACTTAGTGTGCAATTGCTTCTTTATTATGAACCACTTCACGCAACTCTTAGGCCATTTTCAGCTTCCTCCATACCTGTGAATGTATCATACAATGGTTGATTTAATGTCTCAGGAAGGGAAAGTGAAAGCAATCCTCCAGCAATCCCAAATACAATTGTGAACGGCCATGCACCACCCATAACCACGATAATTGGTGCCAATATCGCCCCAAGTTGCGCTGCCTGTGTCGCAGCACCAAGTGCGGCGTTTCTGACCACCGTAGGGAATAACTCTGCGGTGTATATAAACAACAAATTATAAGTTCCCGCAGAGCCAAATATCCCACACACCCCACAGAGCATCCTGAACACTTTCCAAATCCCAACGTTACTCATCAAGCTTCCCGCCAAACAAAACGCACCACTGAACCATTGTGTACCAATTGCTAATGGTTTCCTTCCTGTTTTGTCCAACAGAAGGGCTGTTATTAGATATGCTGGCATTTCAGCTACTGCATTGATCAGCACAGTGAGATAGAGGTTGATGTCTAGGTTGACAGCGTTTAAACTGAGTCCATAATACACAGTTGCGAAGAAGAAGTTGATAAACACGGCTAAAAACAATCTAATACGGGTCACTGGGGATCGAATCACATCAATCAGAGATCCCGTTACTACTTGTTTTGTTTCAAGTTCTTCCTTGTTTGTTTGAGTATCGTTCGTCGAGTCGTTGTTTACTTCTTCATCTAGGGCAAGGATAATATTATCAGGAAGGTGTTTTCCATTACCTTTAGCAATGGAGTTCATTACTTTCATCGCTTCACTCACTCTTCCTCGAATTAGGTACCATCTTGGTGACTCAGACACGAAAGGAAGAACAAGAACAACAAATAGGATGGCAGGTAGTGAAGATGCAATGTAGAGTGCACGCCAGGAATGGAAGAGATAGGCAATACCAGAGAGTAAGGCAATTCCGGAGGAGAAAAAGTAGAAGGTGGACATGCCAGCGGCGCCACGACTTCTGGGACCAACGGGTTCGGTGGCAAGGACGAATGAACAGAGACCAGTGCCCCCGACGCTGAGTCCTGTGAGTAGTCGGAGAAGAAGATAGATCCAGTAGTTTGGAGATAATGCTGTTAAGCAACCAAAGACAGCATTCATAATGCAAACTACTGTTAGTGCTCCTTTTCTTCCAAGGCTTGAGTCTGAAAGATGGCCAAAAATTCCTGCACCTGAAGAATTATCATAATAATTACAATATTAGTGTTGATGTTAATTGAACTTTTAGTAGATTACTGTAGATACAAATAAATATTATTCATTTGTGCAATTAAGCATTTCAAATTCAGTTGTTCTAGTTTGCACCTTCTACAAGTTTTGTATGTATGAAGGATAAGGGTAGCTTAACCATATTGAAGCATATAATTTTACATTTGTCAATCCAACCATTTACAGGGTTGAAATAAACTGAACTTAGAAAATTTCATTTGTCAATCTAACAAGGCAAACAAAATTCACAAAGCGACTGAAAGGTATTAAAAGTAGGTTCGAAGAGGGAAAGATATGTTTGCAATATAAAAAGTAAGCATCAGGTGAAATGATCTATCCACAACGTCATTACCATGAGACCCAGAAGATATTATCTGCTTTGTATAATGACAAACAGGACAGCAAAAAGCCATTCTTTTTACTATCTCTTTAGCTTTTAGACGAAATGATTTTGGATGGGAACAAAAAATTATACATCCGGCGCTCACAGGTGACATTAACAAGTCGTAATTGCACTGAAATAGCTAGATGCCAAAAAGCCCATGATCAACAGTTGTTATATATTCTTAATATTAATCGAAACACAAAGCACTTTCACGGTTTGGATACATTAAGAGATGATACTTGTCAATATTAACTAGGAAAGCGACAAAGTGGACGATCATACACTAGCCTTTTACCAATTGTCCCAGTTCTCCAAAAGCATCGAGATTTTCTATTCTTAGGGATATGCCTCGAGTCTTTTCAACTCTACCGGCTTTTCTGCTTTTGACGTTAATAAAATAAAGGAAATTGCAGTCCCCTCCATGGAAAGTTTAGTAAAACACCAAGTCATACCTTCTAAGTTCTAACTCTCTCCTCCATTATCACTTTCAATTATTGATAAATGAAAAGACAGAATATCATTACTAGGGTTAAGTATTAATGCTTAGAAGTTGACTGAACATCATTCAAGGTAAGAAATACCAATACTCCATGAACAGTAAGAAGTAAAGTTTGAAGGAGCAAGCTGAAACAACCTTATGCATGATCGAGTATTATACAATTCATAGATATATTTTTTGACTTATAATTAAAAAAGGCAATAATAGGTGAGAAAATTTGATACATTACCCACAAAATTATTATATTATCACCAAAAAATAATGTAATGTTACATTGCACACGATTCAATGAACATATTAATTATTAGCAATACATATTTAGGAAGGATAAACCGACAAGAAAATATTATATACCATATTGTAAACCTACCAAGTAAGTTTAGATTCATGTCTATCAACTTACTGATAAGATGTCCCGTTGAGTTTCATCGGCGTACGCAACTAGAAAAAGAAACCCACCGATGTGTAATGGCGGCTCTTTGGTCAAACTTTAACTATGCAAAAACTTATTATTTATTACAAACGATCACGGGTCATTATCCAAATTATCTCATCAGGTGAACGGCTTCCTCTTAATAGAACCCATGAGGGAGCTGAACCGCTGGGTAGAGTGGACAGTTTGGTCAAACTCCACGTGGTTAGTTGTTTATATTAAGGTATTACGGTTTGTCAAAAGATTAGCGAAACCACAAAACTTACCAATCATGCAACCACCAAAGAAGACAGCCTGAACAAGTCCAACCTTAAACTTCTCGCCGCAAACCAAACCCCACTGTGCGACAGTGGAGCTTCCTGGACCACCAACCCACTCCCATGAACCTGGCTCGAACCCGCAAACAGTCTTTGCCCACTTAGCGCAACCCGTCCCTACACACCGAAACTCTGGCTCCCGGTCTGCAAAAATCATGACCATGGTGTGTAGACCTTCAAGAGCCCAAGCCAAGCTGACCAACACGAAGTGTCGCAAGTGCCAGGCCCCAAAATCGCCACAGTGTTGTTGCAGCATGTCGTCGATGGTCAGCTTCTGAGACTGTTGAAGTCCATGGACGGGCTTATTCCATGTGGCTTCTTTAGAAGGTTGGAGCAGGGGTGACCGGAGATTGGATTCCGGCATGTTTGTCATTGGTTTTTGCTTGTGGTTTCCAGAAAGAGACTTTGAGCAAGAGTTACGTCCCTGAGGATGCTCTGTTCATATATAGAAAAAAAAATACAACAATATATTAGCCATCCCACACAAATTAAAATTCTTTTTTGGTTTAAACACGAGTATCCTCAGGGAGTCCAGCTTTTTTAAATCATCCACGATCAAACTAATTTTCGCTCGCATCAAGTCAACTTATAAAAAATAAAATATTGATCAATTAGATTTCTCCGTTCTCCCAAGACTTAAATAAAACCTTCCCTTAAAAGGATAAGAATGTTAAACCACTTGTATCAATCATGTTTGGTTACACAAATTAAAATTCTACTCATCCCATTATCTCTTAAACTTGGCAATGAATTATTTTCAAAGTTGTAAAAGTGATAATAATTTTTTTCATTTATTTAAAACAAAATTTATATAAACTGAATTTAAGATCCCAATCATATGTTAAATACAATTATTTAGAAACAGTTTGTAATTAATACGTAAGATTTTTGGGCTTAAAGTTTGAGTTATTAAAATTATTATTTTACCGAGGTTTAGATGATGGAAAATAGTATTGTTTGAAATAGACTACTTTTTAACAAGCACTCTTTGCGAAGGTGGTTACGGTCTTTGGTGCGAAGAGCTGACAACTGAAACTTGAGGGAGGGCAAAACTGCTGTAAACGGCCACGTTTTATCATGGAAAACGAGAGATTCAAGTCGAATATAATTAATGTACATAAAAAAATCATAATAAGGAATCGAATCCCAACTCCAATCTTTTGAACGGACTCCGGAATAATTAAAAGATATAAACAAAAGATGTAAGCCACAGTCATTTATTTATTTTTTGCATTTTCTGCTAGTTTATTCCTTAAATCCTTGAGAGCATCCACAACTTGAGAATCAAGATTGTTCTTTAACAATCTACCTTGGAAAGCTGGCCTGAACAATGTAAGTATGCTGTAAGGAAATATGTAAAAAAAAGACTGCGTGCTCGTAAAAGAAAATCAGTATACTCCCTATGGATAATATGGTTTTCAAGTAATACACACCTCTGTTCTTTCAGCATTCTATCCACCTCCTCCTTTGATGCCTTAATCTAAACTTGCAATATTCAAAAGAAATGGTAGTTAAGTGATGCATGCAGAAAAATTTCGTAACACATCCTCACAAATCAATGATTGCTCACTTCAGAAACCAATGCCTTGCAACTCCATACAAAGGCTCCCTATCATATCACAACACAAACCAAACCTATCAAGTAAGTAGTCATGAAGCAATATAGAGAAAAAAAGATGCTCATTTCCATGTGTTATCAAATGAAAACCTGCCCATTAGGTGTCTGATACTGCAGACGTACTAAGATAGAAAGCAGAAACAAGGCATTCCATTAAAACCGATTTCCAATGCCCAACAGTCAATTCAATGATAGTGAGCTGCAAGGAAAATGCATACCGCTCCATGTGCTGCTTGTTGCTGCTCATGATCAGAAGTCACAACCCATACTTTTGGGCATCCATCCTCTTTCAAGGCCACGACCTGTCAGAATAGCAACAAACAGCTGATGAGTGAAGTTCACCAATGAGAAGCACATATTAAACTTGGTAAAAGAAAGTACTTAATATGTATCAACGTTAATGGGTTAACACACCAATGAGAAGCACATATTAAACTTGGTAAAAGAAAGCACTTAATATGTATCAACGTTAATGGGTTAACACAAACATGATGATGTTAGAAAAATGCTGAAATAGGACAACAATCTAAAACTCGTGTACGTAGAAAAGGGGCAATACTCGGCATCTGAGATCCACTCACTTATTTTATGAATTATTGAATTCCCACTATTCCAAGAAATAGCTAAAAGATTTCAGTGCAATAGAGTAAAAATCTAACGCCTGAAACTGAAGATACATGTTCCTAGTTTCTGATGATACATTGAAACAATTACCGAAATGAGGCATTTAGACCCAAGGGACTAGGAATGCGCACATAACAAAACCTGACATGAAGAAATAGTGTCCAAGAGATCAAGGAAAAATCCAACATAATAAAGTCTTGCTAATAAATAAGGTTGAACATTGAGACAGGTAAAAAAGGAGCAAATTCTTCATTTCTTAATAAAGACTACATCGAAGATATCTCAGAGATCAATGTCTTCCTTAGCTGATTCTCATGAATGATTTAATTAACGTAATTTTTGGTACAGATTTTCCGGTATCTTCCTTGCTCAAATAGGTATCTTTAACGTAGTTGATGACCATAGTTAATGGAACTTTCTAGTACCTAAGAAGAGTAATACTCTTCTATAGGGATTGTGCATAAAATTAGGATGTTTATGTATTTTCTTTTCAATCTTTTAGGGGTGAATATTTGCTGTGTATTTTCCTGATTAGGTAGTTTCTTTATTTTAAGATTTGTTTGCAAAAAATCTGATTGTAAAAGTATGTATATATATGCTCAGAGAGTTAATGAGAAAAGGGTTGAGCTTTTCCTACCAAAATTCTTCATGGTATTAGAGCCTTGAATGTAACTATGAGAACCCTCAGTTTATACTATGATGGACAAAAAGAATGATGGGGAACAGAGGCAGTCTGCAGCCAAAGAAATAGATATCTCCTTATGATCTGTATTTGAAAGACAACCCAGGAAAACTCATCACTCAAGTGCAACTGAGAGGTAAGAATTATGAAGAAAGGGCATGCGCAGTCCGAGGCTCACTAAGGGCAAGAAAAAAGTTCGAGTTTGTTGATGGAACGATCAAACAACCCACCAAATATGTTCCAAAAATTTTCCATGATTGTGTGATGGATTTTCAACACCATTGAACCAAACCTTCGATCTATCATAACATACATGGAGAATGCAAAAGAGTTGTAGGAAGATCTGTCACGAATGGCCCCCTCATTCAACTAAAATCTGATCTGGCAAATTGCAGATAGAATGGAGATATTATGATAACTATTGTGGACTACTTAAGAAGTTGTGGGATGACTTAAATGGTTATGATCAAATTCCAATATGCACTTGCAATGGCTGTAAGTGTGGATTTCGAAAGAAGAGGAGAAGGTCCACCGATTTCTGATGGGCCTCGATGATATGTTGTTTTGAACTGTTTCAGTCTAATATCTTAAGTTTTGATCCCCTTCCAAGCCTCAATAGGGCGTATCAGATGGTGGTGCAAGAGGAAAGAGTTGGGACAATTATTTGAGAAAAGGATGACTAAGGTGACCCAGTTAGGTTTGTTGTAAAGGCTGGTTGGACAATAAGGGGGGAGAAGAAATTTCAGGCTACTTCGCAAGGCACTTGCTTGCATTGCAAACAACCCGGGCATGATGCTGATCCCTGTTTCCGACTGGTAGATTACCCAAATTGGTGGGGTGACAGATCATGAGCTGAAAGTCGAAGTTCCGGGCGTGGTGATGGGATGCAGTGGTTGTTGATTGGCATTGGCAGGGGAAGAGGCAGTGGTGCTAAGGCTAAGATGGCGTAAGCTGCTGGTGCTACGGGAGCCACATCTAGTCGTGTAAAGGTTGAAAGGTGAGCAGACGTCTTTACCAGGCTTGAATCCAATACAATGGAGCACTCTCTTGAGCATGATCAACTCACATAAAGATGGAACTAATGAGCGATTAAGAGGTAAGAACTTGACTTTCCCATGGATCATCGACACGGGTGTTTCACACCACATTACTAGCACGCTTGTGTGCCTAACAAATTAGCAATATCTCAACCCTATTAGTTTGCCTAATGGCATTGAGCCTTATGCAACAAAAGAAGGAAAGAAGGAACGGTCACGTTTGGGGACAAACTCAAACAATCATGTTTGTAATGTTTTCTTACATGGAAACTCGAAGGAAGAGTTATAAATGAAATTGCCAACTGGCTTTGAGGCCAAGGTGTGTCAACCTCCGAAATCTTTATATGGCTTGAAACAAGCTCTCAATTGTTGGTTTGCTAAATTATTTGAAGCTCTAAAATCATCTTCAGATTATTCCCTTTTCACACTTCTAGTCCATGACACATAATTGAATGTCTCGGCTAACGATGATATTTTTATATCTGGAAACAATGGGAGTGCTATGCAAGAATTCAAGGATTATCTCGATTGTTGTTTGCACATGAAAGATCTTGAAATATTGAAATTTTTTTGGGTATCAAGGTCAAGCGAAATGCCGATGGTATTCTTCTTTCTCAACAGAAATATGCTTTGGACCTTATATCTAATCGTGGGTCACTTGGTGCAAAATTGATGACTATTCCATTGAACAAAATCATTAGCTGGCACTTGTTGATGGAGCAAAATTGAAAGACCCCAACTAGTTATAGATGACTTGTGGGGCATCTTATTTATTTGACCTTTACTCATCCTGAGTTATCTTATTGTGTTCACGTCTTAATGCAATTCATGCATAATTCGAAACTTGAGCATTGGGACATAACTTTGTGTGTTGTTCAGTATTTGAAAGGTAATCTAGGTTAGGGAATTTTGGCCAATTATGATTTGCGTTTGTATGGATATTGTGATGCTAACTGGACTAGTTGTCTTCTCATTAGATAGTCTTCGACAACTTATTATGTTGTTGGAAAATTCTCCTATCTCATAGAAAACTAAAAAGTAGTCTACACAACCTTGTTCTTCTACTAAAACAGAGTACTGTTATATGACGACTACTACTTGTGAGTTAAAATGGTTGAAAGGGTTGCTATCTTCTTTTGGAGTTGATCATTCTTATCCAATGTGGTTATATTGTAACAATTAGTTGACCCTTCACATTGCCAATAACCCAGTTTATCATGAATGCACAAAGCATATTGAAGTTGATTGTCATTTTGTGCAAGACGAGATTACAAAGGGTAATATTAAACCCATTTATGTCCACACTTCCGTTCAACTTGTTGGTATTCTTACAAAGGCTCTGGTAAAACAACAGTTTAATACTCGACTTTCCAAGTTGGGCGTTCACCATCTTCGTGCTCCAACTTTAGAGGGCTATGGGGATTAAAGAAAATTAGGATGTTGTATATGTTTTCTTTCCTATCTTTTAGGTGAATATTTGTTGTATATTCCTAATTGGGTGATTTTCTTAGTTCAAGATTTGTTTGTATGCATATATATGCTCAGAGTTAATAAGAAAAGGGGTGAGCTTTCCGCAGCAAAATTCTTCTTCTTCCCTAAAGTTAGACCCATCTTTCAGAAGTTTAGTTAGGGGGTAAGGAATGGCCCTTGTATTTTGTTGGCCATCTCAATTGGCATGATTGATGGCTCACTTGGAAAGTTTACATAAAAGCCACGTTATAATTATTAGATTAATCAAACTATGATTTGTGGAAAAACTGTATAGTTAGGAGACTATTTTAGGAAAATATATTGTAACAGATTGTATCCTTAAGTTAGGATATTATTGGTCAAGATTCTGATAGGATTGGCTAAGATACTCAATGACTTATGGGTATCTACCAGATTTGGATACTAGATTTTTGTGTGTATATATAGCTAGAAGTGCTGTAACAAATACACAAGAGGAAATGCACTTTCTCCTTAATTTCTGACATGGTACCAGGGCTTTAGGTTCAATAACCTGACCATATTCTGGCCTTCAACGCCATATTTTTCCAGCCTTCATTGCTGAAATTTTTGTTGGTCAAGATATGTATTATCTCATAATATTACAATCTTAGAGATATTCTAGGATTGACTTTCTATATCTGTATAGATTATCTAGCCTATTATGTACTCCTATCTGTGTATATATTTACTGCATTCACCAAGTAATTGAATATAGAGAAAATCAGCTCTTATTCACATGGCATCAGAGCCATGTGAAGCCATGTGAAAGAGAGAGTAAAATCGAGGAGTCAACCTCGGCAAGTCAAGAAATGACGCCAAACCCAAACCAGATTAGAAGTCAGTCATCATGACCTCTGGTCTTAAAGGGGTTTCAGCTGTTATTGTCTCTGACAAATTGAATGGAACAAACTATTGAGAGTGGGCTCAAGCTATGAAACTCGCATAGGAGGACACAGGAAGATGAGCTTTATTGTCAAAGATGGGAACATTCCAGACCTAACAAACTCACAAGCTGCACGACAGTGGGAGATAGATAACTCCATGGTCTCATTATAGCTTATCAACGCCAAGATACCGCCTATCAAACACACCTTTATGTTTCTGCCAACATCTCGAGAAATTTGGGAAGGGGTGCAACAATCATACTCTGATGGAGAGGATGCATCACGACTCTACGAGATAAAAACAAAGTTGAGGAAAATGAAGCAAGGAGACAAAGAAGTTATAGAATATTGGGTCGAAATAGTAGCATTGTGGCAGGAACTTCACCTTCTATCAGATGAAGAGTGGAGGTGCAAGGAAGATGCCGTGATATACAACTCAAAAATTGAAAAGGAGAGTCATTGAATTTTTGGCTAGCCTTAACAAAAAATTGGATGATGTCCGTGGAAGAATCCTAAATAGAGTGCCTCTACCTACAGCTAAAGAAGTTTTTCTAAAGTTAGGAGGGAAGCGGCAAGGAGGAAAATCGTGCCAAAAGAGGAGCCAAAAGAAGAACAAAATGTATCTTCAGCACCTACTAATGAAGCATCTGCACTGATGTCCTGTGGTGAATCCAGTAAGAAAGGTCATAAGAAGTGGTGTGATCATTGTAAACAAAGTGGTCACACTAAAGAAACATGCTGGGACATCCTTGGAAAGCCTTCAAATTGGAAACCAAAAAAAGGGAAAAACTGAGGCTACCAAGTATCTAGTGAAGGGGGAATAGAAAAATCTGAAGATAGTCAAAATCAACAAGGAGGTGAGCTGAATATTTAACTAGGGAAACTATTGGAAGTATTAAAGAATCTCCAAATGACAACAACCAACAGAAGGCAAGCATAGTTGCTAATGCTACTATGAGAGGTAATATCATAAAAGCTTTTTTATCTTCATGCAGTAGGAAGAAATGGATAGTCGATTCTAGAGCATCAGACCATATGACAGATGATTATAACCTGTTTCATTCATATTTTCCTTGTGCTGGACATGAAAAGGTTAAGGTAGCAAATGGTGATTCTTCTTCAGTCGCAAGAAAAGGAGATCTCAAAGTAACAAATTCTATGAAACTAAATTCTGTTCTACATGTTCCTAATCTAGAATGTAACCTTCTTTTAGTCAGTAAGTTGACAAGAAAAGCTAATTGTAGTGCTCATTTTTCCCCTACTCATTGTGTTATACAGGACCTGTCATCCAAGAAGATGATTGGCAGTGTTAAAGAGGTAAATAGAGTGTACTACTTTGAAGATGAAGAAAGTCATTCTTATAGCTTGGGTAATACTGTAATTATTCCTAAGACTGATGAACTATTGTTATGATATAAGAGGTTAGGTCATCCAAACTTCTAGTATATGTCACGGTTGTTTCCAAACATTTCAATAAATAAAGATCTTTGTGTTCTATGTGACACTTGTGAATTTGCTAAGCATCAAAAAAGCTCTTTTACAAGGTCTAAATAAAAACCCACAAAACCTTTTTCACGTATCCACAGTGATCTTTGGGGCCCTTCTCATGTTCCTAATAGAACCAATTCAAAGTGGTTCATTACATTCATCGATGACCATACTCGTTTGTGTTAGGTGTTTCTTTTGAAAGATAAAACTGAAACCTCTACCGTGTTCATCAACTTTTATCAAATGATAAAAAATCAATTCCAAACTAATATCCAAGTCCTTCATACTGACAAAGGTACAGAATATTTTAATCAACATCTTCATACATTCTTCAAAAAAAATGGAATTGTCCACGAAAGTACTTGTGTCAATAGTCCTAAACAAAATGGGGTTGCTAAGCGAAAAAATAGACACCTTCTTGAAGTAGCTAGGGCCTTGATGTTCACTAGCAATGTTCCAAAATTTTTTTGGGGGGATGCTATTTTTACTGCAACCTACCTCATTAATAGAATGCTTAGTCGTGTTCTTTCTTTCAAAACACCACTTCAGAAATTTCAAGAAACCCATACTACCACTCATCTTAAAACTAACCTTCCTTTAAAACTTTTCGAGTGTCCAACCTTTATTCACAATTTTTCACACAACAAACTTGATTGTTAGGTCCCTTAGACATGGATCGAGTCACAGGACGATGTACAGAGTAATCTTGCCACTCTGTTATATCCTTGCTCTTGTTAAAATTCTTCCTTCGGCCTATTTTGAAAAGAAGAAAAA
>JANIHY010000005.1:30067648-30078217 GCA_027479065.1 Erythroxylum brevipes | reverse complement strand
GTAAAATATATCAATAAATAAATTGTATGGCTTTGTAGTTTTTTTTGCTTTATTAATTTCAATAAAATACAATAAATTATAATTATTTATTAATAAATATTTTATTAGATATGAAAATAAAATTAACTTAATTAATTCATAAGATTAATTTATCGCTAAGTTTTATTTAATATTAAAATATTTTAAAAATAAAAAATTGCATTAGAACATGAAAAATAGCATATTAGAGCGTAGTAAAGGTTTGCAATAACTCTTTTAAGGAGCGAGATCAGGCTATACAAGAGCCTTTCTAGCTGTTAGGAGAAATACCTAAAGTTATGAGGATATCAAGTAACATAGAGGAAATATAAGTTAATTCACATTTCAAAACATTTAACTATGTTTATGTTATGCTTGAGCTGCTAAGATCAGACTTTAATTTCCTTTATCACTAGGAGTACTGAAGGCAGGTAACTTACAACTAATAGTCAACTAAGTGTTGCATCTTTTATGGATATATAGCATGAGTTACTAGCTACATCTGGATTCTTTCAAACAAATCCTTAAGAAGTGAATTCCTCTATAAAGCTTGGTTGTGGAAGATACTTTAGTTTCTTTAATGTCAAATATAGTATACCATATTACAAAGAGCGATTTTAAAGATGAAGTGGTCATTCTTCATTCTTTCATGCGTGACTGCGTGAAAGCCTAGCAAGTGTGGCATAGATTCCCGCCCCACATAGTCTCCCCTGTCTTCTACACCTTGTCTCCGAGGGCGTGGTTCTCTCACAACCTCAGTTCTCACCGACAGGCGTTGGGGCATGACTGGTCCTTCCTATTCGGTATTACTTGCTGGTTCCTCTGGCAATGGAGGAATATGTCCCTCTTTGATGAGCAGTTTTCTTGGCCTTCCTCACCCATTTTTACTATTTTGTCTTATGCAGATACTCTCTTCCCGTCAGCTGCCTGGCACGACATCGCCCGGCCTGCCATTCCCCGGCCCCGACTTGAGCGTTTCATTGGATGGACCAAACCCCCCATGGGTTGGCTCCGATTGAACACAGATGGTGCCTGCAGCCGAGCCTTGTCTGTCGCTTCTACAGGTGGGCTTCTCCGGGATAGTGTCGGTAACTGGATGGGCGGCTTCTCCCAAAACCTTGGTTGGTGCTCCCCTTTTACCGCGGAACTCTGGGGGGTCTATACCGGGTTGACCCTAGCGTGGAATCTGGGGTATCGACGGATCGAGCTGGAAGTGGATTCCACAACGGTGATAAACGTTCTCTCTTCTTCGGACCGCCGCGCCAGATCGCCCCTCTCGCTGGTCCGACGCATCACCGAGATGTTCCATAGGAATTGGACTGTTGTTCATCGGCATCTCTGTCGGAAGAACAACAGATATGCCGACTAGCTGGCCCACTATGCGGGGCATTTTGTTGTCGGCGTCACTTATTTTGCTACTGCACCCATTGGGTGCCATATGCTCCTTTTAGAGGATTTATCGGGAATCTATCTTCCCCGTACTCCGGTGTAATGTTGATTCTTTTTCCATTTTATCAAAAAAAAAGAATTGACCTAAAGTGGTCCTCTTCCAAAGAACGACATCTTCCTTCTTTAGAATTAAGGACTTATTATTGGGAGTTATTGTATATTAGGAATACTTGTAGATAATATTCTTTGTAACCGTAGGATATTGTTTTCCTTTTAAATTGATTTGTTAGCTATCTTCAGGGGAGTTGCCAAAAGAGAAATTGTATATATTAATGTTATGCTAATGAGAAAAGGGAAGAAGGGTTTTTCCTCCATTGTGCTATCGTATCATGGTATCAAAGCCGGGTTCTAAACACTGAAATTTTTTTCTTTTCAAACACAAGATCATCGATCATGTCTGATGAAACGCAGAGAAAGACAATTTCTCCATACGACATAACCACACTTGACAATCTTGGAATAGTGATTACTCAAGTGCAATTGAAGGGTGAGAACTATGATGAGTGGTCTCGAGCTTTCCGAACGGCCTTGCGAGCAAGAAAAAAATTTGGTTTTATTGATGGCACAATCAAATGTCCCGACGATAAATCTGCAGATCTTGAAGATTGGTGGACCATTAACTCACTTTTGGTTGCTTGGATCCGCAATACCATCAAGCCTACCCTACGTTCGACCATCTCGCATGTTGAGGTAGCTCAAGACCATTGGAATGACATTCGAGAACGGTTCTCGATGCCTAATGGATCGCGTATTCAGCAGCTTTGTGCCGATCTCGCGGACTGTCGACAACGAGGAATGACGATCGTCAGTTACTTTGGTCGTCTAAAACAGATTTGGGACGAACTGGCTAATTTTGATTAATTATCGGTTTGTCGATGTGGCATGTGCACTTGCAATCTTGCTACAGTATTAGAACAGAGAAGGGAGGAAGAAAAAGTTCATTTGTTTCTACTGGGCTTGGACGACTCTATATACGAGACGGTCGGCTCGAACATTTTGGCTCAAGATTCGTTACCGTCCTTGAACAAAGTTTACTCTCTTCTCATACAAGAGAAGCGAGTAAAAACGATATCTCAAGGGAAGGAGGACGTCGCAAACGTGATGGCTATGGCTGTCCAAAATCGTGGTCGAAGTGATGGTCGAGATAAAGATAGCGTGTGTTCCCACTGCAACCGTCTGGGACACGACGCAGAAAATTGCTTTGCCATTATCGAGTACCCCAAGTGGTGGGGAGATCACCCTCGTAATGATGTGAAAGGCACAGGACGTGGGAAATCAACAGGTCGCAGAAACAATGGCAGTGGTTGCGGCAAGCCTGGGTTACGGGCTAATGCTACCCAGACCCAAGGAGAGGGTTCCTCCTCGAACCCAAATGTAGTTGAGGAACTGATTCCACCTGGACTTAGCAGTGAACAATGGGGTTTGTTGCTGCAAGCACTGAAAAGTCAGAAGAACAATCCTCATGAGAAAATGACTGGTAAGCAACTTTCTTGGATCATTGACACGGGAACGTCCAACCACATGACAAGTAATCTCAGTAATCTGTAAGCCGTGCGTGGTATTGCTAGCTGTCCAGTTGGTTTACCGAATGGGAGTCACGCCGAAGCCACTAAGGAGGGCGAAGTCAATATTACTGACGACTTAGTATTGAAAAACCTTCTTTTTGTGCCTGACTTGACTTGCAATTTGATTTCTGTATCACAACTCATTGATCATTCCAACTGCCTTGTTCAATTCACTAAAACATTGTGTGTTATACAGGACCGTACTTCGCAGACGCTGATTGGAGTGGGTGAGAGACGGGATGGACTTTATTACTTCCGGGACGCACCGAGCATCAAAACAATACAAACAAATACTAGAGATTCTCTTGAATTGTGGCACAACCGCTTGGGTCATCCATCCTTATGAGTGACCAAGTTAGTCCTAAAAGTAGATAGTAGAAGCAGTAGTGATTTTTTTAATAACAGTTGTGATGTCTGTTTGAGGGCAAAACAAGTTAGAGATAAGTTTCCTTTAAGTGAACATCGAGCTAATGGTATTTTTGAGTTGATGCATTGTGATTTATGGGGTCCATATTGGTTTCGGTCTTCCTGAGGTGCCTCTTATTTTTTGACGATTGTGGATGATTTTTCACGTAGTGTGTGGATTTTTCTCTTGAATGATAAAATCGAAGTAACCCAAACTATGAAGTCAGTTTCACAAACAAATTAAAACTGTGAGAAGTGATAATGGTACCGAGTTCACCTATTTGACAAGGTATTTTGTTGAGAACAGGATTATATTTGAGACTTCTTGTGTGGGTACTCCTCAACAAAATGGGCGGGTTGAAAGGAAACACAGACATATTTTGAACGTAGCTCGTGCTTTACGATTTCACGGGTCACTACCGATCAAATTTTGGGGAGAATATGTATTGACTGTAGGATACCTCATAAATCGCACTCTTTCTTTGGTTTTAAATGGAAAGAGTCCGTATGAAGTTTTGTTTGGCCGTTGTCTTGATTATGGTCATATGAGAATTTTTGGGTCATTATGTTTTGCTCATTGTAAGAATGGAGACAAATTTGCTAGTCGGAGTCCTCGATGTGTTTTTATGGGGTACCCCTACGGGAAAAAAGGGTGGAGACTTTATGATTTGGAGTGAAAGGTATTCTTTGTTTCACGGGATGTTGTGTTTGATGAGACTCAATCCCCATTTGCTACTATAACGAAGAATCAATCCATAAACAAACTGGAGACCCATTTGGCCTAGGGAATGTTGTTCTTGAATTGACAGACGAGGAGATACTACCAGCCAAGGGGGTGCACAAGATGATAATGTGGTAGGCAGTGGAGACAGATCTCCATGTCATGACACTACTGAGGGGATATTATCTCGACAGGAGGATACCATAGAACCGACTGTGTTAGGTCGAGGGCATCGTCAGCGACAAACTTCAATTCGACTGCGGGACTATGTCACACATACCATCCAGAAAGTGAGTCCATCCGTCCAATCACCTCCTTCACAGCAGTCCGCAGGTAAACCCTATCCTATAGCACACTTTGTTAACAACGATAATTTTTCTGTGTGGCATCGGATATTTATTGCAGCCATCACAGCAGATCGGGAACCCAGTTCTTATTCTGAGGCAGTCAAAGACGTGGGTTGGCGTGCAGCAATGCAGTGTGAAATTCAAGCTCTAGAAAAAAATGAGACTTGGGTGATTGATGATCTTCCTGCAGGGAAGAAGGCACTTGGATGCAAATGGGTGTACAAAATAAAGTATCACTCTGATGGCACAATTGAAAGACTAAAGGCAAGGCTTGTGATATTTGGCAATCGTCAAGTTGCAGGAATTGATTACAATGACACTTTTGCTCCTGTTGCAAAGATGGTCACAGTTCGACTTTTTCTAGCAGTTGCGGTAACCAAGCAATGGGAACTCCATCAAATGGATGTTCACAATGCCTTCTTGCACGGAGACCTTCAAGAGGAGGTATATATGAAGCTCCCACCGTATTTTCAAGTGGCCAGTTCGGGAAAGGTATGCAAACTTCGGAAGTCCCTTTATGGGCTTAAACAGGCTCCACGGTGCTGGTTTGCAAAATTGTCGATAGCATTGACTACCTACGGCTTCGCGCAATCTCGCTCTGATTATTCTCTCTTCACTATGCATCAGGTAGGGATGCAACTCAACGCCCTTGTATATGTGGATGATCTCATCATTTTCGGAAACAATCATGATGCCATCGCTGAGTTTAAAGCTTATCTGAGTAAGTGTTTTCATATGAAGGACTTGGGGGCGCTCAAGTACTTCTTAGGTGTGGAGGTTGCCCGCGCACCCAAAGGAATTTTCTTGTGTCAACGCAAATACGTGCTTGATATAATTTCTAAAGTTAGTCTACTAGGGGCTAAACCGGCTAGTATTCCCATTGAACAAAATCACTGATTGGCTTTAGCAACAGGAAAACTTCTCGAGGACCCCGAGAAGTATCGGTGATTGGTTGGACACCTGATATATCTTTACTTCACTTGCCCCGAGCTTGCTTACAGTGTTCATATTCTGTCACAGTTTATGCAACAACCTCGCATCGAGCATTGGGAGACGACGCTTCGAGTGGTGCGATTTTTGAAGAGTAATCCAGGTCAAGGCATTTTCTTGAGTAGCACATGTGATTTACAATTACATGGCTGGTGTGATGCGGATTGGGCAGGTTGTCCACTCACACGACGATCCCTCACTGGTTGGTTGATATTTTTGGGTACCTCTCCAATCTCCTGGAAAACGAAAAAATAACATATAGTCTCACGATCTTCGGCCGAAGCTGAATACAGATCTATGGCCATGACAACATGTGAGTTGAAGTGGTTGAAAGGTTTTCTCACTAGCCTAGGTATACACCACCCTCGGTCCATGTTACTTCACTGTGACAGTTAAACGGCGTTACATATCTCACAGAATCCGGTTTTTCATAAGCGAACTAAACATATCGAAGTGGATTGCCACTTTGTACGTGATGAGATTGTCAACGGTACTATTAGTCCTAGCTATATCTCGACAAAAGAGCAGCTCACAGATATTTTTACAAAGGCTCTTGGAAAATCACAGTTTGACTATCTTCTTCGCAAGTTGGGCATTCGAGATCTTAATGCACCAACTTGAGGGCGGGTATTGGGAGTTATTGTATATTAGGAATACTTGTAGATAATATTCTTTGTAACCGTAGGATATTGTTTTCCTTTTAAATTGATTTGTTAGTTATCTTCAGGGGAGTTGCCAAAAGAGAAATTGTATATATTAACGTTATGCTAATGAGAAAAGGGGAGAAGGGTTTTTCCTCCATTGTGCTATCGTATCACTTATTCATCACATGGCTTACTAAAGGGGTATGTAGCATGAAAGCTAGCAAATTTGCTTTATCCCTTATTTTATCACAAATTTCTG
This sequence comes from Erythroxylum brevipes, assembly GCA_027479065.1. Classification (NCBI taxonomy): domain Eukaryota; kingdom Viridiplantae; phylum Streptophyta; class Magnoliopsida; order Malpighiales; family Erythroxylaceae; genus Erythroxylum; species Erythroxylum brevipes. Next base: position 30,071,819 of record JANIHY010000005.1, on the reverse strand, counting down.
CCACCCCTACTGATGGACCAAATTGGCTCCAGTTGTTGTGCCAAAATGAAGAAGAAGTGCCATCCCTTAAGTTTTTATGAAATTAAAATCTCACCACTTTTCTTAGCCTAAATATATAAATCATAGTTCATGAGGAATCAGTTTTTGGTTGAGTACTCCAAAATTTATCATCTTTTAAATAATAAGCATGCACCCATTTCACCTATAAAGCTTATTTCCCTTTTAAGAGTCTCCAAATCCTTTTAATAATTAAATCTTTATTGGTTATTTTCAACAAAATCGTTATAAGACCACCCTCATCCTTAAGAAGGTAAACGTCCGACCAACTAACCTTAGCCATTAAATCTTTACCAACTAACCTTATCCATTAAATCTTTACTTGCATCACTAAATCAGAGATATCTTTTAAACATCCTATCAATGGTTTTAGCTAAGTTTTTTGTGAACATTAAGTGAGAAGACTAGTATATTTGGATGTCGTTGAGCACTGAATTAATGAGTTGGGCTCTACCAACTTTTGAGAGGCTTCTATTACACTAATTATAATTCTCTATGATCCTATAGCATACTTCCTATTATAATTTTTGAAGAGTTTATGTGCAATCAAGATGTTGTCCTTAATCAACCTGATAAAAGCACAATGATTTTCATCATTATATGGAGACAAAATAGAATCAATATTTTAGCAATAAGTTTGGAAATAATCTTATAAATGGTATTGCAACAAGCTACAGATATGTAATGCCTCAGTGAATTAGGAGCTTGCACTTTAAGGATGAGACATACAAAAGTTTTATTTTACTCCTTCCACGTTTTCTCCTTACTAAAAAAACTCTAAGATAACATCAGTCACTAAGGTTTTGGTTAGAGCCCAGGTCCTCAAAGAAAAATAAATATTGGTTCCATCTGGTCCTAGAGCTTAATTATGATGTAATAAGAACAAAGCTCTTTCCACGTTTGATTATTGAAGGGACTCAACTTCTTAAAAAGCAATCTATATTTGAATAATGAACTTGATAAGATTAACAGAAGAAGCAAAATATGTAAGAGTACCTAAAGATCTAGAGAAATAAGAAAAGCCTCTTAAAGAATGTTAGGTTGAGTAGAAAAAAATGTGTTAAGCTAAATGAGTGCCATAATTTGAAGATGTATTTTCTATGGAATTTGAAATTCTTCCACACTTGCATCCTTAATAACAACAACAAGAATACTTTCATGAGTATTTTCATGAGAAGCATTAATAAAGGACATACTCCTTTTCTATAAGCTACTTCAAAAGTGGGTGAGGTAGAAGAGCTCCCCATATTAACTTACTTCTCCTTGTCAGTAATGCCAGAATCCATTTGCATTAATTCCTAAAAGTTACCTTTTTGAGAAGATCCAGTCCTAAATTTTCTTTATTTAGTATGGTTTAGCCTCCAAGTGTAAGAAACATCAATAGTCTCTTTAATGAACTTGTCACCCTTACTTAGCCTTAGTAAAGGAATGGTTTCAAGAATATCTTCATGGATATCAATTAAGACACAAACCTTTGTATAATTGATCATCTTGGTGATTGCTATTACTTATCAAGAAGGATTGGCTTCCCCAAAGAGCTAGCTAGATAACTTAAACCCTTGTCGTTCAATACTCTAAAGGAGTAATATGGGTATTCATCCATATTGAACTTTTATTAAGAAATTTATTATTAAGTTATAAGTCAAGCCTCCAACATTAATTGGATAAATATTATTTTGTCATTCAAATACCAAGGTCATACTTCCAAAATCCTTTAAGCTTGAGCAATCGTCACAAACTTAAAGAAGAAGACATTTTCTTCGCTAAAATCTTTTTTAGGATAAAAATGCTTCCATTTTTTTGATCCCAAGCTTTTATAACTACGTAAGGTGGTCTTTTATCTAAGAAAGATCCAACATGTTCCCTGCCCATCTAAAAGCTCCTTCTTTTAGAATTTCAAATGGCAGAGCAACAACGGAGGTGTCTTCCTACTTCTTTGGTAGACAATAACATAAGTTCAAAGCAAGAATGGATTCCCTAAAGACCTGACATCAAGATTTCGTATTGTTAATAAAACCAGTGTTTGCTCCATCTTTTTCTATACCTTCGGGGGGCACAGGATCAATTAAGGAGAAGGTTTGGACATATAGGGTAGGGATGGACAACGAATTGGAATTCAAGGCTAGAGTTGGGTTAGAAAAGATGAGGAATTGGCTTTGGAATGAGGAGAAGTGGGGATTGAGAATGGAGAGGCCATAGGTGAGGAGTTAAGGCTAAAGAATTTTGGTTAACTCCTGACCTAGAAAATGACATATTGTCTGAATACAAAAAAAAATAAACTAAAAAAGAAGACAAATTCAGAACATTATTCTTAAAACATTAATAATGAGAAGGTGGGTAAATAATTAAGGGAGAGAACCAGACAAAGAGGACAACAGAGAACCAGACAGTAATAAAGAAAAGCAGGAGCTAAAAGTAGTAAGGTAAGAAAGGGAGAGTAATCAAGTAATTAATAGAGGACACAACCATAAGGACAAGTCAGGAAAAGGAAGCAAGAAAGGCGAGCTTAAAGCAAGGATTCATGAAATAGGGCATGAAATATTACTATTAATAAAAGTTCATTGCATTTTAAGTAGGTAAGGGGCACCTAAAATATTACTAGTAATTAAAGTGTACTACATTTATATTAAATTTTAATTAATATATATTAAAATTGGAAAATAAAAACTAAAAATAAAAGGATTTGTAGAACTAAATGGCCCCTAAATTAATTTTTATTTTCTTAAAATAAAATATAAACTAATATGATAAAATTGTGAAAAAAGAACTACTTAATTCATGGTATACAGAATTTGGTAATATGGAAAGGAAATGTAGTGGTAGATTGTTCTAAAGCTTATAACTAAGCTTATATCCATGTTTTATAATAGTCTTAGTGAAGGACACTCGGGGCTATTGATCAGCATAAGAAGCCTTGAGTGTTATTCCACTAAAACGGAATAGCGAAAGACATAAGGAATTTTATTAGATAATGCATAAAAAAAATGAGATTTATGCAATCCTTTCAATTTCAAAAAACCCTTGCACGAACATCTATATGAATTTTATAGCATGATTGGCTCCCCAAATGTACTAGTTGTTTGCAAGTAGACTCTACTTGGTGTTAGACAAAATTCCTTTGTATTATTTACGGAAACCAACAAAATGTTGGGTTAGACTTCTATAATGATCCAAGTTTTTAGAGTAATTTTATCATAAGATAAAAAAAAAGGTAAATTGTATAAATCATTTCTTATGTAAGATTCAGTTCATCAAATGCTTTTCTCTTTTCATTTTTTATTGGATGAATAACATCCTTCGTCAAATGCTTTTCTCTTTTCATTTTTTATTGGATGAATAACATCCTTCGTCAACATTACACAACTTACTTTGATTGTTTTTAGTTTTATTAGTGCATCTATAGGCCCTACAACCAGTCCTCAACCCATTAGCAACGACATTCCCAAATTCAAATTGTTGGAGCGTTGAATTATAAAACTTGAATGGAGCTTATGTTTTTATTTTCAAGAAATACAATTCAAGCAAATTTGGTTAAACAATTGAAAATAAATATAACAAGACACTTACTGAAGGGCGACGGGAAGAGAAGGGCGGTCTAGGTAGGTTTAGGGATTCAGATGGAAGTTGAGTTGATGAGCTGTTGTATATTTGTAATGCAAAGAAAGATAGGAAGAAGGAGGGAATGGATACGAAGCCTAAACTTGGCAAGAGAGAGCTTGACTCCTACAACCGTCGTGTCACGAACAAAATCATTGACGGTCCTCTTTTGAACGGTGGAGGTATTCTTCAAAAGTTTGGACTTCATCTCTGTTGTTTCCAAATAATAGCTAGTCAGCAATTGTGTGTTTTGAAAAGGTAGTGCTGTTTTTCAAAAGAAGAAGAAGAATATTTGAAGAGGACAAAATAGAACAAAAGTCGTACTAAAGAAGAAGAAGAAGAATATCTATGTGTTTTAAAAAAAGAGTTGTGGTAGGATAAGAATATTATAAGAGAAGTAGTATTTTAATAAAAGAAGTGTTTAAGAGTTGGTAGAAAAAAAGGTTAAATTGGACAGTTTAATTTTTAGATTAAATTCCTGAGAAAAGTAATCTAAATACTAAGGGAGGTGTTGATA
>JANIHY010000005.1:30050490-30067125 GCA_027479065.1 Erythroxylum brevipes | reverse complement strand
ATTGATAGTATGCAATGAAAGAATATTGTGATTTTAAATTATAGTGATTTGCATATGCGGTTTATTTATATTGATGCCATGCGAGTGTTTAGTGATCGTTTGCGATCGTAGCACTTCCTTGCTGTGGGATATGCATCGGAACGACCCACGGGCGTCCCGGTGAGTACTCCACAGTAAGGGGGAGCTACACCAAAGGTTGAGGAGCACATTTGCACTATGTATTGAAACGAAAACAAATCTTCAAGATAATATAATTATTTCTACTTGTGCTACTTCGACAAAGAATCTTAGGGCAAACCTCTATAGAAGAGTTTTTCTAACTTATCCCCTTGTCTAATAAACATAAAGATTTGGGAAGAAGAACAATATTTATCGCATATGTCGGAATAGCTCAGTAAGCCATGCTCTCTATAAGGATTTTTCTGTCATCACATGAAAGCCAATTAATTATCTCTAATAGTATACGAAAGAGAGCGAAGCAAACACGCTCATTAGTTTACGACTTGAGGAGATAGTCAATTTGTGAAAAATAGAAGAAAAAGAAGAAATAGTAGCAAAATAAAAACTAGACTACTATTATAGTAATGGTAGGTCGAGGTCGATCCCATAGAGAGTGTGTGTAAAATTGTTAAAATGAAATTAATCGGTGTTTAGGTTAAGAGGAGGGGTTTGGTTTTAGAAATAAGAAAATAAAATAAAGCTAAAATAACTATCAAAAGCAATGTAAAGAAAACATGTTAAAAATTATAAAAGCGGAGAATTCGATAGGGATCCGGTTCTTCAGTTCAATCTTGGCCTGCACCCTAATTAATCATATTTCATTGATTTGTTGTTCTCAAACCTCTCCTATCAACTATTAATCGTGGGTTAATAATTAACGCGAGTTTTTCCTTAGATAGTGTTTAATTAAGATATGATCGTTAATTAAACCTAACCACCAAATAACGTAGGATACGATTTCTAGATTCAATTGGGTAACAACATTACAAATTAGGAAAAACGATTAATCAAGGCAACAACCATAAATGATGTATCATTTAACTTTGGTTATGTTATCCTTAATGATTACAAATCACTAGTCGCTATACATGACTTTCAAATATAACAATTATTGATTATATCGAAATTCTAGCAGTGGGTTTGTAAATAAACGATCCAATGAATGCAGTCAAATCATCTTTTCACAATACTTAATGGGTTTATACATAAATAATTGAACAATAACAATAATATGATTATCCATACATAAAACCCAAATCAATTAATATAAGATAACACGATCAATTTCTAAAAAGAGAAAAAAATAACGAAAATTGTGAAATGCACTTAACCCAAGTCGTCAGCATTAATGTCACCTTCGAACTGACGTCGGAACGTCTAACCCTTCATGAGTCTGTCCAAAAACAATGTTTCAACTCCATTGAAAAACCCCTAACTGAAGAACACGAACAATTCTCTCTATACTACGCCTCTACTCTCTTATCCTACGCGACTCTTTATTTTTCTCATTAATTTTTGGTTCACTCTATTGTTCCTTTATTTAAAACCATCGCCATATTAACGGATATTGGGATCCTGAATAACCTAGTTCGGGTAATTATGCAGTGCATGACGATGGTATCGTTGCAAGTTGCCTGGCAAGGTACCTGTTCTCACCCATTTACCCCTCAAGAGGTCTTAGGCAAGGTGATCCGCTCTCACCTTATCTTTTTGTGTTATGCATGGAAATATTAGGTCACCTTATTTCGCAGGAGGTGGGGTCAGGGGCGTTGGAAACCGATAAAGCTAAGTCCCACAGGGCCTCTTATCTCATCTATTCTTTGTAGATGACCTTATGCTGTTCACAGAAGCTACGGAGTCACAGACGTAAGTAATAGCAAGGACCTTGGAAATCTTTTGTAAAGCATCAAGCCAGTGATTTAACTTTACTAAAACTCGAATCTTTGTTTCCAAGAATGTTTCTCGAGATAAAGCGTGCCGCATAAGTCAAGCCCTTCAAGTGACTAGTACAAACAATCTTGGAAAATATTTAGGCGTTTCGTTGATTCATGAGTGCACAACGAGAAATACTTATCAATACATTCTCGATAGAGCACAAAAAAAGTTGGCAGGATGGCGTACTAGGATGTTATCACTAGCAATGCAGGTTACTTTAACCCAATCAGTTATTTTGTCACTTCCAATTTTCACAATACAAACGGTACGTCTCCCGCAATAATTATGTGATGATTTGGAAAAAGTTATGAGGGATTTTATACGGGTTTCAAAGGCTGGGCAACAAAAAATGCATCTGGTTAATTGGACAGTAGTGTGTCAACCAAAAAAAGCCAAGGGCCTAGGTCTTAAACACATTCGATCTTTCAATGATGCGTTACTTACAAAGCTGGAATAGGATTTGATTAGAAAATCCACGACCTTATGGGTCTAGACCCTGAGGGCAAAATATCGTTTCGACGCATATCATCTCCCCTAGACGCTTGATAGGAATGGAGAATTAGTGATTTGGCGGGAGATATCTGCTACATGACAGTTTGTGCGCCCAGGAGTTAAATGGACTATGGGAAATGGACGATGCATACGTTTCTGGGTGGATAATTGGGTGGATGGCTGGGGCCCTTTATTTTTAGTAACGACCACTTACATTCCTGACAGTGTTCTCAATGCTACAATATCTAATTTTACAAATGAGTTTGGTCACCGGCATTGGAATTTATTCCAACAGTACCTACCTTCCACAGTTTGTATGATTATTGCATCAATCCATCCTCACCTAAATAACAGTGAGGAAGACAAGTTGGTGTGGGGACAAACAAATTACCGAGGATTCACAATGGCGTTAGCTTATGATTTAATCGAGAATAGTACCATAGATGATTCGAGCATACTATGGGAGTTAATCTGGAAATAGGCAGGACCACAACATATCAGGTCTTTTCTTTGACTTCTGGCTAATAAGAAATTAATGACCAATCAATAGCGAGTGGTGCAACATATATCAACGGATAGCAGTTGTCAATACTGTGGACAGGAAGAGTCAACCCTACATGCAATACGAGATTGTCATAGGGTGAAATCCTTCTGGTGCAAATTTCCTCCTGAAATGATGGATATGGTTTTTTTTTTCAACAAGACGAGGGAACATGGGTTCTTGACAACCTTAGGCACCAATCTCAGTGGCAACGGGCAGTGTGAACTACAATTTTTGAAGTCGTATGCTGGTTTTTATGACAATGGCGAAACAGAAGCGTTTTTTAGTTCAACTTTGTTTGACCAACAGACGACAACAAAATAGTGATGAATTACGTTGATTGGGTCATATGGGCCCAAGCTGTGGAAAGTCGTGTGTTTCAGATACAAGTTTTGTCATTTGGTAATTTAGTGGGTTGGACCAAACCAGTGAACGATTGGGTCAAACTAAATACCAATGGGGTGGTGAAACATGGGTCCAGCCTTGCTACAGCTGGAAGCTTGATTCGGGACTGCCAAGGTCGATAGTGTGGTGGATTCCTCCAAAATATTGGAGCGGGCTTACCTTTGATTGTAGCATTCTGGATAGTTGACTCGGGTCTAACGTTGGACATTTGGCTATCGACGCGTGGTCGTCGAAGTGAATTCTCTGTGTAAGAGCTAATCAAGAAACAGAATATAATTTCTGCTTATTATAACAGTAATGAAAAAACAGAAAGTATAGACAATGGATGTAGTAAAGAACTAATTATATTACTGCAGAAGACAAAATATTTTTGGTGCACACTCAATAACTGCTACGGCACTAAGAATTTATAGTAGAAAAAAATAACAACCAATAGCTAAACTAACTGCGGAAATACTGCACCATTATTTAAAACAGAAACCGCAAAATAAGCAACTAAACAAAAAACAAACTTGACCAAGACTTCAACGAGATTATCTCCAACACTCTGGAGGTTATCAACATTCTTTCTTCTTCAAATATAGTCATGGCTAACAATAATCCTTTCGTGGCAAGTATCCAAGGGTTAATTCGTCGAGCATGGGAGGTGCAAATTCAGCATACCTATATATACCAGGAAGCCCCCGATGATCATTATGGATTACATTCACCAAGATATGAAAGGAGCACTCTACCAAAGAACTCTGCATTAATGGGGCGTGCTTGTTAGAATGGAGTGTGTTTTGTTTTGTCTTTTATCCCTTGTACCAAAAAAAAATTGCGTTTTTGTCAAAATAATCATCCTCCTATTGCGCCTGCGTTTTACTCCATCACTCAACGTTGACGCTTCCCTCAATGCTTCCAGCCTGTGTTGTATTTTTTTCTAGCGTGAAACATAGACGTTGTTTGCATTTCTGGAAACGTTTCCTTCCTTGCTTCTATCTGCTACGTCATTTATGTTCAACGTGTGTGTGTGCATCTGTTGTAGCGTTTCCTTCATGTTGTGCTGTCGGTTTTGCCTCTCTTCCAACTGCCTTGTCTTCATTTAATTTCCATAAAAACACGTTGCATGAGTTATTGTCCATCATCCTTGACTTTATTAATTAAATTAATGGCGTGTATGGCCATGCAAAATATTAAATTCACATACACCTTGCATGGTCCATACACAACAATCGTGAGCAACTTATGATTTATTTGTGTTTCTATTTCTCTTGTTTTCTTTTTGTCTTGCTCTATGAAAAAAAGTAAAAATTAATCTCCAAAAAATGACCTAAATATTGTGCTTCCAACCTACTTTAACTTTTTTTATTTCGAATCGTGCATAAAATCACATATAAGTCAAAGTGAGTATCTTAAACAATTTTATGTCATTAATTACTAAGTGTTGTAAAATAATTAAACAATCAATAAACCACATATTAGTAGCAATTTTTGTAAAACACATGAAAGATGAAGAAAGAAAGAGTTACATGAAGGAAAGGAATTTGATACTAATCTAGGATTTTGACAAATTAAGGTTAGTTGATTAGAAAATTTAAAGATTTTAATTAACAATTTAACCTAAATAATTAACATTATAAATTAATTATTTTAATTACAAAATATACATAAATTTAATTTTAAAAAAATCATTATATCACATGACATATACGTGAAAGTGGGACCTACCAATAAATTTTAAAAGTATGTTTTAAATGCCACTTAACTTATTAGAAGTTTAACCCGTTAACTTTTTCATTTATCAAGGATCTATTTTGAATGTTTTGAAAATGTTAAGACTTGCAGGTCTTCCCTCACAACCCCATCATCACCTCCTCCTCATCCTCACAATTACTCACTTGGATAGGATTCGATGGAAATAGAAATTCCACTGGGACTGGGAGACGCGGCACTTAGCTACGATTTTGAGAAAGCAGTATGCAGTCATGGGCTATTCATGATGTCCCCTAACCACTGGGACCCTGACTCCGGCACCTTCTCTCGCCCTCTTCGTCTTCCTCATCATTACTCCTCTTCTCCTAATTTATCATCGTCAGCTCTATGGGTTACAATCTCTCATCCATCTCACCTTCGACATTCTCTTCTCGTGCGCGTGCATGCCACTCTTCCTCTGTCCACGCATCACCGTCAATCTCTGGTGGCTCAGGTGGTGAGGATGATCAGATTGTCTGATGCTGACCACAGGAATGCCACTCGCTTCATTACGACCTTTGCGGATGATTCTCTTCATGATGTCATCAGAGCGTTCGGGGGTAGGGTGTTTAGGTCTCCAACTTTATTCGAGGACATGGTTAAGTGCATTCTTCTCTGCAATTGCCAGTATGTGGTCGTTGTCTGTAGTTCTTTATGTCTGCTTCTACTTGTTCGACGAAATGTCACTTAGAAAATAACAAAGTGTTTCTTATGCTTTGAGCCTTAAAAGATTCTGATATTTCCTTTTAACTGCAGATGGCCAAGGGCTCTGCAAATGGCCAGAGCGCTTTGTGAGCTTCAGCTTGAACTTCAATCTCATCCTCATTTATCTGATGAAGAGTCATCGGTTTCGAAGAAGCCCCATTCTCCCCTTCAAACTGAAGATATCAATATGATTCCCTACACACCTCCTGCAAATGAGCCTCGTAATAGAAAACGCCAAATCTCTCAATCTTCTCCTACCCATTTACCAGGTGATGGTCATAATACCAACATGGGGCATATGGGCAGCTTCTCTCTTAATGGCAATGAAGATGCTCCTTGTGGACTTGTGTCTCACCAGAAAGAGGAATTCAGGACACTGGAATCAATAGGTAATTTCCCAAGCCCCGAAGAGCTTGCCGGCCTTGATGAAAAGTTTCTGGCAAAGCGTTGCAAACTCGGATATAGAGCGAGTCGAATAATACAATTAGCCAAGGGTATTGTAGAAGGGAGGATTCCACTGAGAGAACTAGAGCAATTTGACAATGGAGGAAGCTTATCAGACTATGACAAGCTGGCTGATCAGCTCAAAAAAATTAATGGGATCGGTCCGTTTAGTTGTGCCAATATCCTTATGTGCATGGGGTTTTATCACGTTATTCCAGCTGATTCTGAAACGATTAGACATCTAAAACAGGTAAAACCTTGTTTTCTGTCTCCCATCCTGATTAGTGTTTAAAGAGGAAGATTTCTCTCAATTCCATGCCCTTTTCCCACGCAGGTTCATGCAAAAAAATCAACCATACGAACACTTGAAAAAGATGTGGAACAAGTGTATGGGAAATACGCACCTTTCCAGTTCTTAGCTTACTGGTATGATATGCTCATGTGATACCTGATTTTTCTTTTAGTTCCACTTTATTTATCGACGTACGGTTTGATTTGGTTCGTTTTCCCTATCTATCAGGGCAGAACTGTGGCACTACTATGGGCAAAGATTTGGGAAGCCAAGTAAATTTCATTTCTCGGATTACAAACTTATTACGGCCAGTAATATGAGAAAGAAAAATAAAGTGACAAACGAAGTTGCAGAAGCAATAGGAGAAAAGTAACTTTGGCCCAAGTTCAGTTCCTGAAATCACATTCAGACGAGGGACCAGGTTTTGATTAAACTGCAATTTTTGCAGTAAGGTAGTCCTCGGTGCATTTTTCTTTTCGGGTACAGATGGTGGTCTAGATTATAGTAATATTCAGAACTTTGAAACTTTAGTGATCATGGCCATAACCAAGATATGTTCCCTGAATAACTTAAAAGAGTTGAAATGGATAATTTGATATAGAATAGCTTCAAACCCTGTTACAACCCCATGCGAAAGAACAGGGAAGTAAGTTTGATATACAATCAAAAGTCATTCTTTCTGGTTAGTGATGGAAAGTGTTCCTACACGGAAGATACCTAGAATAAGGATTTGACAGATTGCATTAGCTCGAAATAATGCCAAGTCTTACCAAGATCTACCATTTAGCAAGGTCAAAATCGCATCAGGGAGCTCGAGAAAACAAAATAAGAGTACTTTTAATTTTTAAGGATAATTAACTTCAAGCTAAATCTAAGTCAAACATTATACCGAGAGCATAATCAAAATCAATTGCTAGTAAACAAGTCCTTATCCCATGGTGGTCGAAACCTTCTCATTCTAGTTTCTGGTTTAGGCAAGATTTTCATTTTATCAATTTTAGCAAGTTACATAAACTTGGAAGAATTGGCGATGAAAGTTTGCTATTTCCTATATAAATAATTTATATTCTTCGATCTAACTGGAAGAATTGTAAGCCAAAATAAGACTACATTAATTGCTATTAGTCATTTGAGAGATCATCATAGTCATTTCAAACGTTTTCTATTCTATAGAATGAATAAAAAATAACGACTCATCCTTAGTACTCAAGATTGGGGACTGAAATCCTACTATTACTTGATTCCGAAAAGGAAAGTCCAGATCTCCTGTCTAATATTATGATATTTTATTGTGTCTAACAAATTTTAGCCGTTTATTTATGTAGATTCTGTGTAAGTCCCGTAAAATAAATGATTGAGATTTTATGAGATAAAATAAAACAGGATAATATTGGACAGAAAATTTTGATTCCGAAAGAAAAGGGGTAACTCACCAACAAGTGGGGGATATGAAATATGGCACCAACAACCGTTTCATAAGAGTTATAACTGAAGCTGCTCACCTTTTTCAGTAATTCACTTAGCCCCAAGAGGTCCGGAGTGAAGAGAGCACTAAAATAGAGTTATTGAAAGAAAGGGTCAGGCCCTGAATAAGAGAAGCGTATTACAGCAATTGAAAGAGTCCCCCAAGCCAAGAGAGGATATTCAAATAAGAGGATTGACCAGCACGGAACTCTAGGTGAGAGAGACTACTGCTACTAGCTTCTGCCTTCTAGCTCCTAACTAAAAGAGAAGATGAAGTCTTTGGGTTCCTTAATTTAGCTAGTCACATAGCTTGAACTATAACTCAGAACTCCCGCTAACCCGCACTCCTACTCGTGTAGGGTAATTACATTTGTTCCCTAGCCCCTAAACAGCAGAGAGGATATGATATCACGGCTAAGAAAAAGCCCATCCATAGCGTTCCTTGTACTGAAATAACTCAGCAACTCTTAACTAAAGAACAACTCTAGCAACTGGTGCCCTCAGGGTGGATATCTCAAATACAAAGAGCAACAAATAAACTCTCTAGCTCTAATAAGAGTTCAGCCTCTCAACCACAGAATAACCAGGCCATTTGGGCAACGGCAATGGGCTGTTAACACTCCTAACATTCAGCCTCCTTCAAGTCAACAAAAAGTTGAGATACATGCTGGCCAGGGGTTTTTGGTTGTAAAAAGTATAGATAAAGAATATCAATACATAAGCTTGATTAACATCTAGTCATGAAAGATACACGACTCTTCAGGAAATCTAGGAACCTTCTCCTGTAATTAGAATGAAAAGTAATGCAAAATTTGGGGGGAACAAGATATCGTCTGATTAACTTCACTGGCACAAGATTCAGAGAATAAAAATTGGCATTACATACTCCCAGCAGCACAATGAGTAAACCATGCAGGGATAGTAGATGATTTGTATTAAACAACGATTTCATAGGATGCAAAAAGTTGCATCACATTACATTCTACAAACACGTAAAACAATCTCATTCATAAAAGTTACATTTTTATTATCCCCATTCACACAATTACTTAAAAGTGAAACCTAACTCTGACCAGCGAGTGATGGTCTAGAATGTCATTTGCAAGATTTATTTTGAGGCTCCAAAAGAGAAACACTGGATGATGCAACCATAGGATCTGCAAGTACAAGATGAGATGTAACAAGAATATCACTGGAACAGTAAACAGAACCAAAGGTGGTACCCACATGTATATGTAGTTTTACGTTGGATCTAGTCACAGGAATCCTCTTTTCCTTTATCAGAATTCTTCTCTTTTTTTAAGTCTTATTTTTATGAAAAATTCTGATTGCTTTTAATTTATTGCCATGCCTTCTATATAGGCTTATTACATATAGTTTTATAAGAATTTATTAACTTATTCTCCTAATAAAAATAATAGACTTTTAAATAACATGACTATTACCTAAATAAAATAACCACTAAAATTACTTCACAATCAAGATGATCTTGTGTATTTCTTTCTTAAAAATGCATCTTTCATATCATTAATCTCCCTAAACAAAGCCTGTTCTCAAGCTCAAACTCACGGTAATTTTGGATGTCGTGACCCTCCTCCATCCTCTTCTTTGGAGTCTTCTAATTCTACCCAGAACATCTTCTTACATTTATGTCCTTGATATAATGCTTCATCACAAAGCCCCTTTTTCCTTGTTCCTTCATCTTTACCTTGGTTGACTTCTTAAAGAAAATAATAAAAAGAGTGCAGGAGCACTTCTCACACTAGAAACAGCCCCTTGACCCCCTTTCTCCTCTTCCAGGCTCCATTGATTCTTAAAGAAATACTCCTTGTAAATCCAAACAAGAGGGTCATCAAAATCATCAGAGTCGGAGAATTGTGGGGAATTCTAATTTAGTAGGTGTGGTCGCTGCTGCTAGCCTCATCTGTGAATAGTCCATAGAAGCTCCTCAAAGTGAGCATTTTGGCATTCTTCTACCTTTGTCAACCGTTGCTCCACTTGTTTCATATACACATCTACTTTAGTTGACAAATCACAAGAATCGTCCATGACCTTGGCCTCTGATATCAAATTGATATGTGTTTTTACTCAAAAGGATGTCCTCTTTTTCCTTACTAGAGTTCTTCTACTTTCTAGGCCCTATGGTTTTTATTAAGAAAACTCTCTGACAAGCATTCTTTTAACTATTTTTATGAGAAATTCTTACTGCTTTCTTATTCAATGTAATGCCCTTTAAATAGGCTTAGTACATACAATTTTTAGATTGTAAAACAGAATAGAAATCTGCTTGTCTAATCTCCAACTAAAAATAAACTTATAAAAATAATAGACTTCCTAAATAAGATGACATTCTGCCTAAAAAGATAACCACTTCAATTACTTCCTAATCAAGATGATCTTCTTGTATATTTCTTTTCTAAAAAAGCATCTTTCATAACATTATTCTCCTCTGGACAAAGAGCTTGTCCTCAAGCTCAAACTCAGGGTAACTTCCGATATCCTAACTCTCCTTCATCCTCCTTCGTCTTCTTCTTTAGATTCTACAAATTCTACCCAAAACAACTTCTAACACTTATGTCCCTGATATAATGCTTCATCACAATTGAAACAAAGCACCTTTTTTCCTTCATTCCTCCCTCTCTGCCTTGGTTAACTTCTTAAAAGTTGCAATAGCACTTCCCCTGCTAAAAATAGCCTCTTGACACCCCTGCACTCCCTTTTCCTCCTATTGACCTCAAGTTGTTCCATGAAATGGCAGCCTTGTCACTCCCTCTAGTGACGACTAGAGCACTTCTCAACCACCTTTCATGTGTTTGAGTCAGGTGCATAGTGGCCCCCAGGCTCTTTGGCTACTTTAGCTACGCTTCTAACCGAAAACCTTTCATGAGCTCAGTAATAAACAATCCAACCTTGCGTGCTTACAAATTTTAAAAGTCCCTCTGTACTCCACCATCCCAGTCTGTTCCAAGTTAGCTAATTCATCTAATGGGCTAAGACTCATGGGAGGTCCAAACCATAGTTAACATTGTTTCTTGAAGGTTTTCCAAGCCATAGTTCTCCTTGCTCCACCTTAAAAAATCAGGGTTGTGCCTCTCTATTAAGATGGAATACTGTCAGCCCCACTTTCTCCTCTGACGAGCACCATTTATTCTCAAAAACTTACAAATCTAAACAAGAGAGTCATCAGAACAATCATAGGTGGGGAATTCCAATTTAGAGTACCTACAAACAATGCCTAAACCAACTGGCTCCATACGTCTTTCCGCCTTTGTGTCGGTGAGATTGTTATTATCACTCTCCTCCTGTTGATCTCGTCCACAAATAGCCTGCATAACCTCATCAAACTGAACATTCTGGCGTTCTTCTACCTTTGTCAATCGTTGCTCCACATGTTTCACAAACAAAATTGATAGATCACAGGAGTCGTCCATGACTCTGGACTTCGATACCAAATTGATATATATTTTTGCCAAGGATCTAGTAATGGAAAGACTCACAGGGAAATCCTCTTTTCCCTTGCTGGAAGATGACGGTATCATTCTACAAAAAACACAGCTAAAATAGGCTATTGGCTGCCCTTGTTGCTATAATACTGGCCCGATACCCTATTGGAGGCATCACATTCCACCACAAATGGCTGCAAAAGATCCGGCAATGCGAGTACTGGGGTGGAGTACATCGCTAATTTCAACTCCTCAAAAAGTGGCCAATGTGGAAGTTAACCATTGGAATGAATTCCTTTTGAGCATAGATGTCAATGGTGAGCCTATCTACCCATAATCCTTCACAAATTTTCAGTAATAACCTACGAGTCCAAGAAACCCACGTAATGCTTTGAAGGTAGTGGGCCGTGGCCATTATAACATAGCCTGAATTTTTTTCGGATCAACGAATACTCCTTCCATCGAGACTTTGTGTCCCAAATAAGAAACCAAGGGCTGAGCAATGAAACGCTTAGATCGCTTCAAGAAAACCTGATGATGTCGCAAAACTGTGAAAACTTTCCATACATGGCCTATATGTTCTACAAAGCTCCTGCTATAAATCAATAAATCGTCAAAGAAAACCAACACAAATTTACGAAGACAAGGTTTAAAGATGTGATTCATAAGAGCTTGGAAGGTTAAGGAGGCAGTGGTAAGTCCAAACAACATTACCAAAAATTCAAAGTGCCAATGATGTGTGTGAAATGACATTTTAGGTATATCTGCAGGATGCCTTTGTATTTGATGATAACCCGAGCATAAATCTAACTTGGTGAAACTTTGTGCTCCGTGAAGCTCCTCCAAGAGTTCAACAATAATCGGGATGGGACATTTGTCCTTGATAGTTTTGGCATTAACTCCTCGAAAATCCACACAAAACTGCTAGTTCCCATCCTCTTTCCCTATTAACAAAACCGGAGAAGAATATGGAAATTGGCTCAGTTGAATGAGGCCTCTTTGCAACAACTCGTCACACAACTTCTCAATTTCTATTTTTGGGGCACGATGATATTAGTAAGGACGACAAACCACCAGATTGGTGCCACTTTCCAAGATAATACGATGATCACACCAACGAGAGGGTGGCAACTTTGTGGGCTCCATGAACAAATCCTCGAAATCAAGTAGAAGATATTGCATTTCCATGTTAAGATTCTCTTCTATGGAGACAAATTGCTGTCGACAAGAACCATAAGTTCTCTTAATACCCCATAGTTGGATATGACTTCCATCATATTCAAATTGCATCCATAATCTCTTCAAATCCCACATGCTCTGGCCCAACTTGTTCAGCCAATTGATTCCTAATACAGCACCACAGAAACCAAGTGGAATCAAATAGAAATCCAAAAAGAAACTATGATCACCCAACTGGACCCCCACATTCTTGCAAAGGCCTAGATTCTGTATCTTTTCACCATTCGCCACTATTACTTGGAAACAAATTGTTTTATCCACGACTAACCCCAGATCAGTAGCCAAAGAAGAATCAATAAAGCTATGTGTAGTCCCTATGGCCAATAAAATTCGCATGAGTCTCTGATTTATGTACCCATCTAATTACATTGTCTGAGTATGTGGAGTGTCAGTAATAGCCTGTAGAGAAATTTGTGGTTCCTTCTCAATATCATACTCTTCTTCCTCAACGGAAGTCTCCTCCTTAGCTGCGATGTAAAATAACATCTTACAGTGGTGGCCTGGTGTATAAATGTCGTCACAATTACAGCATACATTTTGGCATGACTTTCCGCCATTTCTGCTCGTGTTAGACGCTTAATATATGGGTTGCGGTTGGTGGATATCGCTGAAGGTGCCAACGAAGTAGAACCAATCTGGCTTGGTTGATCTTGGCACTTCCCAGTTAGCCGACGTTCGTACAAGCGTGCCAGGGTCATTGCGGTTATGAGATCAGGGGAGACTGTAATTCAACGCCCACTGCAATGGATTCTTGTAAACCGCTGATGAAGAGGTCATCCTCCTATCCTGGATCAAGGAAGGTGATACTTGCAACTAACTTCTCAAACTGCCTTCGGTATTCTTCCACTATACCCATCTGACGTAGTCGAGCTAGTTCTCCCAGTTTGCTTCTACCACTAGTTGGCGCAAATCTACGCATACGGTGGTCCTTGAATTCCTCCCATGTCAGATAGGGCCAATCTTTGTCAAGTTTCAAGAACCAGTACTGAGCATCGTCCTCCAAATGTGGTGCTAATATACTCAGTTTCTCGTCTTTTGGAACTTGCTGGTGGCGAAAATGGTAGTTGCAATGACTCAGCCATGGCAATGGCTCGCAGGAACCGTCATAACGAGGAAATTCCAATTTGCGATATCGATGTCCTCCATCTCCGTAGAACGCTCCACTCTTGACATGTCGCGGAAGGCTGCTTTCTCCTCCATATTCGCGAGACCACAAGGAGAACGGGTCACCTCATGAAACCTATGTTGGAGATCTCGAATGCCCTATTGTTGGGCTTCAAAAAATATGGTCTCGTTCCCTAGCCTCGTGCTCGCGATCAAGTTCGCAAAGGTGTTGCTGGTCAATTTCATATCTACCCATAAACGCCTCAAATTGTTGCTGGAAAGTGCAAGAAGCATCACCCATAACGTTGGGCTCTGATACCAATTTGTTATGGTCCCGTATAGAGGATCTGGTTATGGGTCATTGAAGAATGCAGTCGTACTCATGGAATTGTTGCTTCGAAGAACTCTGTTAGTATTTCTACCTTTTTTATTAGAATTGCGCATGAAGGGAATGAGAGTTCATTTAGAGAGAACTCTTCGATCTCTGGATCAATGTACTGGGAGTATGCAAAAACTTGCCTCTGCCATTTTCCCCTATTCATAATATATAGGCGTTAATGCCACTATTGCAGTTACAATAATTAACTATTATCGCAACTTAAAGAAAATTAACTGCAAGAATGTTAAAATTAAAAAAATGGCCAATTCCAAACTATTCGTCAACTGCTGCAATGTTCTTTTAGCCCCACTTCCCGTGAGAATAGCGTCGGTAACCCTTAGGACCCATAACATGATGTTTGACCTTTCAATCCTTGATCCATAGGATCAATATCATAGGGTCAGTCTAACAACATCATTCATAATGTTGCAAACCATGACGCAAAAGAAAATGAACTAAAACAACAATACAAACAGACCATCCTAATCATCATGCATCATCATTGAAAGCATTACCTTTACAAAAACTCATCAATCTAACTGGAGCTACTTGGAGTATCTGGCTGATTTTCCGGCATAGCATCTTGGAATACTGGAAGTGCACTATATGCTTCATGCAACCTCTGTAGAAGAGGGAATTGGGACTGCAAAAACAATGGGAGAGAGATACATTATCTATACAAAGTTACGCATATCCTAGAAGGAAACATGACATAGAGCGTAAAAAGGTCACAATTGAATAAGAATGTAAAATAGTAACACATGCAACACACAAGTAAACATTTCCTCACAAATTTTCACATCAACTGCAATGAAGAGGGGAAAAAAGTAATAGCTGTAAATTTTTAGGCACTCCTTCACTTGTTGAATTGTGCAGTGAACTCTCTTTTTGACATCTTTAATTTTATTTTTTTCAGCAATAACTGAACAACAAAATTGTACATGCAAAGTCGGATGAATTGAGAGGAATGAGCACTACCATGTCAAATAGAATCTTTTTGTTGCAAAATGTTCACATAAATTGTAACTTTGTGAAGAGGGAAAAAGTAATATCTACAATTATAGACAGTCCTTCATTCATTGAACCATGCAGTGAGTTCTCTCTTACATTTTTTATTTTATTTTTCAGGAGTACTTTAACTAGACAGTTACAAGTATGAATTTATATGCATCGAGGGAATTAACCTTACCATATCAATATTGAATCTTTTTATTGCTCCATGAATTTGTGGTGCTAAAAACAGATCTGCCTGCAAAAGGACATATATCAGTCACAAAACGCCTTGCTTATATTAATTGAATAAAATAAATGCATTTTTCAAACAAGAATTATCTATGTGCAATTCAAGACAACATCTATAACTCTGCCATTTTCTCTCAAACGCAATGTGTAAAATTCTACCTAAGATCATAGCATCTAAAAGCTCAAGTGTCAAGGCCTTGAATTGGGAACAATGCTCACATCAAGATTGTGGCCACCAACTAACAGAAAAATCAAATTCTTATGTTGCATTTTCTACAAAGGTAACAATAATAAATTCTAAGTTGTTTAATATTATTAGCTATGTAGAGAATATAGGAATCTTTTTGTCTCTTAAATTTACTAAAGAGAAGCAAGTGATCCAAAGACCTAATTCAATATCTTTCTTGTTTAATTCGATCATATCTTGACAATATTAATGTCTACCACCAGACAATTTCATTTGTTGATTCACTAGCTTAACCATGTCTCTTCAACTTCATCTAATAATTCAAACTTTCTAGCTCAATGGCTTCTTGGCAAGATCAAAATATCTCCTACAACCTTAAACTCCAATTGAGTAAAGACGATAGGAAGAGATATAGAGCATCTTTTTATCGATATTAGACTACACCAAAAATCCTCATTGAGCCCCTTCTTATTTGTAATAGTTGTAGATGAGCTCACTAAGAATATCCAAGAAGATGTGCCTTAGTGTATGTCATTTACTCTCACCACTGCTTTCAATGATTGAGTTAAGGTACTTACACAATCTTTCTATTGTATAACTTCTAAACCAATCTTTATCAACACATCTAATGCAACATTATGATGTGAAAAGTTGCACTCTAAGAATTTAGTCTTAGTCCTGCTCAATTTAAAACTTTTTCACTCTAGCTTATCCTTTCAAAGTTCTACTTTGACATTAACACTCTCTTTTGTTTCATCTATTAAAAGAGGAATACCAAAGAAGAATTAAGGGTAGGTGATCAAGTATAACATGGCACTGCTAGAACTTACTGAACATGGCCCTCAATGAAAAACTTTGGCAGCATAAGATTCGAACAGAGATTCTAACATAGATTGCTCCGCTTTTCGTCAAAAAGTTATTTTCTTTTCATAAGTCTTTTCCATCTTTTTCCTTCCTTTTTTTTGTTTCTTGTCATGTATTTGCCTTAAATACTTTTATTGTATCACTTGTCCCTTTAATTATTTTATT
>JANIHY010000005.1:29933459-29948711 GCA_027479065.1 Erythroxylum brevipes | reverse complement strand
TCTTAACTAATTCTAGATATTTTATTATTATCAAAACATAAAGGGATTTAATTTGTCAACCACCATTGGTCCAACATTTATTTAGTTCTTAATTAAGTCTAATCTTAATAATTAGTTGAATAAGCAAAATAACTTTATTTTAACCTTATAACAAACCTAAACTTATTGATTTTGCTAATATTGAACTGTGATTTATAATCAAGAATTAAGGATTTGTCGCAATCTTTATAAATACTTTTTCCCTCTTAAAATTTTTCATCAAATGATATAGGAAAATTGCAATTTCCAATCTATGCATTCTTTAATTTCTATAACACTTTTATTCATTTATATGATTTTCTCATTTTCACTATAATATTGCTTAATTTCCATAGGTTGGCTTGTAAGATTTATTAAGCTAGTTGTTAGAACATGTTTGATGCTTCAAGTTTAATATGTGTTATCTCCAACTATATAAGTTGGTGAGATACACAGAATAGTCAAGAAATAAAAATCAACTTCCCTCATAATACAGACGTGAACTGATCCTGACCTTTATCTCTTACTCAAATGTAGTGGCTAGACTCCAATTTGTCTAACTAGAGATCTTTTCTAAGCCTAAAAAATATTGCAAAATTTGGTTAAGTTTGGCAAACTTAGTGTGTGGACCATCCTCGATGGTTTACTCAATCACATAACATGTTAATTCATATAATCACATAATTCACATCACTTCATCAATTCAACATGTTGAGTCACATACATTTTATATTCACTTAAATCATATATCACATTCAGAAATCATTCAAACTATTAATTTCAATAATTTAAATCATACATATCAAATGCATATGCAATGCTCATGAGACTCATTTTTAATTATTACTTTGTTGTGACTGAGTACCCTTTTTTTAGCCTATATCTCTTGGGGATATCGAGCTTGTATAAGATAATGTCCCATATCCCTTAGTGGATACTGGGTACAATAGCAACTGAGCCAAAGGCTCTTATCACATTTTGGGCTTTAAGCTCTTTTTATTGGCGACTCCAGTCACAGCTGCCTTTTTCTTTCATGCATTTATGTAATGAAATGCATCACATTCACTTTCACATTTATCTTCAGAATTTGGTTCGACATTTAACCAAAATGTTGAGTAATCATTTATTTCGTCAAATTCACATTCAATGAGCACTTCCAATATGCATTTCATGTATCAAACACCTCGAATATTTAATATCCGGAATCAACACAATCACATTCATATAATAATTCAATACAAAATTTAAATAGAACAATCATTTAAAGTAAGACCATCTAGTTCGACTCACAATACGCTCCATATTAGCATTAACTTCCATTATTCGGAAACATCTAGAAATGGAAATTTATCCCACATATCAAGATTATGCAATACACGCATTGTACACACATTAATAATTGCACAATTACTTAAAAATTCAATTGTACACATATGTATATGTGTCATGTATAATGCTTGCTCAATTTGACTATTTTGGGTATGTTTCCTTAATCACGACTCTTGATCAATCAAACCTTATCATTTGTATGTGTCTAACTTATTCTTAGGTTTACACCTTAAGAACACTTGGTTATTCTAATATCATAACTTAATTACTCATCATTTATTTTCTAACAGTAAATACTCAACTTTGAGCCAAATTTTGAAACTTTTAGAGACATAATTAAAATTATATTCCTTCATGAAATTTGTAGCCATATTTCTCTAGTTTAATCTAAATCACAAATCATTCCATTTGGATATTTACAGATCAATATATGGCCAAAATACAGATGTCTATTAAGTGAAAACACTCCATTTAACAATTTCCAGCACACTTCATCATTTTCATCCTAAACTCATCAATCAATCATTATAAAACCTTTACTAATGAATTAATATGACCATGAAATTTGGTGGAGAGGAAATACAATGTGTGAGGAGTTCTTGTTCCAAATTTCAAGTCAATCAGAGGTCTAGAGAAGAGGTTATGGTCAAAATAGTGTAGGATGTTCAAAATTGTCATATATCTCTGCACTCTCACTGTCACGATCATGCATTTCCAATTGGTTGTTCACAAGCATGATCGTGCTTTTCTGGATACCTTCTCTCTAGCATGATCGTGCATTGCCTGATTTCTCCCTTTTGTCACGTTCGTGCTTGTGCACGATCGTGCAACTCCTCTGAGGCTACTCACTGCCTCATTTTTCCTCTCTGTCATGATCATGCTTCTATATGATGGTGCAGCTCCATAGAGAGTTCCTCTTGCACAGACGATATTCTGCAGATTCATACAAAACTGCAGATTTTCATCTCTTTTACTAAATCCAACATTTCTAACTTATGTATCTATTATTTTCTCATCATTTAAACTTCCATTTAGCTCAACTCATTCACAAACAAATCAAAATCTATGACTTATTATAAACATGAAAAACAAGACGGTTAACGTTTTCATAAGAAAAGACAATTGATTTAGCCCCAATTCATATGAGTCAAAGGCTTCAATATGGTTAATAGCCATATCTTAGCCATAAAATTAGTTTATTGATCATGTTTTTGACTAATGATTGTGATAAATTTAAGGATAAAATGGATGGATAGATTGTTGAGTGATTTAATAAATTGGAGAAAATTGGATTTTTAGAAGAGTATATTGATGAATTTAAGACTCTATGGGCATTATTGCTGTAAAGAAATCCCAAAATTTCCTTTGACCATTTCTTAGATAGTTTTATTGGGGGATTAAAATCAACATTAAAATCTTTTATGAGAGAATTTTCTCTTAGTAAAAAACTATTTTTTCCATTAGTACATCATCATCTAAATCCATATATTCTTTTATCCCTTTAAAATCATATACTCATAACAATTGTAATCCTCTAAGGCCTTGCTGAATCTCTTCCAAAATCTCATGCTTCTCGTAGTGTAGCCTCAACTTCGTATAAAATTTCCAATGCACTTGTTCTTAATAAACCACGAAAGAATAATAAGGTGTAATTGTATATGGTGGAAATGGATAATGAAGATGATGAGGTTGAAATTTTGATAGAAGATCATAGTAGTGAAGGGATGATAAAAATCAATATTTTTTTAATGTTTTATTAAGGTAACCTCATTTCCAAACAATAAGGGTCACTGGACAATGCAAGAAGAGGTCCCTGCATACTCATTTGATAATGGGAGCACTCACAATTTTGTAGATGAAAGGTTGGGTGCAGATGTTAGGGTATAAGACAGAACTTACCAAACCTATGGTTGTATCTATAGCTGATGAGGGTAAAGTGGTTGTTACCGCAATGTGTAAAGGTTTCAGTTGGTACATTTAGAATACAACCTTCATTGCAGATTACTTTGTTCTTCCCCTTGGGTTTTGGGATAAGGTGATAGGAGTGCAATGGCTTATAACTCTGTGGCCAATTACTTGGTATTTTCAGTAGTTAAGGATGGAATTTAAGGTTGGGAATAAGAAGCACATGTTAAGAGGTGCTATTACAAATAAGGTTAAGACTACATATAGTAAATAATTGCATAATATGATACTACAAGGTGTCCAAATAGCTTTACTATTGTTGTGTCCACTTAGATATGATCTCGAGTTGATGTCATCCACTATTTTCTCTATTTCTACTGTTGAAAATGATTTGCCTACTGTTGTATCTGAATTACTAGATGAATATGCTATCATATTTGAAGAACCACAGTCTGTACCTCTTATTATGGAGGGATTTGATCATAGATTCCCTATTAAGCATGGATCATTTCTCGTTATTAAAGTCCATATAGATACCCTGCTTTGCAAAAAGATGTAATTGAGAAATTGGTGAATGAAATGTTAGAATTATTCAGCATATTAGTAGCCATTATGCTTCTCCTTTGATCTTACAGAAAAAGATGGCTCTTGGAGGTATTGGCTATAAAGACTTAAACAATAAGATAATAAAGGATAAATTTCCTATGCCACTGTTGGATGACTTGTTGGATGAATTGGGGGAATTTACTATCATTCTAAATTGGATTTAAGGTTAGGGTATCTCTAGCTTAGAATGCATAAGGATGATTTGTATAAAATTGCCTTCAAGACTTGTGACGACCATTGTCAGTTCTTAGTAATACCTTTTGGCCTTACCAATGCACCAACATCCTTTCAAAGTCCAATGAACCATATGTTCAAGCTATATCTCAAAAGATTTGTACTAGTTTCTTTGATGATATTCTAGTGTATAGCCTAACATTAGAAGCTCATATGGGCCAACTGTAGTTGGTGTTTGAACTTTTAAAGGTCAATTCTCTTTATGTCAAAAGGAGTAAGTGTACTTTTATAGCTATAAAAGTAGAATATTTGAGGCATTTTATCTCTAGTGAGGGAGTTTCTATATATCTTGCCAAAATTTTTGTAGTTCAGCAATGGTCTATTCCTACTACTTTTTAATAACTGAGAGGAGTTCTTTGGTTATCTAGCTATTATAGGAGACACTCACTGATCTATTAGAAAATGATTAGGTTCTTTAGAATTTTAATGCTCAATAAGCTTTTGATAAACTCAAGCATGCATTTTGTTTAATTACAATCTTGGCATTTTCTAACTTTAACAAGACTTTTATTATAAAAGCTAATGCATCCAGTTCAGGTATTGGTGTTGTGTTTATGCAATACAATCATCCTAATGCTTATATTAGTAGAAGTCTTAGTCCCAAACATCATGTTAAGTCGGGCTATGAAAGAGAGCTTTATGTAGTTTTATTTTCACTACAAAAATGGAGTATTTATTTGATGACTAGACACTTCATTATAAAAAATTACCAAAAAAGTATAAAGTATTTGCTTGATCATAGAATTTCTACTATAGCATAACAAGATTTGATGGCCAAACTTATAGGATATAACTTTGAAATTCAGTAAAATAAGGGTCCAAAAAATAAGAATATAGATGCATTATCAAAAGTGTAATATTTAAATATTCTATTGGCAACACTACAAGCAATTAGTGATGGTTTATATGAGGAGTTACAGAAGTGGTGGCATATTGATCCAGCTCTTATTCATATAATTTTTTGGCATATTGATCCAACTCTCATTCAAATAATTTATGATTTGAAGGTTCAACCTAACAGTCACTCTAAGTATTCTTAGGTAAATGATTAGCCTAAAAGAAAGGGCAAGTTGTTGGATAGTTCTTCCCCATAACTTAAACAACTTATACTAAAATGGATGTATTAAACAACTTATACTAAAATGGATGTATGATTCTCTATTAGGTGGTCATTCAAGAAGAGATACAACTTTGCAAAAAGTGAAGTCATTGTTTTTTTATAAGGGAATGAATAAGGAAGTGTAACACTATATAAGGACTTGTGATGGATGTTAGAGGTGTAAGTATGACACAACAGCCTACCTAGGGTTATTACAGCCTCTATCTATATCTGAAAGGGATGGTCTTTAATCTCTACGGACTTCATAAAGGGTTTGCCTAATCATCATGACAGAGAGTTTATTTTTGTGGTGGTAGATAGACTTACTAAATCTACTCATTTCATGGCCTTTTCTCATTCTCATACTGACCTTTAAGTTGCATGACTTTATATGGACCATGTTTTTAAACTTTGTGGCCTACCAGACATCATTGTGAGTGACAGAGATGTTATATTCTTGATTAATTTTTAGGAAGAACTATCCAAGATTTAGGGTGTTGATCTCTTAAATTCATCTTCTTATCACCCTCAGACAAATAGGCAAACTTAAATTCATCTTCTTATCACCCTCAGACAAATAGGCAAACTAAGTATGTAAATAGATGCTTGGAGACAAGTTTAAGGTGTATTTGTCAAGAGAAGCCATCTTCCTAAAGTAAATGGTTGTCACTTGCATAATGGTGGTAAAATTTTACCTTCCATGCAGCTACAAATTCCACCCCTTGTGAACTTTTATATGGTTCACCTCCCGTTGCACTTACCTTATTTCTAGAGTAAAAGTTTTAATGCAACAATTGATAAAAGCTTGTAAAAATGAGACAAGGTGATAAAATTGTTCAAATATCACCTGTTTGAGGGCTCAAAATAGGATGGAGAAGTTGGCAAAGAGGCGCAAGTTAGAAAGGTCTTTTATGGTAGGAGATATGGTTTACTTGTAATTGCAGCCATACATGTCGTAGCCTATGGTTCACATAAGCTCTTAAAAACTTTAGTCTCAAGTATTATGGCCCATTTGTTGTGCTTGGAAATTTTGGTACACTAGTTTATAAGCTGGCTCTACCTACTGAGGCTATGATCTATGATGTTTTCCATATGTCACAGTCGACGAAATGCCATAGTGATTCTCTTGTTGTGTATCCGCTACCAGTTCCTATGCCATCTACTGCAGCTACCAAAGGATTAGCAGAGCATGGTAAGAGGGTTGTTGTCAAGCTATTGGTTAAGTGACGTAATCTTTTCTCATAGTTCAAGATATTATTATTATTAACCAATTTGATGTCATTTTACGCTTTAATGATTCTACAATTAACATTACATAAGAAGGTCAACCTTTCAAGTTTGATGTGTACGGAGGAAGTTTTTCTTTTTGACATTAGAAAGAGCAAGATCTAATTTACTTAAAAAGTCCCCAATTCTTGAATATGGAAGAAATAATGAACTCTACAGCCGGTATTTTAAAACTAGGTTTCAACAAAAAGGATGATTACAATTTGGGAGACAGGCGTAGTCAGGGAATTTTCTCAGAAATTTAGCTGCACATGTCCAAGGGGATGATCTTCATATGCGGATTCATATCCACCAAGTATGATTCTTGGGTGAATGAATGTAAGATTATCAAGCATTTAAGGAATGATGTGCGAGTGGAAGTAAGCTTGCCACGCATAATATGATCCATTGCAGTTGCGTTCTAAGCCAGACGTGGTGCGTTGGATGAATGGTACCTTTCAAAGCCCGTCCCTGTATCTTTTTCGATCACTTTGTCGCATTACATTAATTAATATAATATGACAACTTCATCACTCTCAATCACAGTCTCATGCTTCTCCTTCCTTGTTCTTCACTACTTTACTGAGAAACAAAAACCCAAAAAGTATTTCGAGTGGTTAATATTTCTTAAAGATAATGATGTGACACTTCTGTTATGTCAAACCCTAATCAATATAGTATGACAGCCAATTCATTACTGACAGTCTCATGTATTTCCCTCCTTGTTCTTCGCCGAGAAACAAAAACCCAAAAAGTATTTCGAGTGGTTAATATTTCTTATGATCCTGACGTGACACTTCTGTTAACGTCACGCAGGGTAATAGATATCACAGGCTTTGCTTCTCTCCCAAAAGTTGTTTATAAATTAAAATAATATGATACGATCGCTTGATGTTCTGGGTAACTTGAGCTGTTACGTTTAGTATCTTTGAAAGAAAAGAAATTAAGGAAAGCCACAGTTTGTTTTCCATGGACGATTACTCTGTTCACCAGTCTCTTATTCCGCATCATGATGCCAAGAAAGCACCTTTCTTGGTATCATCAACCAAGTGGATTCTCAAGATTCTGATTTGGGTGATTTTCGTTATGTGGGTTGCTTTTATCTTTCTATTCCCGACTCAATTTGGTGGTGATATGTTTGAAAAATGGATTCGAGCCACTAATGGAACTCTTTTTGGCATAACGGGTTAGCAGTCCCTTCTGCAGTACTTTTGAATCTATCTTACCTTATTCAGTTTTTGATGCTTTGAAAGAATGAATTCCAGGGAGCATATTCCTGTTATTGAGTGGACCAGTAGTTGCTATTGCATTTCTTTGCATAGCTCATCTCATCATTGCTGGGGAAGAAGAGTTCCATCAGTATGTCATCTCTAGCTCTAAATCCCGATCCCATTGAATGTGGATATAATAAGCTAACATGATAGTAAACTTGTCTTTTGGTTTACAGCAAGAAGAGATGGAATCGCCCCAAATTTCGGTTGTGGACATTCCCAGTTCTGGTAGATGGACCTTTGGGGGTTGTTTCTGCCTCAGAGCTCATTGGCGTTTTACTATTTGTTGCCTACATTTTCTGGGCTGTTTATTCGTATACAATTCGCAACCTTAGCCTTATATCAGAGTGGGAATGGGATTTATCCTTTGGACAGAGGAGGTACAAATATTTCCCAGCTCCCTTTTGCGTTTTACACAAGCTATTGTTGTAATTACTATCTCGAAACATTTTCAGCATTTGGATGCTAGAATTGACGGGACTTCGATTAGGAATGATTGGATTATTTTGCATGGCATTCCTGTTCCTTCCAATTGCAAGAGGATCAGTTCTTCTTCGTTTCGTTGACATCCCATTCGAGCACGCCACCAGATACCATGTTTGGCTGGGACACCTTACCATGATTCTCTTCACACTTCATGGCCTGTTTTATGTAATTGGATGGCAGATGCAGGGAATCCTCCTTGACCAAGTGAGTCCTTATTCAAGTTCAATCTTCTTCCCGACCTTTTTTTTTTGTTCTTGTTAACTTTGTATCATAGCATTGACTTGAATCATTTGCAGTTACTGGAATGGAGAGATGTTGGGGTGGCCAATTTGGCAGGAGTAATCAGCCTCCTATCAGGTTTGTTGATGTGGGTAACATCACTACAGCCCGTGAGAAGGTGGAACTTCGAATTGTTCTTTTACACCCATCAACTCTACGTGGTGTTTGTGGTGTTCTTGGCATTGCATGTCGGTGATTTTATTTTCACGTTTGCTGCTGGTGGCATCTTTCTTTTCATGCTTGATCGGTTTCTAAGGTTCTGTCAGTCTCGACGAACTGTTGACATCATATCAGCTAATTGCCTTCCATGTGGAACAGTTGAATTAGTACTCTCAAAGCCCAAAAGTAATAAATAACCACACAATCTTTAGTTTTCCTTTTGTCATTTTCAATCTTCAGCTAAATAAAAGCATAGAGATTTCTAATATCGTCAACTGCAGGCCTGAGGTATAATGCACTCAGTTTTGTTTTCCTCCAAATTGGAAGACTATCGTGGCTCCAGTGGCATCCATTCAGCGTTTCATCAAGTCCTTTGGATGGCAAGTATCATATGAGCATTCTTATAAAAGTTCTGGGCACATGGACTGATAAGCTCAAACAACATATATCCAACAAGCTATTAGAGGCAGAGCCACATCGTATTTACAAGAAAATAACAGCTTCTGTTGAGGGTCCATATGGTCATGAATCTCCTTACCACTTAATGTATGTCTTGTTCTCTAATTCCTTAGATATGTAGGTGTGTGTGCTTGATCAAGTAAACCTGTTTGATCATTTTCTTGTTGGTATAGGTACGAAAACCTTATCTTGGTAGCAGGTGGCATAGGAATTTCGCCATTTCTGGCAATTCTAAGCGATGTTCTCCATCGTACTCACCAAGGAAGACCATGTCTACCCAGAAACATCTTAGTTGTTTGGGCCATTAAAAAATCAGATGAGCTTTCTCTCTTCTCAGCCATTGACATGGATTCAATCTGTCCAAATTTCTCTAGCAAACTAAATTTGGAGATTCTAACTTATGTTACCCGGGAATCAGAGCCCATGTTGGTACGTTAACTTTTTTGGCACAAACATAAATAGACATTTTCTTAGCTGCTGTGTACATAGATTATGACAGATTTAAGAATATGTATATGCAGGAAGAGGGAAAATTTGACGAGGTAAAAACTAAAAGGCCTTACGCGTGCCCTGTGTCCAAGGGAATTGGAATGTCTGTGTTGGTGGGTACAGGCGATAATGTTTGGGCAGGAATATATGTAATTGTAAGTGCCGTGGGATTGGTGATTTTGGTAGGTTTGTTGGATGTGTATTACATAAACCCTTATGGCATAATCACATGGTGGTATAAAGGGCTTCTCTTCATAGTATGTATGGTTGCAAGTGTTCTAATCTTTGGTGGTCTCGTGGTTGCGTTTTGGCATCTATGGGAAGCCAAAACTTCAGCAAAGGACACAGAGCAATGTGAAGAGGTAGTTGGAACAAGGGTCAATGAGCAGGAAAGCGATGAACATGTTGTCTCCAAGACCAATTTATATCAGAAAAACAATGCAAACGTTGCTGATATACTGTATGGAACAAGACCGGATTTCAGGGGTAACAAATGATTCAATTTACATCATCTAAGCGATTGATAATCGAAATGGAACTGATATTTCATGTTTTATTTGGTTTTTACAAATTGCAGAAATCTTTGGATCAGTAGGGAAGAGATGGGGATACGTGGATGTCGGGGTCATTGTTTGTGGCCCTCCAACTCTACAGACAAGTGTGGCTAAGGAAATCAGATTCCACAATTTAAGGAGAGGATCTCGTGATCCGATCTTGCATTTCAACAGCCACAGTTTTGATCTCTAGCCGTCATGCTTTCACCCAAGTGTTGGCTCACATGTAAAAATATGTTGTATTGTATAGACTATAGTTGGACGACCCATTCTGGGTCAAGTATAAACGATGTGTAAGCTCAATAACGGCTTATATTAATAATGTAAGTATTTTATTTATTTAAAGTTTTTCTTTACTTTACTATTTTCCTACTAATATGTCTTTAGGTACCAAATCCTTCTAATATTTGTGTTCACTTTCTTATAAACGTGTGGCTTCTACTTCTGTGATTTACTAATTTTATAGTTTTTTTCTCTTAATATTGATTTTCGTTTTAGTAAATTACCCTAATGTTTGATTAAAATTTATTTTACATTTAAATATTTTACAATAACAAACAACAACAATAACTATCCTAATGTATAATGCTAACTCGTTTTGCAAAGGTCTAGATGGACATTAATTATACCGGACCTTTTTTTTATCTTATAAAAATATAACGACTCGATTGTTTTAAAATTTTAAATAAATTAAAGTTTGAAACCGTAAATTTTTTAAATATTTTACACTAATTGGGCGTCCCACTCGCATTGGTGTAACGAACAAGAAAAAAAGAGTGAGAAAATATGGTACCTGAAAAATAAAGAAGCAAAAGAAAAAAGCAAAACAAAGAATTCATATAATTAATAAAAGTTTATAAGAAAGAGAGACTAAAATATAGGGACATGGAGATCACCATAAAAGAGTAAATAAGGATATTTTAACACTTAAAATTTTAGGGATTGAATAGCTATTTTTTTTTCAATAATCAAAAGCTAGCAAAAGGGTAAACATGGATGCCTATCTATATAAGAGCCTTATAAAAATATTAATAACTTATATATAGTTTTAAATTGACAGTCGTTAATGTCTTTCTGCAATATTCTTAATACATGAACTTCTTGATAGGTCAGATAATCCGAATGTTTACTATTTTTCTTAAGTAGCTATAGGATACCTTAAGCTTATATATATAGCATCTATATTAGACTTTCCCATCACAGATCCAATACAAGTCCAGCTTACATTGATTAGGGCTCATTTTCTTCTCTGAACTTCAGCCCATTAAACTAGATCATTTATTGAGATACTTTATTATCTTTAACTGAATTAAACTTGATTCCCTTAATCGTAAATTTACTAAAATCGTTAAAATTGTAAATAATTGTTGTCCAACCTTAGGACAATTTCTAACATTTAATATATTGATGTCATAATGTTAAAGGCTATCTCTATGGTCTTATGTAATATAAGGAAAATTAGATGCTAATTGGAAGGACCTAAAGTAAGAAGTTAAAAGGATAAATAACAAAAGTTGTAGTAAAATTTTAAAATCCCCATATATTATTAAACTTGAGTTTGAGTAATTAAATTGGATTACCCCTATAGATGCACAAACATTTAGTGTAAGACTAAGAAGGATTGTGCTATGTTTACTAGGCAAAATGGTCACTTTTGACCCTAAGCTTTACATCAATTAACAATTTTAACCCTAACATTCTAGAGTTAACAATCATAACCCTAACATTTAGAAAATGTTAAAATTTGACTTCATCCTGACAGAAAATTTAAACTCTTTTATTAAATGTCAGGTTAGCACTTATCTGACATTTTTAAAAATATTTTTATTATTTTTGTGGGCCCTGTGTCATGTCATTGTTGACATGGTAATTAAGGATCCACTTTTGTTAAAAAAATTAAAACTTAATTTATT
Organism: Erythroxylum brevipes; assembly: GCA_027479065.1. Lineage (NCBI taxonomy): Eukaryota > Viridiplantae > Streptophyta > Magnoliopsida > Malpighiales > Erythroxylaceae > Erythroxylum > Erythroxylum brevipes. Next base: position 29,936,644 of record JANIHY010000005.1, on the reverse strand, counting down.
TATAAATGTGGGACCCAGTTATTTATTTATTTATTTGTCCTATCCCCTTCTTCTTCTTCTTCTTCTTCTTCTTCTTTTCTCTCTCTCTCACACATACATGCAACTGAAGTTCCTTTATTTATCCAGCTTGCAGTTTTGTTGCTCATTCGAGGTCCACCATACTGGGCAACTAAAGTGAAGTTGGTCAAGTTCTGAATTTGTACCGCCATATAGTTTATCTATGAGTACTCAATTAGATCAAAATCCAATCAGAACAGATCTCTTTTGACTTGAGATTGAGATTATCAACTGGCTATTAACAAAAAAAAAAAAGATATAATAAGCTTAGAATGCCTATGTATAGATGGTAAGGACAGACATTGTAGATAGAGATGAACTCACTTAAAATAGACATTTTTTACTATAAAGAACCACATGGAGCGAATCTTGGTTTCATATTTGAATAAGAATATATTATAACAGGCATTGACATAAGATTTTACTAGCATTTTTCGCTAAGTCGCAATAGTAAGGTGATCTTAAGAACTCTTAGCTTCAATTGCCATATAAAGGTATCATGATGTAGGTTTTACCTACATCTTAAACACACTTGTTTTGGTGATTTATAGAAGAACCACTATAAGACCACTATATTAGCACATCCAACCTTATCTTCCTTCATATAGCTATAGATAAGTAGATGGTGTATATGAGTGCGTATTATTGAATGGATAAATGTTGTCTACATAACTACAGTAGTAGAACAAAAAGATCGTAGTCCCCAATGATGAAACAAATCTAAACAATAAGTATGAATGAAAATGTTTAATAGCATCGATGCTACAGAATAATAGCCTATAGCCTCTTAAACAACTCAATAAGAAAATGTTGTCCAACTATTTTGTTTGAGAATTAAGCCACCTTTTGTATTGTGAATGAGTTATGAATTTGAACACCAAGCATGCTGCAATTATGTACATGTTTTTAACAATTTTAGGGAAACAAAACTATGCCACCAAATTGAACCAATCATTTCCTGTTCGAATAATTTAAGAGGTAGAGACCATTGTTCAAGTCATATGCCTTTTCATCCATTGTGAGTAATGATTCCAAGTGTAGTTGTTAGTTTTTGCATGTTGTTGGCAATTATTCAAGCGACAGGGTACATTTTGATCAACTAGATTGCAAGCCTCAAGTACCAAAATATTGAATCTATAACTTGAATTTCCAGAGAACACTCACAATAATTCTACAAGTCTTTCATGCAGTAACATATACATATATGAATGTGTGTAGGTATGGTAACATAAAACAAAAGAAGAAAAGAAAGCTCATCCATTTGATGTGATAATAAAAAATTGTAACTGAGAAAAATCACTAACGCCCATGAGTAGAAGTTAATCAGCACATAGATAAAAGGGCTTTACGTGCCTATTTTCACGGGATTTTGTTCGCTCGAACTTCACGTGCGACTCTAGTACACTTTCCTCTCAAACTCGAGTGTAACTAGTCAGCCTTCCCTAACAATGCCTACTTAAACTATGAAGAACTAAACAAGCAAAGAAGACACGAATAAGAGATCTCTTTTGAGCAAAACCTTACCTTGTAGCCTCTAAAATATGCAGAACGTGACACTATGCAAGTATGCTCAGCTTGTATGAATAATTACAAACCAACTAGCTTGATAATAAAGAAGAGATAAAGAAAACAACTAGCTTGCATATGATAAGCAAGGAAGACTACTAGAAATCAGAATATAAAAAAAAAACCAAACAAGAAGATGTACATGAGAAATTGTCATTGGTTGATATTCAATACATTTCAAATCTTAAGATCAATATTAAAAATCAAAAGGTATCCATCTTAACTACCAAAAAAGGTCATTCATATAGGTAAATCTTATCACAGAAAAATGTAAAACAACTAGTGAGCAAAAAAAAGCAAAATGTAGGGAAATGATAAATTACACAAAGATATAGAAAAAAGATTTTAAAAAACCTAAAAATAATGAGGCCATAGCCCAATAGCAAACCATTTTATCCTAATCAACTTTCACATTGTTCATCGACATCACCAAGTGATCTTGAACTCCACATGCACACATAGGGCATCAAACGAAACAAAACAAATCACTTAAACTTTATTACCCATAACTTATCATAACAAGGGATGAACAAATCACAAGGAACAACCAGTAAAGAAGCAAGAAGACAAAATTCAGGAAGAGAAGAGAGTAAACAAAAGAAAAAATCATAGGGAGAGGAAATAGGTAAACAGATGAGTAGATAAGTGAAAGAGACATAAAAGGAGAGAGACCTTTAGGATCTAATAAGTCAAAAAGAAGTAGAGTTTGGGATGTTGAAAAGAATTTATGTCTCCTCCCTTGAAACTCTCCACCAGACGACCTATCAACTATAAGCACGCTCTTATCAATGGAAGATATTGCTTTTAATAATTAATATATTAGCTGCATATATTCTTAACATAAATAGATATTCTGTAAATAGTAAATAGATATTCTGTAATTAGTATATTAACATGTATAGTTTGTTTCCCAAAATAGATTGTTCATGGACACTTATTTAACGGAAATTCTCCTATAGGAGAAGGCATTCAGCCTTTTACAAAAACTGACATGGTATTATAGGTTCTCAAATCCTTAGCTGAATTTTTAGTTTCGATTTGGGTTGATCAATTCTGATCAACAATTTTGTTTTGAGATTTGTGTTTTGAAAACATTTCGTTTAGAAGAATGTCTACTGAACATCTTGGAAAGGCATCTACAAAACCTTTTGCTATCAGATTTACAGGAAAGAACTATGGAGCATGGGAATTTCAGCTCGCATTATCTATTGGATTTTGGGATCCATTGAAGCTTATATGGTGAATAATTTGCACTCCTTCAGTACAGCTAAAGAGATGTGGAATCATCTTTAGCGCATATACCACCATGATAATAACGCAAGAAGATTTCAGCTAGAACCAATGTTATGAATACCGTACCGGACTTGGTACCGGATTGAGTTCTGGAACGGAACTGTACCGGTACCGGTCAGTATCGGGTACCGTTTCGGGTAATTTTTTAAATTTATAAAATAGTCCCTGAAATTTTTAAAAATTGTAAAATAGTCCATATTAATATATTATACAGTTGTACTGTATACTTTACTATTTACTGTTTACGTCAACCATGCTTTCAAAAATAT
>JANIHY010000005.1:29905041-29925917 GCA_027479065.1 Erythroxylum brevipes | reverse complement strand
CTCTAAATTCAATTTCATTCCAATTCTCTATTCAAAACCTGATCTGTACTATTATAACCAAATTTCCAATATTTACAGAATTTAATCGGGAAATTGTCATACATGTATGTACATACATATGCTTATGCAATCACTAATCATTTACCACGACTTTATAAGCTATAATGCATGTGCAATCCAACATTTGCTTGTACTCAATCCAGACCCGATCCGAATTACCGATATACCCATCACACCGGTAACGGGATGTTACACACAATCCTAAAATTCTCCATTTAATATTCATGCAACATTCACACCATTTCCATTCAATTCATCTCACTTTTGGATCAAAACACAAGAATTTGTAACTCAAATCAAGATATGAAAGCAATTAAAAACAATAGAAACTAGACACAAAATAAAGCTAGTTTACTAGGGCCCTATCTGACTTCTTCCTCATAAGCCATACCCTTCTTATTTGTTGGACCTTGTAAAGTAGATTCCTTTACCTTTTAGATTAGTGACTTCAATATTAGTAATGCGTGGCCTAAAGTCAATGCAAGGAGAATTATTGAACCTTTACCCTTTAACCTTACTTGTAAATAGGGTAGCATTAAAGCCCCAAGAATCAACCAAGGGGCATTAACATAATTATAAATATCCCTTAGTGAGTTCCAAAGTGAAGCTCTTTAGAAAGCATAATTGGATGCATACATATAAGAGATCATTAGAGGAGCAAATCCATACACTATGACATTAAGATATATACATTGATCAGTGATTCAATGGTTTATAATATTAATTTTCCTAGGGTCATAACCTATGAAATTTTTTTCATTATAGTGCTCACTATGGTTAGAAATGATATTCCAGCTCCTTTCAAGGAACCAAAAGCTTTTACATTTCTCTGCTTTTAGCTTAGTCTTTAAAAGGACAATGATACAAGGCTTTATTGTTTTGATATAGTAAAAAATAGCTTGTTTCTTAATAAAGCTGTTAACGCCTCTAATGTTTCATATAATAATCATTATTTGGAAGAGGGAGAGCTAGAAATTGATCCCTTTATAATAGCCTTCCTATTAGACTTTCTTCTACCTATGGTTTGAAATTCTTCTTTCTACTAGGTTAGAGAAATAACTTTAGGCTCATGTAAATTCGTGGGATATTTGAGAGCTTGGAGCTTGTATAACGTTCAAAAATTCATTTGTTTTATGATTAGCTTAGTCCTCTATAGAGTTATTACATTGGATTATGAGTGGTAGGGGTTAAGTCTAAATCTCTTGGGTCTCAATTAAAGGAGTGAAGCTCTGGTTAGCTAAGGGGAGAAAGGAGGGGGAAAAATAGTAGAGTCATCCAATTCCATAAGTTCAGTATAATATTCTCTATTAAATTTCCTTTCATACTTTTCTCTAGAGCTTCAATTGAGGCCTCCCTTAATACTAAACGCTTATAAAGTCTTCAATCATCTAATCATTTTCCCCAAGCTTTAATAGGGGAATAGATCCAAAAACTCCATTCTTTGGTCCTATGAGAATTAAAATCCTTGTATATCCAATTCTAGATCTTGTATCTATAACATCATTCTTACAAAGTGACTTCCCTAAGTAGCTAAGTGCATTTAATTACCAGGGTCCATCTTGTAAAACCTCCTAGGTAGCAACATTGCTAATGAATTTGAACAAGATTCTTCACTCAAATTGTTTTTGGACAAGCCTTTAGCTTTCTATTATCTTAAAGCCCATGACTTGATTACAGGGAATACAGGTCTCCTAGAGAGGAAAAAGCCCATAAGTAAGTAAGACTAGTATTTAGCTCCTTCTTTAAAGATTTCCGTTAGAGGGAAACCATTGGGGATTTAGACGACACAGGGGGCAATAATAGGGTTTTGTCTCAGTCGACTCCCTTATAACTTGCTTCCAATTTAGCGTTAAGTTAGTAGGCAGCTATTGTATAAGATTTGAGGGTATTGAATTAGGGATAAGAGAGGTCGAAGGAGACTGAGAATGATGGGAAGATGATTCTATACTTCCTGTACCTTTTTAGGGGTAGAGGAGGGACACGAGCATCAAATGAAGGACATTATGATGCTAGTACAGTAGTCATTGGTCAAAGTTAAGAAGTAAGAGGAAAAAGTTGATAGAGCATACTTATAAAATTTAAAAGATAGTCACCAAAAATAAAAATATAAACACAAGAAGATAAGAAAGGACAGTTATACCCAATCTGTCTAGGGGAGGGTTGTAGCTCCAAAATTGAAGTTGCAGACTCTGTAGGACAAGTATAGAAGGAGATGGAGAAGTGGGGGTGGAAAAGAGCAAAGACTAGAGGTTTATGAAAAAGGGTAGGTTATCTGGTAAGGGATGAAAGAGGATAGTGGAGGGGCAGTAGGAAGCAAACTAAAAGGGAGCTAAATAAGGAGCCACAAACAACAACGCAATCTGCTAGAGAAGATGAGGAAGGCAAGCACCTGCTGGAGCAAATATTGAAGAAAGATGTTAAGGAAAGAATGACGTGTGGGATACGTAGATCTGAAATGGTGTAGAGACAAGTGAGAGATTCTCTCTCTTCATTTATTGCTTTATGATATGCGAAGTTATAAGCATTAAAAGAAAAAAAAAGTAAGTTCCTTTTTAAAATTTCTATCATATGGAAAAAGTGTATATTTCAAATATTTTTCAAGAGAATGAGCATTTTTTAGAAAGCTTATATACCAATTTAAATATCAATCTAGCTTTCTCCTCTTAGGTACATACAACATGATTATCTCCTTTTAAATATATATATATGCTAATTCAATATCCTAAATATAATTAATATAAAAAGTGTTACCATCTTTTATATAACACTAATGGCTATGTACTTCTTTTCCTCACTTCAATAATTGGTCTTTTAATACTGATTTTCTTACTTAGATCATCTAATGTCTTTTAGTAATTTTTTTAAGTCAATAGTTAAAGATACCATTATTGTTTCTCATTTGATATCAATGGAGTGGTGCTATTTTTTTAAAATAAAGAATTTCATTATCAGGCCAAGTTAAAAATAGTATATGGAGTATATAAACACAAGTCATATGAGTGGCTATTGTATAAGCCTGAATGCTATAAGGAGAAACTAGCTTATTAAGTTGAATTTAGAGCACACCAGATTATACTCAATCCATTAAGATACTCAAGTAATTAGTCAAATATTCCATTATTCTTTAACACCATAAGAAAATCTTAAGGATGTTCTATTTGCTTAAATTAGCTGCCTTATCCAATCAATATTCTAGAATTTTAAGAGAGCAATATTGTTTCTTAAAGAGTTGATGGTTCCTCTCAAGCCAAACCCAATACACTGTGCATCCAAAAGTAACACTAAAAATTAAGTGATCATGCTTAATTAAATAAGCCAAGCTAGAGATCCATTAATTACACTATCATCTTCCATTCAAAATACTGACAGGATAAGTTGCTTCTAGCTAGTATATCCCTCTATAGATAATAGAAATAAGTGCACTACAATGAAAAATGGCTTATAGATTTAACTATAATTGAACAATGCCACATAAGACATTGGTTGGATTAAAAGAGTTGCATTTAATATATCTGGTGATGATAACCTTTCTCTGAAAGCAAGCCATAACATAAATGAGACTTTGGGGATAAAGAGTTTGTTCCAAAATTTTGTATAACAATTGACTCTAAGTGTTGATGTTCTGATAATGTCCATTCATAACTTGTGATAATTTACCAATTAAGTTCCCTAACTAAGGAATTCTATCATCTTGTAATGGATTAGGAGAGTAAACCAAAAATGGCTTTGTAAGAATTCAGAGCATCTATTGTTCCTACTATAGCTGTTTCCTTGAATCGATACATTCACTCTAGCATTAGTAAGATAGAATAGCTTGATGTTAAGGTAATTTGTAAGAAGATTTGGAGGCCTAAATGCTCTCCAATTATATATCCATAACCCAGATCCTTCCATTTCCTATGTTGCATTGAATTGGAGGTTAAATGAGTTCTTTAATTTTTAGAATCCGCCCCATACTCTATAAAGCATCTCTCGTAGATTTTAATGTTCAGATGTTGTTAGTCCTCAGGTAATGCTTATGCACCCATTTTACCTGTAACAACTCCTTATCAACAAGGACTCTTCAGAGCCTTATAGCCACTAACAATTTGTTCACCTGTTGAATGGATCTAATTCAAAGTCTCCTTTTGGCTTAGGAAAAATTAGTACTATAAAGTAATAATAGATCATTTGTATATTCCAATTTTTTAATTCCCAAGTTTTAATATTTTTTATGAAACATAAATCTGCTCTCTAACATAACATTATGCATCATTATTTTATACAATACTTCACTACACAAGGTAAAGAGATATTGGGAAAGAGGATCCCCTTATCTAAGGCCTTTTGCACCTTTAAAGATATGTGAAGTTTATCAATTTATGAGGACACTGATGAATTTGTGGTTTTACATTGACTTATCAATCTAATGAAAGTATCTAAGAAGCCAAAAGATTTACATGACAATATTATACATTAATGCAATAAGCAATCATCTTATAATGGTATATTATAATCGGTGATTTCTATTCTGAGCAACCCCTCTTCTTACTGGTTCTCTTATCTTACTATACTAAAAGGAATCTTGAAATCTACTAACAAGCTACTTAAAGACTTCCTAAGTGTGGAACAAGCATTAAACTTAGAACTTCCAAGGTTAAATGGTCCATTGTATGCTTATCTAAACAGAGGGGTGGGTTACGTATCACATTTACTTAAGTGATGAGTAAAGTTTTGCTATCCAAGAGAGTGGTTGCTTTGCACTAATAAGAATATTTATGGACAAATTGGATTTATTTGTACTTTTAACAACTAATAACATATAAAGTATTAAAGTGAAGCCCCGTACATTTGGACTCTAAAGCAAATTCTACCATTAAGGGAAACCATTTAGTGATCTATTAAACACATAATAGGGGATGACAAGAATACTTACTTTTGGTTTGAAATTTGTCATGATCTTGGACCTCTATACAAATTGGATGAGTTTTAACCCCTCTGAACCATTATCCTAGCTTACACTAAAGTTAAGGCTATAACCATCTATTCTATAAGGCAATCCAATGGAATTATGGATAAGAAACATGGATATCCCCTTAACTCCATTAAGGAGGATTCCATCTTATGGATTGAAGACAAGTCACTAAAATTCAACTTTAAATCTTACAAGAGATTTATGCTTAGCCCTTAGTACAATGAAGACTTAGGCATACTTAGTGCGAGATAGGATTATATGCCCCTCCCATTAATTGATTTTATGGTTGGCTAGATGCAGAAGACTTGGTATAAAGGACACATTCAGTTTCTTATAACTAACTCCCTTTATGTCCTATGCTTAAATGCACAAGAATATCTTGATCATTTATACGTTAAATGTTGTTACACTTTTACCCTTTGGAAACACATCCAAAATCTCTTCATAATCTTTTGTAAAGTTGCAGATTGGACAAAGATATTATCATGGGCTTCTTGCATTTAATTTCACAACAAAGAAAATCAAAGCATGCTCAAGATGACTTTTGGATCAATGGTGTATTTTGAATGGTATGAAATAAACAAGAGAATATTATGCAATTATGTCACAAATGTGGAATCCACTTTAAGAAATCTGACAACCAAAATTAGAGCAAATACTTTTACTTGAAACTTGCCTGTTCTTGAGGCTCCATGACTCTGTATTTTGAAGTGTGTATTAACCGATGCTTTTGAATAAGTTTATTTCTTTGATCTATACTTAACATTTTGTTTTCCTTTTGGATTGTATATATGTAACTAGAGAACTCATTTCTCTTAATTAATGAATTCATTTACTTTTAAAAAGAAAGAGGCATCCAGCTTACAACAAAATATATAATTAAGATTTTCATTTACGTCATGATTTTGAACTCACACCTATCAAATACTTGAGAAAATATATTTGTTTTCAAGCCAATTGATGGTGAACTCCAAGAGTACGAAAAACTGTGTGATAGCTATAGTCCGTGGTATTTGGGTATTTAGAGGACACAAAGAAAGCGTACGAGTTGTGACAATAGAATATATGACAACCAAGTTATCTTTGTTAATACTTGTGCACGAAACATAAATATGGTTGGTTAAGCCATAAACAAGTTTGAGATCACGATGGCTATAGAGTAACTCCATGACATCTACCGACAACCTTTTTACTTTGTTTTCTTGTCCCCATTTTCACCTACATCAAAAAAGCTACAAACCAAATAAGTTTTCAAATGGTAACACTGCACTATATTGGCTTCAAACTTCATCATTCTTTATTTCACTAATTTCATTTTATTTTTTATATAAATTTCCTTTTATCTTTTATCTTTTATTTCATTTCCCTTCATATGTTTATTACTATGCCCCTAGTTCACCCATCCTAAATCTATTAATTGTACATATATTTGTGTTGCAATCTATGGATCTCAACTTACTGTAATTTTCCAATGACTTGATGCTTTTACATCTTCTCGATCGAGTAGTGATTCAGAATGTTCAGTTTGGTTTCCTTTTTTTTCTTTTTAAAAGTTCTGTAGACACCATAAACATAGTTGTTTCACAAGTATAATTTCTACCAAAATCGAAACAAAACGAAAGATTGGTTATATCGGGTTTAAATATCGGTTGGTACCGACCGGTTTCGGATGGTATCGATTAGTATTCAAAATACCGGCCAATACTGAAAATTTTTAGAATAGGTCTTTTAAGCAAATTTTTAACCGATACCGAAACAACACCATACCAGAACTTAATTTGGTATCCAATTTGGTACGGCATTTGTAACATTAGGTATAATACAGTAGCATCATCTAACACTTTTTGCTCCTAATGACCACTTTGCATTCACTTTGATCTACTGATTCCTTTCTAGTAAGCTTAAAAATAGCTTGTCCTTTCAATTCCACCATTTCTTCAAACCTCTTTTCTTCCCTAACCAAGGTGCAAGAAAGTTTTCTGTTGATTTCTCACATGACTTTGATTTAAAGCTTACTTTTAAAAAACATAAGAGAGACGTGAGATAAGAGAGTAAAGTAAGAGAGATGAGGTTGGAGAGAGAGAAAATATCTCAATTCATTAAAGCTACAGTATATAGAGATCTTTATATACATTATCGGCAATAAGCTAATTAACTAACTCTAATATAATTACACAATAAGATCAAATATCTGGATTATATTTGATCTTATAAACCCATTTGGAAGAAATAGCTTTATGGCCTGCAAGTAAAATGGTTAGTTGGAGCAAGGTTTAAGCTCTAACTCCATGACCTCCACCTATAACTTATCCTAACTAGCATCAAGAAAGTTAGCAGGTTCATGAGTTGTAAATACACTAGCCAAGGAAATCACATAATCATGAGGTAGGTGTTGAAAATCGGCAGAAGAAAAGAGAGGATAAAAAAAATGAACACGACTAAATGCTCTGAGACAGACCCTGATCGGGACGACCATTTGGCCAATAAAATCTGGAAAAGGTTCAAAGAGGAGCAGCCTCTACCTCTACAAAACAAACCCAGCTATAGCGTTGTGGTTACGAGAGTTACATAAGAGGAAGAGGAACCCGAACCTGCATGGATTGAGGACGACTCTATCGAAGTTGAGGACGGCGATATAACGATGGTGACTGGAGAATATGGAAGTGGCCTGGAGTTATCGTCAGCTTTCAAATCTCGTTTGGATAAACAGTGGGAAAAGGCGATAATCATTAAACTCCTGGGGCAGAAAATTGGTTATAAGATGCTTTACTCCCGCCTACGATCCCTCTGGAAACCATTTGGACCTTTCAAAGTAGTCGATTTGGATAATGAATATTTTCTGGTGAAGTTCCTTGAAGAAGACGACTTTCTCCACGCTCTTACATAGGGTCCCTGGGTTATTCTTGGGCATGTCCTTGCGGTGCAACGATGGCAGTCTCGATTCTGTCCTTCACAAGATGCGGTAACTAGAGCGGTCCTTTGGATTTAGTTTCTCGAGTTGCTCATGTCACATTATCATCCGATGATTCTCACGACTTTGGGTAATCTAGTGGGCAACACTATTAAAATAAATGTTCCTACAAGAAATGTTGAGCGCGGCAAGTACGCAAGAGTTGCAGTGGATGTCGATTTGGGGCAGCCCCTTTGCTCATGCGTGACCCCCGAGATTAAAGTGGCATATGAAGGTCTCCTTTAGGTGTGTTATTCGTGTGGAATGGTGGGACATGAGTCGGTTCAATGCACCATACGAACCCAGGCGTCGAGGGAGATGCCAACAACTCTCCCACCCACGACAGCAATGCCTGAACACCAAACTCGGGCAACTACTAAGGGACCGATGTAGGAAGCACCACACGATGCCTACGACCCATGGATTTAGGTCCAAAGGCATACACGCCAACCAAAAACTGGACACCTCGAACATAGAGCATTTCAAATCAAGAGGACCCTAGCTGGTGGGCGAGGATCTAGGTTTGCGATCTTAAATCATAACCATATATAGGAAAATAATCATGAACGATCTACGTCTGGGGATGATCAGCGCCAGCTACCCCAAGTGGAGAACAATATGCACTTTAGTACGCAAGTGGGAGCGTCTCGGTGGTATTCTTATGAGCAAAGGCCCGCTTCTCCTTATCCAAGAAACATGTCACTCGAGTTGTTCGGACATGGTTAACCCGGTAGGAACAATGCGAGCTGCCCACTGTCTAATTAACTGTTAATGACCCGAACATGAGAGTGCTACTTATACAACATCCATGATAAAACCATGCAATTGTCACCCTCGCATCCCATACAGAGGATATGTGCACAGAGTCCTCCTTTGATCCACAAAGTGCCGCTCTGATGGACTGTGGCGCGTAGATGGTTTAGTCTGATGGGGCTACACATTTTCCTCTGATAGTTTGAGATAACCCAACTCTACTACCTCCTACCGAACCGCTTGATCCTGTAGATGGGGAGGTATGGATGGATGCAGACCAACGGACCTAAGGATCGGTGGAGGAAGTTATTCCTCTACCCCCAGGACACACTACGACACACTACGACCAAGCTCTTTGCAAAGAAAGGGCTCTCTCCTTTCTATAACTCTAGTTGTTATGTTTTTTATCTTGTGGAATTGTCAAGGGGATAGAGGCAAGGATTTCCAGCCCATCTTGAAAAATTATATCCGATTACATAACCCATCGTTGGTGGTGTTGATGGAAACAAAAGTTAGTGGCTCACGAGCTGATTCAGTCATTGGCAAACTTGGGTTTGAATATTCATTTCGTGTAGAGGCAGATGGCTTTGCTGGGGGCATTAGGATCTTGTGGAAATCACAACTAGAGGTCACCATTTTAGTTGCTCATTGGCAATTCATCCACACTAGCATAAAGGTAGCAGAAATGGAGTTTCTCTTTACTACAGTTTATGCTAGTCCCCAGTATCACCTCCAATGGTACTTATGGGAAGGGTTAAAACAAATAGCGCGTCTTACCTTTAAGGAGTGGTTAGTGGGTGGAGATTTCAACGCTAAACTCGAAGGCTCTGATAAAAGGGGTGGTTCCAGACTCGCTCCTGTTGTAAACAAGGCTTTCCACGCGTGTGTTCATATGTGTTGTTTGCATGATCTCAGCTACGAGGGTCCTAAATTTACTAAACGGAGGGGTTGTGTCCAAGCTTGACTGGATAGAGCACTGTGCTCATCTAATTGCTAGAAACCTTCCCCGATACTATGATATCTCCCTTGCCATTTCTCGACTCCGATTATCAACCCTTGCTTGTGTCATTTCATAGGCCATCGAAGCATACAAGGAGATCCAAAAAATTTTTTTTTAAGTTGGCTTGGTTAGCCAACGACCACTTCACTCGGTTCCTGGAGGAAAATTGGCATCCAGATTTACAACATCTATTTACCTCTATTAATCACTTTGCCGATAAGTTAAGGCAGTGGAGCAAAACAAATTTTGGAAACATTTTCATTCGAAAAACCAGAATGTTGGCTAGGTTAAAAGGTATACAGCAAATGTTGGATAGACGTGACTCTGATTCACTCGAAAAGCTCCGCGATGATCTAACCCAAGTCCTGTGTGAAGAGAAATTATACTAGCATCAACAATCTTGAAGTTTATGGTTAGCTCATGGGAACCGCAAAATTAAATATTATCATACGGTGACTATGGCCATGTGGAGATGAATGAAGGTTGAAAAATTGCAAGATGCTAATGGCGTAATAATCAGTAATCCTCAGATATTGCAGGGATACATCAACGATTATTTTCACAATCTCTATTCGGAAGACAATGGTCAAACATCCCCCTTTCCCATCACGGGAGAGTTTCCCCAGTTATCAGACATTGAGCAGGCATCTCTATCCTCACCGATTAAGCATAAGGAAATAAAGCACACTATATTTGAGATGGATGCTAATAAAGCCCCAAGCATTGATGGTTTCAATGCGCTCTTTTTCCAAAAATAGTGGCACGTCGTAGGTCATTCAATGTCTACCTATGTTAAACATGTTTTCAGGCATGAACAGTGGGAGTCGGAATTGAATAGCACTATCCTTGTCTTGCTCCCGAAAGTTCAAGCTCCAGTATCCATCACACAATTCCGACCGATTAGCCTATGTACAGTATTGTATAAGACTATCACTAAGGTTATCGTGAATCGATTAAAACCCTTCCTTCCTCATTTAGTGGCTCCACATCAATGCAGCTTTGTTCTAGGGCGTGTAATTACAGAAAATATAATTATAGCAAGGTTATCCACTTCATAAGGAAGAAGAAAGGGAAATCAGGGATTATTGTTATCAAATTCGATTTGGAGAAAGCTTACGATCGCCTCTGATGGTACTTCATATTGGATACATTAATTGATATTGGCCTACCAATGGATCTGATTAGTCTGTTATGAAGTGTGTTACCTCAATGTCCATGACTGTATGCTAGAATGGCAAATTATTAGAACATTTCCATCCGACCAGAGGCATCAAACAAGAGGACCCTTTATCCCCTTACCTTTTTGTACTTTGTATGGAAGGGCTAGGACATCTCATTCAGTCAGAGGTTACGCAGGGCTCTTGGCATCCGGTTCGGCTAAGTAGGGACAATCCTACCATCTCTCATCTATTCTTTGCCGATGACCTCATATTGTTTGCAGAGGCATCCATGAAACAAGTAGATCTTATATCCCAGGTTCTCCATGCTTTGTGTAAGTCTTCAGGTTAGAAAATAAGCAAGGACAAGTCTAGAATCTACATTTCACATAATATTTCTCAACCACGAGCTCACTCTTTTAGTCAACGGTTGGGCTTCTCGCTGACTACAAACCTTGGGAAGTACCTAGGAGTTCCTTTAATTCACGAACGTTCAACAAAACAAACGTACCAATACATCCTTTCACTTGCAGGGAGAGTTACCCTAACACAATTGGTGCTTGCATCCTTACAAATTTATACCATGCAAACAGTACGCCTGCCTAGGAAGCTTTATGATGATTTGAAGCAACTCATGCATGATTTCATCTGGGGATCGAAGGAAGGCCAAAGACAGGTCCATCTTATGAACTGGGAAGAGGTGTGCAAACCTAAGAAATATGGCGGCCTTAGTATTCGACATATTCGGGCTAATAATGATGCTTTGCTTACTAAACTTGGTTGGGGATTCATCTCTAATCCTTCAGCCCGCTGGGTACAGATACTTCGAGCCAAATATCATTTTGATCCTTCGCATTTTCCTGAAGTGCTAGAGAGTAGAGGAGTGTCGTTGGTGTGGAGAGGTATCTCCACCACGTGGAAATATGTCCTTGTTGGCACCAAGTGGAGAATAGGGAACAACAACTCTATTCAGTTCTGGGTATATAACTGGGTCAATGAAGGAGAACCTCTAGCTCTTTTGGCTATTCAACCGATTCCTAACGATATATTATATGCAAAAGTGAGTGAGTTTGTGGGTCCTAATGGGACTTGGTGCCGGGTGAAGTTTCAACACATTCTACCATCCTCAGTGTGCTTGAAAATTGCTAGCATTATGGCTCCGAAACCATAATTTGATGAAGATAGTGTGGTGTGGGTACTAACTCACAATGGGCAACTCACAATGGGTCCTTTTCTACTATATCGGCGTACGAGTTAATTAACAATATAGAATATGTTGGTGACCCCCGATTGTGGACTATGATATGGAAATAGAGTGGACTGCAACGTATCAGATCCTTCTTATGGTTGCTTGCCAAAGGAAAACTTTTGACTAATCAGCAACATACTTATCGACATCTTATGACGGATGACAGGTGCGCTTATTGTGGTAATCTTAAATCTTGCATACATGCTTTTAGGGATTGCCCTAGAGTGCGTCACTTTTGGTCCAAGTTTTCATCAAATCTCGATATGGAGCAATTTTGTAGTCTTAATCCTTTGGCATGGATTATGTTGAATATCTCACGGCAAGTACCGATCAGTGGACTAAAGTGGTCCCTTTTATGGGGGGTTTCGTGCTGGTTCTTGGCTTTGGAGGAACAAAAGTTTATTTGAGAATGCTTTTTCATGGCCGGTTACGAGTCAAGATATTGTTCTCAAGTATGCCCTTAGAGTCGAGCAAGTCGACACTGTTATGTCCTGAGCTGCAGTTGGTTTATCAACTTGTCACATTAGGAGTGTTGGATGGGAGAAACCGGGAGAGGGATGGATCACAATAAACATGGATGGACCGCAACAAAGGAATACTCGGTATGTTTCTGCTGGGGGGCTCCTTCGTGACCACTCAAGAACTTGGTTAGGTGCCTTCATCCATCTTATCGGCTTGTGCTCCCCTCTAGATGCAGAGTTATGGGTGGTTTACTAGGGCTTATCAATGGTATGAGATTTGGGGTATCGCAGGCTTGAACTAAAGGATGATTCTTTGGAATTCATTAATATTCTTTCCTCTTCAAACTCGAGGAAGTACATTAGCACGTTACTCGTACAAGCTATTCGGGCTCTTTTTGATCAACCCTGGACAATTCACTTTCACCACGTGTTTCGAGAAGGAAATCGTTGCGCGGATTGGTTAGCATCTCATGTGTTGCACTTTGGTTTAGGCATTCATTATTTATCCTCTCCTCCCTCGAGATGTCTTAGTATCCTCTTAGAGGACATGTATGGGGTCGTTACCCCACGGGCCACTATTTAGGCCGCATTTTTCTCCCTTTATATTAAAAAAAGAAGAAGAAAAGAGAGGATGATATGTAGAAAAACCATGGGAAGAGGAAGAAGAAAGCACATTGTTGGCATTGGCATATAAAACAAAATCTTGTAACTAATGGGGTTGTTTTTTTTTTGTCTTTGAGATTTACGCAAAATTGGGGAAGGAGCACAGGAAGAATCAGTTGTGGGAGATAAAGAAGTAGAGTAGACAATAGTAAGAGGAGAAAAATGAATAGGATAAGGAGAGACATGCTGAGGCAGAAAAGTATCAACAGAATCAGTGGAAGAACCAATTAAAGAAGGAGATACAGTATGGATAGATGAAGAAACATGAACTGAAGGACTTTCAAAATAAGACAGATTAGGAAAAGATGAAGAATGTTTAAAAAGAAACACAGTCTCACAAAAAGTAACATCTCTGCTTGATAAAACACATTGTCTCTTAAGATCAAATTTTGAGTGGGAGGATATCCTATAAGTACACATTTATGAGCTTTAGGTTCGAATTTATCACCTTTTGGACCCACATTAACAGCATAGCAAAGACAACTAATGGTTATCAAATGAGTATAATCAGGTTTGGAGTGAAATAATATTTCCTGAGGACTTCTCCAGTGCAAAATGGGTGTTGGAATTTTGTTAATGAGATAGGTGGTTGACAAAAGACACTCTCCCCAGAAATGATTAGGTAAATTGGCATGGATTTGAGAGATCTAGCTGTGTCAAACAAATGTCTATGCTTTCTCTCAACAATGTCATGTTGTTATGAGGTATAGGTCCTTGATTTCTAATGAATAATTCCTATATCTCTCATAAATTGGCTACATTGTGAGTTAATAAACTCAGAACTATTGTCAATCCTCACACACTTGGGTGTTTTTGAAAAATGATTTTATATTTATTTCACAAAAGAAAAAAAGGTACTACTAACTTACTGCTTACTTTACAAAAGATAGGTCCAAGTAGCATAAGAAAAATCATCTACTATAGTAAGACAATATCTTGAACTATCAAGATTACAAGCTCTATACGGTCCCCAAAGATCCATATGAATAAGCTCAAAAGTAATGGAAAAGGAATGTGTGCTTCTTGGAAAAGGAATTTGATGAGATTTAGCCAATTTGCAAGTATCACAAAACAATTTATTGATATCAAACTGTTTACAATCAACCACAAGAGAAAGTTTAGAAGCTGAAGAATGCGCTAATCTTGAATGAAAAGTATGCAAGTCTACATTATTTGGAGTGACAAGACATGAATGCCTAACATCAACTAAAGAATTCTCCATATGGGATGAATTTTGTAAGAATTGGACAAAATGGTCTACAAAAGTATTATGAGGATCAGCCACAAGGTAGTATAATCCTTTTATGCCTTTGCCCATAGCAACAACTTTGCTAGTGATAGGGTCCTGAAAGGTACAACAAGAAATATGAAAATGTGCTTCGAGTTTTTTCAGATTTAAGTAACTTTCCAACAAAAAGAAGATTGTACCTAAACTCAGGTACATATAGCACATTATGTAGAGTTAAAGTGGAAGTGATGGGTATGGATCCAACCAGTTTAACATTTTTGGTTGAACTGTTTGGTAAAGTAATGAATATAGGCTAAGAAAGGGATTTGGTGTAAGAGAAAAGATGAATAGATGGGGTCATATAGTCCGAGGCTCCACAATCCATTTATCATGCAAACTATCATTGTGCAGACAAGAAAAAAGCTGATTGGGTAAGAACAATACCTGCATAGGTTGTACTTACACCAGATGCTTCTTGTGGGATAGTAACTTTTCCTTTAAGCATTTTCATCATTTCCTAACATAGCTGGGTAATCATCTGCTGATTCACTTGATTCCCATTGTCATTGTGTAAATCCAGTGGATTATCTTATTCAGTCTCAATACCAGCACCAGCAACGCTGACTTGAACAGCCATCCGACTAGGTTTCTTTCCTCTTTTCCCTTTGTACCAATTAGGATATCCTATCTTTTCAAAGCAGCTCCTAAATAAATGTCCTTCCTGCTTATAATGAGTACAGAATCGTCTACCATTCTTTTTGTATCCTTTTGAAACCACACCATAAATTTTAACACCTTCATTATTGACTGAAAATGCAACATGATCTACAACTTGATTGGTAACTTCCTTTTGTTTTTCAATTTGTTGTATCAAATAATAAGTTCGATTAACCGAAGGTAAGGGATCCATTGATAACACCTGATTTGTTACTCCTTCATACTCATCATTAAGCTTTAGTAAAAATTGCATGAGCTTAGAATTACTGTCCATTTCAATAAACTTTTGAGCAACTCCACAACTACAACCATATTTACACATAGGAATACCATTCAGACTATTTAACTCATCCCACCATTTCTTGAGTTTACTAAAATAAGCATCCATAGACATGCTTCCCTGAGTTATTTGGTTCAATGTACGTTCAAGTTGATATATCAAAGGACCATTGCTTTGACTATACCTTTCATTAATTCCCTTCCACAATTGCTCAACCAGACCAATGTATGTGCTCATTCTTACCAGATTTCAAAAGTTTCAACGGGATCAATGGTAAATATACACATTTGATTGGACTATCTGTAAATGTATAGATTTTGGTATCTCATGTTAAATCCTTGATAACTTCCTATAGAAGGATTGATCCAGTTGAACCATGGAAAGCCGCAGCCACTTCAGTATGTTGTCAATGCAACCTTCCTAGCCACTCAATTTAGTGATTATCTAGAGGTTGTCGATACACCTAGATGGTACCGCGGACCAAATTTCTACTCTGTCAATGCCTTGCGTCAATTTGCCAGGGCTCAAGTATGTACATTCTGTTGCTTGCAATAAGCTAGGATGCCTTCAATGGATATTAGTAAGATAAGATAACGACATTTAACTTTTTTACGCGTTGATTTGGCAGATGGATTACATCCTGGGCAATGATCCTAAAAAAATGAGCTATGTTGTGGGTTTTGGCAACCATTTTGCAAGGCATGTCCATCACTGGGGGGGCATCAATCCTCAAGAACAAGATCAAATACAACTGCAAAGGAGGATGGAAATGGAGGGCAACTCGAAACCGAACCCTAATACAATTGTTGGTGCCATGGCTTGCTGGGCCAGATAAGCCATGATATTCGCACCAACTACAATTATATAGAGCCAACCTTAGCTGGCAATGCAGGATTGGTTGCAGCCTTTGTGGCTGTGTCAGGAGATAAAACTACTGGAGTTGACAAGAACACCATTTTCTCTGCAGTTTCCCCTATGTTTATAACTCCACCATCACTCCCTTTACCGAGGGAACCTTGAGACATCGTGAAGTTGTCTTGTGAGAATGTCTGTCTGACTTGTGGCTTAGGTGGTTTTGCTGTAACATTAGGTTTTGGAATCTAGACCACTGTTTGGTTCACAAGATAAGGCTAAAGGAAGGTAAGTGGAAATTGTAGGAAAGGATGCTCCGGAGAATCTAGGAAGGAAAGTGGTTGAATTCTGGGCAATTTCTTACGAAACCGACAATTTGTGTTTGAGAACGTCTCATTGTCTAATCTTGGCATATACATAGTTAAAACAATGTATGATAACGTCTTGTATTCTTTTTTACGTACATTTGAAGAGTTAAAAAATGAAGTGGCAATAAACTTCCATATGATGTCATGTCTAGTAGATGCTTTCTGTGTTGATAATATTCATCATGAATTTGTTGGGCTTCCTCTCTTGAATGCTTCCGACATTTTCAACACCAGAAATTAAAAATAAAAAAATTACTGAAACAGTGACAGTTTCAACCTCATTTGTTAAAATTTCAATTGATCAGTGTTTTTGTTTCTTATGGTTCAGATGGTGTTATAGACGGGGAAAAAATGACCTTTTGTTGAGCCAAGTGCTGAAGTAAACCTAATCCCAAGATATAATCAAATCAAATAAATTCATAAGAGTACTCAGTGTTTGATCATATGGCCGAGATGAAGTCAGCTAATTGTACTTCACACAAACATGGCACTGGATGGTGGCTGTTTTATCATTGTTCTTCTGTCCTAGCTGAGAGTGATCCCCGTAAACTCGGAAACATACTGAATTGTATAACTTCATTTAAGCTTTTATTCCAAAATGTGCTTTCCCACAAACCTGAGGTTTAGTGGACTTCTCTTTAAAGTAGCTTCAATTCAGTTAATAAACATGCTCCGTCAATTGTTAATTTATTGCTGCTTATCCCAGCTAATTAATCATCAACAGCTATAAGCTCAAAATCTTCGACAGGGCAGGGCGAGAGATTAAAAAGAGAACTGACCCAAAAGATGTCATCAGTATCAGGTTCGCTCAAAGCCCAAAACTTTACATCATTGCTCTTGCCACAGTTTCCAAGCTTTGCTTTGACGTCCTTCGACATTATTTTTCAACATGAATTAATCACAAGCCACTCATAACATTAAACTTCGTAAGATCAATCACGGAATAATCCTATTAATCATTTAATACACAATGGAGTAGGACTGAAGAGAGTATTTTGAGTTAAGCGTAAGGAGCATTTCAATGTCACTAGACTTGGTAATAAATTGCAAAAACAGGGGAAAACATGTCCATACCTACACAAGTTCAATATATGCCATGGGGGCATTGTCACCTCGTCGTGGCAGAGTTCTAATAATTCGAGTATACCCACCATTTCTTTCCCCATACCTATCTGGAACCTCTGCAAATAAGGCATGGACAATCTGTTTTTCATAGACGAAGCCTAGAGCCTGTCTCCTTTTGTGGAGAGATCCATCTTTGGCCAAAGTGATCATTTTCTCAACATACTTTCTCATGGCACTAGCCCTTGCTCTTGTGGTTTTGATCCGACCATGTTTAAGAAGCTGAGTGGTAAGGCCTCGGAGGAGAGCCCGACGTTGATCAGGAGGCCGGTTTAGCTTGGGGACCCGCCTGCCATGCCTCATGGCAGAAATTCGAAAACCATTATTCACATTTGTGAAACGATGTTCAGAACTGGTGTGGTCTACAAGAAAGTAACAGCAGAGTGAGTGAGTGCATGGTAAGCTAAAAGTTTGGGACTAAGGAAGACTAATCTTTGAGTTTGACAGACATGGCAATGAATAGTATGAAAAATCTTATAGGAGTGAGCATCTAACAAATGAACTACAAGACAACAAACATGGATAGGGAAAAATCAAACCGATGACTGAAAGTTGCATTAGATCAGAAATTGGAAACAGAAGAAAATTGGAGAAATTACCCACAAAGTTAATGGAGGGGAAATGACTTAGAGGAGAAAGGCCAGTAAAAGACCGAATGACTTGAGATGGCTTGCGTAGGGAGAGGCTTAGTCTGCTTTGAAACTGTAACGAGGATGAGCATAGTGGAAGTGTCGCAGTCACATAAGGAGAAGGAAGAGCTGATTTAAGGGATGCCATACTCCATCTACTCTCTAACCCACTTGCCGTTGTCATCGTTAATGCCATTGGAATCGTCTGTCAAACAATCGGCAAAAGGCCTTGTTCCGTGAAGATTACATTTCCAAACAAGAAAGAGTATATACCGACTGAAACAAACATTTCTTTTTGCTAAATAATCGAAATCTTTTATTCCTCCTGCCAACAAATTGATGTTCTGTACATGAATCCGTAATGCATTACCTAGCCCAAAAAAGTCCATCCAGATAAATGCAAAACCAGAAACAAAAACAGCACTCTCCAACCAACCAAGATAATCGCACTGCATAATACATACATAACCTAAATGAATATTCCGGCCTCATATTCCTAATGCCCCACAATATTTACATACTACCTCAGCCTAACCAAAACCCTGCAGCTCCTTCACATCTTCTCGATAGGGTTCTATTCGTTTTAAGCAAAGCACAAAGCACAGAAATAGAATAAAGCACCACATACGATTAGGATAAAATCATCGTCAATAAAGAACCTAACAGTTGATAAATGGGGGAAAGATCGGGAGAAAGAGAAGAGTTCCTTTGTACCGTTAACGGGTACCTGCTGAAGCTAATCCCTCGAAGCTCGAACTGGCGGTGTACTCTACTGGTTGCAATGTCGATAAGGATATAACATCGACGGGGAAAAGAATTTAATATAAAATAAAACAAAATACATATAAAAAATACTTCGCAAATTCGTATTTCCATTTTCCTCCCACAGAAGAATCCAATGCACGTGGTGAGAAATAATATAAAAATAATGTAAATTTGATTGCCCTCGCTCTTATGTTGCTTTTCGATGTCTGAATTCTTATGTTGATTTGCAGTTTCTGTTGTTTACTTAAACTAAGTTAGTATAGCTTTACTGATAATTGTGTAATCTTTTAATAGTTTTTAACACTTATTATAGTTTTCATGATAAATAATTCTACTCATTGGGTTTCCTACGTTAAACTAATAAATAACAAATTAATAAATTAATGTAATTTAATTTTCACTAAAAATTTAAGACGATAATGGAAAGACTAACTTGTATATTTTTTTTTGTTTTTCTTCATAAAGGGAAAAGAATATACCGAAAGATAAAAATTTCACAATAAGAAAAATTTAACTATAAGAACTTACTGTAATTTTCGGCTTTACTTTCAACAATCTAGATTGAAATGAGAATTAATTATAATGAACATTTAGTCTTGTGACCTTATTATAAGAATCAGAACTATGTTCTTGGAAGTTCCAATGTATTGTAAAAATTAATCATTGGCAAGTAAGTTCAACATTTTCACTACATTTGTGATGGATTTGATAAGCAATCAATTGCTTCCTAATCAATCCTAATAACTCTAGCAATAAACTTGCTTCTGTCAATTTAGGAAAAAAAAACCATAATTTCTACCTTTCCATAAAGCGTAAACCACATTGCCAAAAGAATTGTGTAATCTAGCATGTCATGACCTTTTTACTATCCTATGTTTTTGACTTAATCAATTGATCAAACCTTGCCAACTAGTAAGAGGGCAGCTTAAGTTGTAGAAAAGTTGGATTCTTTCTTAAATGTAGGCGGAGAAGCTACATTTGAAGAAGAGATGTTTAATAAATTAAGTTTCTTGATTACAAAGTGCACAAGAATTTGGTGTACCTAGAATTCCTCTAAGCATATTTGAAGTTCTCAACCTCTCCCTTATAGTGAGCTAAGGTTATACTTGGTTTGACATAAAGTTTTTAATGGAATGAAATATAATAGAATGGAACGGAACATAAATGGATCGAAACGTAAATGAATGTAATATTAGAACATTGTTGTTTGGAAGGGATGGAAGGGTTCGTAATGTAATATAGTAAAATATTGTTTAATTGAAGGGTTTATCATATAATATATTATAAGGTTGTTTATCATTTTACATTTCATCATAAACTCTCAAATTGGACGTTTTTTATTTTTACTGCTTAAGATGGAATGGAATGTAATATTAAACCCTCATCTTCCATCCCATCCCTTTCTATTCTATTATAAATCTATGGAATAAATAAAGATTTCCTAATTAATTACGAAATCAATCTCTAAATAAATATGTAATGACTTTCTTAATTAAATTTAAAAATGTATTATTTAATTTTGAAAGTAGTTTCCTTTAATATTAGAATAGTTTTCTAATTGAGGAAAAACAATTTCTAATGAGATTAGAAATGGTAATTTCTAATTTGATTACAAATAGTTTTCTAATTAGATTATAATTTGTTATTTATGTAATTTTGAAAAGGGAG
>JANIHY010000005.1:29764709-29777086 GCA_027479065.1 Erythroxylum brevipes | reverse complement strand
GTTTATTTAATTTATCTAATATAATAGTTACATTTAGTTTAGTACCTCAAGTTTGCATGCATTTCAATAGTTTGGAAGAATAAATTTAAGTGTACAAACTTATGGTAAGTCTTAAGGTTTTGGTATAATAAAATCTTCTTCTTTAAAGGATAAAAATGCTGAAAAAAGAATATGTTAATCCTGCCATGAAAAAGAGAATAATTAAAAGAATTGAATGTAAAGCAAGATTGAGTACTTCAGTGAGAGAGGATCGTTTATGGAAAGTCAATAAGATTAATTAAGGACACAATCACGAATTAGATCAAATTGATTCAAGATTTCTTCTATGATTAAAAAATATCATCTTACTTAAAAAATAAATTAAAGGGCAACGTTATTGTTCCAAACAAACATATTCATTCATTGATAGTGCAAGATGGAGAATATGAATTGTTTGCCAAAATATTGTAAAATCATATAGTACAAGTAAGGAAGTTACATTTTCATACGAAAGTAGGAACACAATCAAGAATTTTTCTAAGGTCTAATGATAAAGGAAGATTAAAAAATGTATCATGGTTTAATGCTCAAAGAAAGGCAACATATGAATTTGGAGACGTAGTGAGCTTTGATACTACATATCTTGTTATAAATATAGCATGCCATTTATACTATTTACAGGATTTCATCATGGTTGATCCATTTTATTAGGGTGTGCATTAGTAAATGATAAAAAAAAAGTACTACTTTTTACTACCTGTTTCAAACATAGTTAAGAAATATGAGTAATCGTGCCCTTATAACGAATAAATGTCAAAGAATAAGAAGTGCTTTTGAAGAAGGTTAAAAAAGAAAATAATTACTCACAAGAATGATCCTTGAGATTTTTTTATCTCTCGTTTTTACTTAGCTTATAAATAATCTTTCTTCAATTATGCCATAACCATGACATGGTTGTTGGTAATTCCTGGTACACATAATAAAGTTAAATTAGATGTTGCATGGGAAAAAATGGTCATTGAATTTGAGTTGGTGACTAACTCTTAGATTTTAAACGTATTCATAGAGAAAGAGATGTAGGCACCAAATGCTTAAAGATTATCTTTAGGTTAGAGTGTCTTCCACTCAAAAGAGCTAGAATATAAAATGCTTGCTGTAGACACTTAATTTCATCTTCTCTTTTTTTATTATATTTTTATAATTTTTAAAATAAAATGAGACATTATGAATAAAAATTATTTTTATTTTTAAATAAATTAATAACCCAAAAAATAGTGGAATGTACATAGATAGCAAATCAAGGCTTTGAAGCCTATTTTACAAATTGATGTTTAGAAATAAGACAGACTATAAAGAGTCCATCTCCTACCCTCTTAAATAACTTGAAAAGTAGGTGAATGCAATTTAATTCTAGCTATAACAAGTTACCTAACCTTCCATTTTAATGTCATCTATATACTAAGTTGATTATTAAAACCTTAGCTAATATTATTTCAGTACTCTAGTTTCAAATAGTGATTTACAAATGTGGATGTTTTATTAGGTATGTTGAAATATTCTTAAGTTCCTTTTCTTTTACATTGCATAAGCACATTAGCTAAAAATGAACTTAAACAACCTTTTATCCCTTTTCAAGTTGCACCTAACTTATGCTTGCATAGTGAAGTATTTTATCCCAATCATCTTCCATGCATTGCCTGTCATATAGGTTTTAAGCTTGCTTCCATATAACAAAGGTGTAGCAACATTTTTAGAATAAATGTTTTACAATTTTTGGTTCTTGGTTGCAAAGGATTGTAGTAGCCACTAGCTGTAGTTCCTTTTAGTCTATCTTAAATCTTTAATCTCTATTTTTTTCAACCATAATATAAATGATGATTTTAAATTACAAACGTTGTGCTATACCAAAATTTCTAGGAAATCTTTAGATAGGTGATTATAAATATGATTAAACATATTTTATTAGTAAACAAGCTAGAGTTATAAGTTGCCCATACCATTGGATATTCTTTTGTTGGATTGGGATAGCAAGCATATGTGTCATCCACTGTAGAGGAGGCATATGAAATTTCAACCTCAACTTCCTCCTTATATCAATTAGAAACCTTAGCATTATTTGGGAGTATATACCTAAAGATGTCAAAACCATGAAGTTTGTATAAAGGCTCTTGATATGCTAGTTGTCAAAACTAAAATGAAGTTCTATATCAACTCCCTATGATGCAGTTTATCTACTAAGATATAGAGTCTCTCAGTTTCAACATTTAAAACAATATAAATAATGTGTTTACTTTTGGTTTAAAACTTTTTTATTGAGAAATTAAAAATGCATTTTCTAGCAAAAGAAGTTAGATACAATTTGAAACCAAGCTGTTAGGGATAACTTAACTCTATAAATATCATAAAACCAAAATAAGATAAAAGTTCATAATATTTTTTAATCCTAGTTAAACTTTTCATAGTAATATGTATGCATATGAAGTCAAATCTCAATTTGATGGGCTTGGACCTTGTCAAAGGAAAGTTATTCTTTCCATTACCTATTAATCATCTAAGTTTGATCAAATGAGACATTTAAAGTGTGTTCAATCATAATTAAGGATTTTATTCCAAGGATAAGGTATGTTTGTACTATATATAAGGCAAACTTGCTATGTTATTAAGTGTTCTCTTATGAAGCCAATGAGATCTTAAAGAAGGGTATATATTCCCTTAGATTGTTTTATCATATTTATTTCATGCCAAAGAGGAAATCACATTTGAAGAAAAGACGCTCTATAGACTCTTCCTCTTGTTAATAAAGAGAGCATATGGTTAGAATGTTCATCAATCCCTTAATTATATCAGTTTTGATCAATTTTCCTTTAATTGCTAGCCAAAGAATAATTGAAGCTCTTATATTGACTTGATTGAACAAAAGCAATTCAAGAAATTTGAATCTTGGAGCTTGAGTTCTTATTAGCTTTATATATGAAAAATTAGGAAAACAACCAAATGTACTTATGTTTCATCTTATAACATCCTCTTTTTTTATATGATAAAAAAAACTTGTAAGGAGATGAGTGAGTGGAGTCCTAGGAAGCATTTCAAAGCTATAAGGTATATTGTTGAGCACCTTTCTAATTGAGCATGCTATGAAATAGTTTAATGCAAGCTTCTAGGCTTAGTAGCATCTCTCAATGGACCAAAATTGGTCCTATTATCATACCAAAAACTTGTATTAGCTCCATTCTGAACTTTGTGTTTGATTTCTTGCCTAAACATATCCCTTAAATTCAACATTTTAACCGTGCTCTATGAAGAGTTGTCTCTTGGTTGAATGGTCCAAAAACTTGATCCTTTTAGGTAGTAAGTATGAAGCTATTTAACTCGAAGAGCATGTCTATCATCTAGAAGCCTCCATGATTTTTCAATCATCAACATTTTGTTAGTAACTATGATGGTGGTAATTCCTAATTCACCCTCAACCTTAGCCATACTTAATTCACTATGCGTTACCTTACCCATTAAATGTTCAATGTAATCCTTAGACCATAGAAAACCTCTTAACATCTTCTCAATTATTTTAACAAATGATTATAGGCAATATAAGGTGAGAAGGCCAATTCATACGGTGACTATTTAAAATAGAGCTCATAAGTTAAATCAAATCCCTTGTATTAAGGATCAATTCTTATTGCACTAACCTGATATCCTCTTCTGAATTCTTTTTATCAATGAAAGCCATTCATTGTATGATGGATTCTTCCTAATGGCAAGGACGCCTAGATAGGTAAAAGGAGGCTTCCTTAATTTTAAACATATCAAGGTGGAGAACCAATTAGGATAATACTTAGCACTCAAAGGAGACAAATAATTGGTTTTTCCCTTATTAGCAGAGACTCATGAAAACTCCTTAAAAAGTATTCATTGCATTCATTAGAGAATTAAATTGTTGGCATCTACTATTGAGAAGAGAATAAGATTATTTGCAAATGCCAACTACTCAAATTCAACTTCTTACACTTAGTATGTCACTTGGAATGTTTCTCATACTTAATGACTAATCTAATTAACCATGTAAAGAGTTTTATACTTAAAGTGAATAGATATAGAGTTAAGGGATCTCCTTACCTTATTCCTCTGGCTCATTCAATTAGTTTTGAGGGCTTTCCATTGATTAAAACACAATTGGAAACTGAAGATATACATTACTCAATCCAAGGTAAAATTATATTGGCGAATTTGAAAGCTTTAAGGGTGTTTATGATGGTTTCAATCTATGGAATCAAAAGCCTTGTGAAAATCTATTTTTAAGGAACAGTTTTTGATAGAGTGCTTCCTATCATACCTTATGGAGAACCCTTAAGCTAATGAAATGTTTCCCCTATCAGTCTCTCCTTAATGAAGCTTTTTAGGAGTAATCAATGTATCTAGAGAGAATATGTTTAAGTCTACATACTATAAGCTTGGAAATGAGTTTGTAAATTGTGTTAAAATATGAAATAAGCCTAAACTCTTTCAAATAACTAGGAGAAGGAACCTTATGGATAAGGAAAATGAAGGTTTTATTGACTTCCTTCAATATTTTGCCCTAATTGAGGAATTCTAAGACAACATTTATAACCATTGTTTTAATATGGTTCCAAGCTTTTTAGAAAAAGAAGCTATTCTTTCCATCAAGGCCAAGAGCCTTGTTAGAGTAAAGAGAGAATAAGGCTTCCTCCACATCTCTAGCCCTAAACGTTCTAGCTATGAGATTAGCTTCCTAACTTATAATTTATTCATTTATTATGGATTTTAAGAATTAAAAAAGTGTGATTATTGGTTCAAGACCCTATAGATAGAGAAGAATTTCAATTCCTCTTCAAGAACCTTATGTTAAGTTTCAATCTAGTTCCCTTGTTCAATTATAAGTGAGACTATTATGATGTTATTCCTCTTGCCAAATACTAAATTATAAAAGAAAGAGGTATTCTTATCACCACCGCTAAAACAATTTATTTCAGATCTTTACTTTCAAATAGAATGGCTGAAACTAACTTCTTGAATATAGTACAGTATAGTAATCCTCTCCTCTACTTTTGAATCCTCAATAATAAGAGAATGCATAAGATTGGACTGAGCTATGTTTAATCTTTCTTTTGCTTAATTAATTGTAAGCTTAGTTTTGCAACTATCCTTTTGTTAGGGATCTTTTAACTCCTCCTTATTCATAAGCTTCCTCATGAATATATAAAGCTTGTGTCTTTGTATATGCCTCCTAAAATTCATCAACTTCAACTAACGGATTATTAAGCCTAAAAGGATTTTTTAAAAACCCATCTAATGATGGAGAGGTTCTATAGTAAGATAAGAGTATGATATGAAAATAATGGATTTTCAAAATTGCCTTGGTATTTAGAAATGTAGAGATCCAATGTCCATTAACTTTATTAGTTTTTTTTTTCTTAAGGAACTAGTTTCCTTTCTGCCTATTTCTCTAGGGGTAAAATCGGCCTTTCATTTTAAAATAAGTTACTTGAATGTTGGTTGTACAATCCCTAAAGTCCCTTGAGAAGTTCCAAGGAAAAATTTACCCTCAACTTCAAATTGATGAAGCCTACTTTTGAAATCACCTAATAAAATCCAAGGAGAATAAATTACGGATGCCAAGTCCCTTAACATGTTCCATAAGGGTGCTCTATGAAACACATGATTAAAGGTTTAAACAAATGTATCTAAAATCTAGGTATATCGGTCGATCCTCAATAATTAACTGTAAAAATCCCATTTTTTAACGATCTAGGCTATTAGTGTCCTGCCATTATAAGGTCTTTGGCGTATCATATGCCAATGCTTTCTCAATAAATTCAATTTCTTAAATCAATCTTCTTAAATATTAGTCTCCAGAAGCCCCAGTTAAGAACTTTTAATGGTTCCTAAACAATTTTTAGGGAAATTGAGCCCTTTAACATTACATAAGAGTATGATTATAGATTAAGAGCTACTTTAAAGCCCTTCTTTATATTTGATTTTCTTCTACTGACAGACTGGAAGTCCTTACATGATTCTATTCCAACAGGATCCCTATTAGAGGTTATGCAAGCTATTATATGCTCACCTTCGAACTTATTAGCTTGGCATTCAGCTTTAGAGTTAGAGCTCCCATTCTCATGATTTAACAATTTAAAGACCTCGCTTGTATTTGGTACAGCTATCTATGGGATAATAGCCATAACATCTCGTTTATCAGGGAACATGGCCATAATAGGTTTGCTTGAAAACGGAGATTGTAGAACTACCTCCTGGTCTATTACTTGCATTATTGAGTATTATTATGAGTGAGCTCCTATTCAATTGTACACAATTTCTCCTAATCATTATTATTTCCACTCTCATTATCAATATTCTTCTTTGAGTGTAGAGCCATGATTTCTTGTTACTTTCCTGTTGTGATTTTCATCCAAGGAGGTCGCTTTCTTTGTTTAAGATGTAATCTCCAATTGTAATTTACCTTAGTGGTGTCTTCAAATAAATCACCATTTTTATGTAATGTAAGGAGTAGTATCATTTGAGTTAATAATTGTTAGACGTCTGCGCGGGGGCAGATCCTCTATCCCCTTTTTCCCAATACCCCCTGTCTCCTTTTGATCTTAACCATCCAATACAATGCATTGAATGGTTGAGATCAAAAGGGGACAGAACAGGTACAGGATAAAGGTACAGAGAATCTGTACCCGTCTGCACTCCGTAACATCTTAACTAGTGACCGCCAATTTTGTTAAATTCACTTAAGATCCGCACATTTAGTTGATTCATATCGAAGGAAAGGGGGCAATATCGCTATTGCAAGGCTTGCGATTCGTACATTTGGAGTTGCTTGAATTGTCTCTCGAAACATTACCCTTTAAATGACAAGCCTTCCTTGTTCAAAATTACAGTAGTCATTAACTCTCCTAACCACTAGATGAGATATCCTAATCTTTCTCAACGTCAACTCTATAAAGAATGCTCCCTTGTAACAAACTAAACTTCACCTATTGCTACAGGATGCACCAGACTAGTAAAATACAGCGCCTCAAACAACAAATTCCACAAACAAAATCTATTCCTTTGATCGCTACTCAACTACATCATAAATAAAGAAATGTAGGTGACTTTTATCATCTAATTGTTGTTTGAAAGTTTCCACCAAATATGGTTCATTGTGTCTTGGCCAATAGGACGATATCATACAAGAGATGCAACCAAACCTTAGAAGAGTGCGTACACCTTATCCGTGCCATGATATGGCTCACTAACTACACAAAATAATGGGTGAAACTCACCCCTACGTACAGCAAAAGTTAACCCACACAAGGACATGTCTAATAGCCAACAAAATAAAGCATTCAGCGTGTCTAGTGAAGTTCTACACAAGCCATTTCGTTCTGTCCAACACCAAAAATCAAATAAAACTAAATAAGAGCTTCAGGTGCATAGGGCTAGTCTTTGAAATAAAGAATGCCTATGATCAATAATAAGCATACCAAGCCCATGCAGGCTAATGATTTGCAACATCAAAAGGGCTTTTCATATTCCTTTGGCGTTGGCTGCTCCCAGGCTGGTATGAAGCCTGAAAGAAGATGATAAGAGTGAGAGAATAAGAGTGACAACTGATCCAAAAAAATGCTAGGACAGAAATTAATCAATAGCACGCCATTCAATTCATGGCTTTCCCAAAACGATTACATCATTATCTAAAACTCATAGAATGTTGACTCTGTACATATGTATCCTCCCTTCCAACAAAAACTTTAGTGGTTAACAAGTAGGGATACCCATTACCAAATCCTTTCAAATCGTGTTCTCTAATTTTCTTCTTCTATCACAATCATAGAACGTTAAAAACCATATATTGGCAGTC
Organism: Erythroxylum brevipes; assembly: GCA_027479065.1. Lineage (NCBI taxonomy): Eukaryota > Viridiplantae > Streptophyta > Magnoliopsida > Malpighiales > Erythroxylaceae > Erythroxylum > Erythroxylum brevipes. The sequence goes on along the minus strand of JANIHY010000005.1, from coordinate 29,769,240 downwards.
CCTATCTTAAAACACAGACCATTATTCAATTGTAGAGAATGCCCATATTCCACCCCTCCCCAACCCCCACCCCTTGGGAATTCATAGATATGGGAAGATCAAGAAAAGGAAAATGAAGATTATTGAAATGTGAGAGAGACAAATAGTGGTGACGTGTAAACTTCAGATCCAAAAGGAACTATGGCCAGCCATATTATTTACTTATCAATTGATAATGCCACAACCTTTATATATAGCAACTCGATCAAATGATAGTCATAATTGATAGTCATTGCATGCAAATACGAGTTAATCAAAACATGCCTTGACATAAAGAGATGGAAGGCGAACCACAAACTCTAGAGCTAATGTAAGACAAACAAGGAGTTAAGATCTTGCATACTTAATGGTATCTCTCCCAGGGACATATATATTGAGTCATCATCACCGAAATTCCCCTGAAAAAATAACAAAAGAAAGTGAGTTATTCATGAATCACACAAGGAAAATTGCACCTGCGTGGCTATCTAGAAGTGACAAAACAATATATAAACATAAGATGAATATCAACTGTATTGCCATACGATTAGGCATTCCAAGACAGCAGGTTATGGATCAAAATTTAACAGTGTTAGTGCCCGCCAAACTCCAGAAAAAATAATGTCAAAATGATAATGGTACCTCAGCATTATGAAGGCTCATCTCATTCTGCAATGGAGTAATGTCCTCTGGTACTGAACTACAATTTGAGAAACTGGTTAGGAACTCTGAGATCATAAGACCGTCGTAGTTGTCTGGAACATCAGTAATGCCACCAGCATTCTGTGGATGGCCAGTAAACCCATCTGTGCTGGCAAAGGCAGTATCCATCCTGAACGTTGAGAAAAAGAGGTCAACTAGAAAAGTGAGAGATGAAGAAGAAACATCCAAAAATATAGAGACTAGCATAATCTAGTAACACAGTATCTCTACATCAGAAGTATAAAAAAAGAAACAATAAAATGTAAAAATTAGTGAAGATTATGCTAAAGTTATTTATGTATACCAGAAGTATTAAATAAACAGCATAGTGTAGTGGTAACCATCAATACATGACAATAATAATGTAATTTTATTATTTTTGATTGACAAGCAATAGAAACATTAAACGTAAAGAGAAAGGCAAAATGATGGAAGAAACATACTTTCTCTGCGTACTTTCGAAGTCCTTGTTCTCTATGGTGGAATCATTCTCTAAATCAATTACTTCAATCTCCGCACCATCACCCACACGCCTAGAATATTCACCAGCAATGTTGGAGTTACTTATTAATAAGCCAACATCAACTGGAGTTGCTGCATGATTGATTGTTGAAAGAGATGGATACAAAGGAATTGAATCACTACAATGAGTATCATTTCCGTCAGTAGATTCCATAAGGTTAAGGTCACAAATCTTAAATGAACCTGGAAAAAGCTGCTTCTCTTGAGCAAACTGGACACATGGTTCACTATCAGCCCTGGAAAATTGACAACTATTAACCAAGCCTTCTTGAGTAACAGCCGTAATCACTGGGTGATCTTGCGAAGTCCCTGTTTTTGTTGAACTAGCCCTATTCTCACTTGAATCAGAAAGAAGTAAGTGCCCTTCAGTCTCAGTGACTATGGGTGGAAGCCATTCCCTTGGCTTTTTGATTGGCTCCTTACAATCATTATCTTCTGCAACCCGTTTCTCACCTCTCTCTCCAACTGAATTAGACATTCCAAAGCTTGATACTTGTTCATATTCCTGCATAAAAGCTCTATCTGAAAAAGATTCATTCCTGAAACCTTTCCCTTGTGTTACACCATAAGTAGTGTGTAGTTCTCCAACAACACCAGCAGAGTGGACAGGCACCACATTGGAGTGCGGAGATTTTGAATCATCAACTGAATTTTTCAGAACGTCATCCTTGGAGTCATCAAGACTACTATCTTGGACTAAAACATCAGATCCATTACTATTCTGAAAATCAGAAGCATCTCCATCTTCTTTATTTGGAATCTGGTCAACCTTTGAGGCTCTAAATGTCAATGCAGACCGTGTTTTTGTTGGCACATTGATAAATTTACAGAATGCCAGTAAATCAAGATCATTCTTGACAGAGGGATTAATATCCACACTAGAATGCTGGATAGGCAAGTCTGGCAGATTTTGTCTCTCATTTTCATAACTGTATTCGTTACCATTCATCTCCCCATTCTCTAAATTCATGTTTTCCAAATCCTCAGATGCCTTGGAAGATTCAGCATCCATCTCATCCTTACTCTTGTTAGAAGAAGTTGCATGGGAATCCAGTTCAACTGGGTAGTTGTACTTCTCCAGCCCTAATCCTCTCTTAGCTGGTTCTTCAGCTTCAGGTGCCCTGTTCTGACCAGACTTTTTCACTGCATCAGCAGAAGCTTTCCCAACTTGCTGTTCTTCATAATGTCCAGAAACAATATCTTCCCCATCCATATCAGGAGACACCCTGCTTCTATCAGACCATGATCCACTCTTTCCATACTCTCTCCCCCACTCTGAGCTATAACTCCTATAGTAATCTCCTCTCCTCCTTCCCTTGATGTGATTCCTTGAATTTAAGTCATCGGAATATCTTCTCTTAGCAGAGCCCACTTCAGATGCAGTGGTCCCCAGACGGGCGTGAGCAGAAGTTCGCACTCCCTGCGTTGGATCTTCTTGTTGCCTAAAGTCCTGATAATCACCAACATGCTTTTTGAAACTACCATTCTGCCATTTACCAGAAATTGCACTAGGAGGTAGTAATCCCTTTGAAACTAAATACTCAGCCGCAAGCCTACCAGCTTCCATCAAAATGTCACCCCTGTGGACTGGTGGTTGAGGGGGTTGCTGAAAATATTTGGATTGGCCCTGACCACGGCCAAAGCTACGATTATTGAAGCTTCTGTTTTCAGAACTGTAAAAGCCATGGCCTCTAGTAGAAGTATCAGGGGACGTCCGGGAGGCTCCCCATCCCATCCCCATGGAAGTAGAGCGGTATCCATTTCCTGGACTTCGATGCCTGGCATGCATCCTCCTTTGCCTATTTGAAAGACCGTTGCAAATTAATATCTATCCCCCTAGTTATAATTGGGAAAAGAGTCCAAAAGGGAAATCTACTATCAACCAGCAGCAGCAAGAGATGAAATTGTACACCTAAGAATCAATTAGCTAAGGAAAGCTACACATCAACAACATGAAGCACGGTAATGACAAAACTTTCAAAAGGGAATAACCAAAAACAACAAACAAAGGAGTTGAGTACCAAAGGCATCTATAGTCAGGCGTCAAGGATCAAAGCACGTGGTAATCAGATGATAAAACAAGCATACAGCACACAGTAATTCGATAATATAGAGTGAAAAAGTAATATACAATACATATAACAAATTGAGAGAGAGAGAGATCAGAGGGGAAATGATACTGGGGCGTAAAATATCTAACCCTTTGCGTGTTTAGCTGAGGTTGTGGGTGAAGCTGAAGCTGGGAACTAACTTTTGTTTCCACTTCGGAAGTGAGTCCTGTGACTCGGTCTTTGTTTCGTAAAAATTAATTAAGAAAAAAGTGAGTGAGATGAGATTATATGACTCCTAGGGTTAGAAAGATCCGCCTATTGCTGCAAATGAAGCCCTCAACCACCAAACCAGACCAACCCAACCCCACCGAGGCACATCTTCTCTCTTTTCTTCAGTAATACAATTATCATCAAATCAAACAATATACTCTCATCTGTAATTTGAAACCAAACAAGAAACAAGAACGTAAAACGGAAAGAGTTTGGTGCTTTATGTATCAACAATCAGAGAGGAAACCATGGAATTGTAAGTAACTCTTTCTCATCATCAAAATATTTCCCCCGTGATTCTCGTCTCGTCGCCGTCATCCACCTCGATGGGTTTGGCCTTCGTATTTACTTTTTCCGTATATTAATTGTCATTTGTCTTTTTTTCTTTCGTACGCCCTGGGCCTTTGGGACAACGAATCAGAAAAAGGAGAAGAGGTAGTTTTAGGAATTAGGAGAACCAGGAAACGTGGAACGAGTTATTACATGACATCCCACATCCCAATGTTTAACATCTTTATTTTTCATTTCCTTCTTTCTTTTTACTTTTATATAATAGTGATATGCGAAAACACGTAATACATATATAAAATATCACACGCCCAGCTAAGGTGAGTTCGCGGAATCATCTACAATATCTGTAATAATATTTTTTTATTAAATTATATATTAGTGAGCGCAAAGTTATAAATACTGTACCAGGTTTAGTATCGGATTGAATTCTAGAACGGAACTGTATCGGTATCGATCGGTACCGAATATTATTTCGGGTAATTTTTAAATTTATAAAATAGTTTCTAAAATTTTTAAAATTTGCAAAATAGTCCATATTGGTATATTGTACTGTTGTATTGTATATTTTACTAATCTACTGTTTACATCAACCATGCTTTTAAAAATCTTAATAATAAATAATAATGACAATTAATATGAAATAAGTCAATAACAATAATTTTTAAATATTTTACATA
>JANIHY010000005.1:29737076-29749982 GCA_027479065.1 Erythroxylum brevipes | reverse complement strand
TCTGTAAAAGAATCTTATTTCTAACAAACATTTTTGAAAGAATTTTTCAAAAAGGGGAATACACAATTCAACCCCCCCTTCTCGTGCATTCTTATATCGTTTTCATAGCATTGTATTAACGTGTGATTCACTTCAAAAGAAAAATATCCCTAATCCTTGTGTCTTCTTTATTTTTTAGTCTAGGATTTAGCTTCACTCGCTACAACCAAGAAATAAAACAAAAATAAATAAGGAGGGTTAACTTGTGATCTAATGGCATAAGGAATCAAAACAATAATATATTATAAAAAATAAAAGGGGTTGAAATATGCTCTATAACATTAAAAATAAACCAATTCAAATAGGATGCTAGTAGAAAAGATTGATGTATTACTAGAGTAATATGGCGTACTAGAGTAATTTAAGCTTTTAAATATATTACTAAGGTTTATAATGTAGATCACAGATAGACTAGAGATGAATTTAGACTCGATTGAAAAATTCTCAAAAAAATTCTGAAAACTACAAAAAGCTGTAGAATGAGCCCAAACAAGCTTTTAAAAGTCATGAAATGTGCTTTAAAGATTTAGGTGATACTTTTGAATGAAATTTGAAGACTTCGGTGAATAGTATTTTTAGATGAACAGTGAATCTAGGTGAATAGTATTTTTACTAAAATAGTGATTTTGGGGACCCAACCTCGAAAATTTGAAAATTTATGGAATATGTATTAGATTCTAATAATATTGAAATTGATCAAAAAAAATAAACCCAATCGGATGAATTTTGGAAGTTCTGAAAGTTTAGTGTTAAAATGTCCTTTTTGAAAAAATAATAAGCATTGATGATTTTAAACTCATTCAAAAAAAATTTAAGCATCCAATCAATAAATATTGACCCTAATTAGAGTATTTCACGATCAATTTGATGATAAGATGGTTGTGAAATATTTTTGGGATTTTATTTGGTTAATTTGTGAATTAAATGCATTAAAGGGCAGTTTGGTCTTTTTATATGAGATTAGTGGATTGATGAGTCATTAGAGGTGACTAATGAGAAAATGACGTGTGTGATGAGTTATTAGTGATGACAAATAGAGTGACATGACGATCCATTAAATGAGTATAAAAGCAACATTTTGTTTCATTCTTTTAACATAGTTGTTAGAGTGAATGGAGAGCTAATAAATGTAAATTACATCTTATTTTAGGGTATAGTTTAATATGTGTTTAGCCATTAATTCGATCATTTAGTATATGTTTAGGTTAGAATTGTGTTAGTTAGTTATTTATTTGTGTTTTAATTGTTTTATAGGTTAGTATAAGTTTTAAGCTTAAATATTATAAACCTTGATGTATTTGCTAGTATTTCAGGGTCAATATCGAAGAATGAAGGTGTTTAGGAAAACATTAGAGCTGAAACAACGACCTAAGATCATGACAGAAGGCTAAGATGTTGGGCACAATTGTGGCCTACATCTGGCAGACGTGCAGATACTTAAGAACTTCAAGTTTTGAGGGATTTTTTAGACTTTTCAGACCCCAAAACACGAGAGGATATAAAAAGAGGAGAAAGAGGTAGAGAAAGGGAGCTTTACATTCAACCACTCTTGGAAACCCTAAGGAGACAGAAAAAGAAAAGAGGGAGAGAAGAAGAAGAGGAAGAAGGAGGAAGAAGACGTGGATCCTAAACCAGCTCCCCAAACCAGGTGGTATCCCGATGTCACTGCCTTCCCGATTTGTCCAACCTAAGTTCCATTGTCTTTTAATTTCCTTTTTCATTTAAATGTACAAAGTTGAGATGGATTATATAGAAATGGATTTCAGGTTGTTGATAATGTTCTAAACTCTCCTTTGGGATTTTACTTTTAGTTAATGTTGATTTAGTTATTTTTGTATTTATTGGTTTGGGTGTTGTCATTGATTAATGTATTTGCATGTTTTGGTGACAAACTGAGAGGGTGAGCCAGATAAAAATGATTAGATTGAATTAATGAGAACTAGGTGATCTAATTGACTACTTAATCAATCTAGTCGATAATTTCATGGAGAGAGATCCTGTGCAAGACTCGATTATTTATTAGAGAGCTTTAGAAAAAATTAGAATTTTAGGTAATTTGTGGATTGAGAGATCGTAAGATCCATAATTTGATTAGGGTTTACAATTTAAGGTTTAATGGTTATAACTTGAGAGAGAGTAATCAACCTTACGATCATCTAAGACTGACACCTCATAAACACATAAATGGCTATATTAACATTAATAATAAGTAAAATCCCCTCTCTCATTACATGATTAACTCTCTTCATAGATTTCCATTGTGACCTGTGTGACTACTCAGTTCAATTTTGTTTTGTTGAAATATCCACTTACAATTCTTGAATCAATTTCTCATATTTACCTTCCGTGTTCACTTGGCAATTTTTATTTTTTTATTCTTTCCTTTAAGCCTTAAATAACTTAGGATTAGGCTAGTACCTTCCTTGTGGGATCGACACCTCCTATATTATAGTCACGACCTATGCATTTGTGGTATTTGAGGGCTTATAAATATTAAAGCTCGAACGACATGATCAGGTTTTTGGTGTCGTTGCTGGGGAGGTGTAGATTAGTTTAATTCTTCTAGTCTAAAATTTTTCACCATCTTTTATGAAAAAAAGAAAGCTGGGCATAAAGTAGATGTCATATTAACTTGGATATTACCAGACAACAATGGGCAATCTTAAGAGTTTAATGATAAAAAGAGATGGAAAGAACGATAGTGGAGGAAATACAATATAGAGAGCAATAAACCCTTATGAACGTTATGAGGCCACAACTCAATTGTCGGATCGAAAAAAGAAAGCATGCTATATTTGGAGAAACAGTAGATTTCAAAATTATTTAAAAATCTATATTGTAGTGGAAGCAATTTATCCAAATCATCATGCCAATCTATACATGATATGGTATAAGGATAATAATAAGCATACACAAGATAGAGATTATTATCGACTCCTTCGCTACAGCTTTAACTCTTCGTTGTGCTATCCTCTCCTTCTTCTTATATCCAACCCTAGCTTTAGCCTTGCTTTTGAATCCTTTCCTTTGTCAATCTATCCTCTCCTTGTTGTTGTATTCTCAACCAATTTGATTTACCACTTATTCTTCTTGGACAATTTGGTTAACAAGATCCTTTGGTGGGAAAGGAAAAGAAATGTTTGGAGGAGATTTTTCTTAGAAGAAAGAAGGATACAATGAGACTCTTCTCACTCAAGGTTTTGACCATGCATAGGTGAGAGGAGAGAGTTGGTCAAAATCATGCAAGAATCCTTTCTTACATACCTCAATTTCGGTTATGCATGAAAAGAAAGAAAGGGGAGAGAATCTAATGCATCACCTTTCTTTAATTAAACATAAAGAAGTCATCAAATGAGACACTTCTCATTTGTTTTAAGATGATTATATGAAAAGACCAATCACCGAATATGACATGTCAATTTCAATTTTTTATTGATGAAAGATGGAAGATGATCCATCCAATACACATCTTTCATCTCTAATCAAATGAATGCTAAAAAGGTTACATTACATGCCATCTTTATTTAGCAATTCAATACTAAATGTGCAGCTGTACATTCAGCCATTAAAAACCCAAAGTACACTTCATTGCTTTAAGATTTTTGTTTTAATATAATTAATCTAATTAATTAAATTAAACCAAAGTCTAGCCCATTTCTAAATGTTCATTTAGACTTCTAATTAATCATTAATTAGTGTAAGCCCAATATTCAATCATGGGCTTTAAAACCTCCATTTATATTTACTACTTAGCTTGATAACCTTCCTTGAGCCAAGTGGGAAATCTTATTGGACTTAGATAATTCAAGCTTTATTAAGCTTAGAATTAATTTAAGCTCACTAGAATTAATTCTAGTTTATTAATTAAATGTCATTCCACTAAAGACAATTAGTTGAACTCTTAAATTATTAAATATTATAAGAACACATATTTCAAATAAGATGTCCAATTGCAAATCCTATTACAAACCTTACTATAGTCATCCACACAATAAAGGGTTAAATTACCATTTTGCCCTTATATTGGTTTTTCCTTCTAGATCTCCTATTTTACTAATTAACACACAAGATCTCATCTTAGTGTTAAGACCTGATGGGTAGCTAGTCTATCAAACTAATGGCGTCAAATCACCAATCTCCATAAAATATCTAGAAGTGATGATATCACTATAAACTTTTATTTGAGTGAACATTCCCTGATACATGTTTCAATTAATAATTCCAAGATGCAGACACTGGATTGATACTTTGCAAAAATCCATTCTGATCATATCAAGAATTATAATGAAACATACACTCGTCAAGATTATGGTCCATAATAAGCAAATGGTCAAATGTATGTTTTAAGATTAAAGTAATGGCCTACTTTATTCTGTAAAACACACGTGATTCTATATTCATTTAATAGTGCCATTATCGATAGTTAACTACTATCATGATATGAAACTCATCATTCCCTTGAAGTAAACGCCTTTACTTATATGGAGATAAATCGCAACACTACAATCTAAACTATAATCAAGTTGGTACCATAATCAAGCGACCAACTTGATTATTCAACTGTGAATCAATTAATTTAGATTCTAATAATATACATGTTTCCCATACATCTCCATGTATAGGTATATTATTTACAAAAGAATCTTGGTGCCTTATGACTAGTTATATAATGCTTATACATATAAAACTAAACTCTTTTGTTTTATTAATAATAAATAGTTTCATTACAAAACTATAAGTGGAAGAAAATTAAGTTACATATAAATACACTTGCTTTCTAGGGCACCATATTTACATAAATCCAACAATCTTCCACTTTCCCTAAAGCAAGTTTCACGTATCCCTCATTCCCATCCCCGTTAGGTAACCCTCAAAACTCTTTTGAGACAATGTCTTTGTGAATGGATCAGTAAGGTTTTGCGTTGTGGGAATTTTTACCACATCCACCTCTCAACATTGTATTATCTCCCTTATAAGATGATACTTTCACTAAATATGTTTGGTAACTTTGTAATTTCGAGGTTCATTAGAATTAGCCGATGTCCCATTATTATCATAATAAAGTGTAATGGCCTTTTCTACCTTAAAAATCACCTCCAAATCATTTAAGAACTAGCAGAACCATACTGCTTCTTTTTCTGCTTCACAAGAAGCAACATACTCAGCCTCCATAGTCGAATCAATAATACAAGATTGCTTGATACTCCTCCAGACTATGGCTCCACCTCCTAAAACAAATATAGAACCAAAAGTTGATTTTCTTGAATCAACATCTGATTGGAAATCGGAATCCGTATATCCCATCAGAATAAGATTACTTCTAGAGTAAACAAGCATTAAATTCTTCATCCAACGAAGATACTTCAGTATACACTTAACCATAGTCCAATGCTCCATTCCTGGATTGGACTGAAATCTACTTACTAGTCCCACTGCATAACAAATATCCAGTTTAGTGCAAAGCATTGCATACATTAAACTTCCAACTGTCGAAGCATATGGAATGTTATGTATGCATTCAACCTCCTAAATCTCTTTTGGAATCTTGTATGGCAAACTTATTGAACATATTCTCAATGTAGGTTAATTGAGACAAGGCTATCTGTTTGTTCTTACGATCCTTTATAAGTTTGATCCATAGAACATAGTTAGCCTCTTTCAAATCCTTCATTGAAAATTGTTCATTTAGCCATCCCTTAACTGTAGATAACATTCCCACATCATTTTTAATGAGTAGAATATCACCAACATAAAGGATTAGAAAAATAACCTTTCCATCTTGTATCCTTTTATAAACATAAGGCTCATCTAGGTTTTGTATGAACCCATAGGTTTTGATAGACTTATCAAGCCTAATGTTCCAAGACCTAGATGCTTACTTAAGTCCATAAATGGACCTTTGCAACTTGCATACCTTATGCTCATTACTTGGCTCAATGAATCCTTCCGGTTGGGCCATATAAATGGTCTCCTTAATCCTTATTAAAAAATGTGATCTTGACATCCATTTGCCATATTTCATAATCGAAATAGGCTGCTATGGTCAAAAAAATTATGATGGACTTAAGCATGACAACTGAAAAAAAAAGTCTCATCATAGTCTATACCCTCTTTTTAAATATAGCCTTTAGCTACCAATCTAGCTTTAAAGGTCTCTACCTTTTCATCTGATCCTCTTTTCCTTTGATAGATCCATTTATACCCTATGCCTTTTATAATTGGTGGTAGATCTACAAGAATCCAGACTTCATTAGTGTACATGGAATCTATTTTTGATTCCATTGCCTTGAGCCATTTTTTGCATCAACATCATTAATAGCCTTGTTTTGAGTAATCATCTATAAAAGTTATGAAGTATTCATAACCTCCTCTAGCTTGTACATTCATGGGCCCACACACATTAATATGTTCCAGGTCCAACATGAATTCAGATCTGTTTCCTTTAGAAGGAAATGAGGCCTTAGTCATCTTTCCTTTAATATAAGATTCACAAGTGGGTAATAAATCTTTATCCAAGCCCATAAAGATCCTATTCTTTACTAACCTGTCAAGTCTTTTCTAATTGATATGACCCATTCTTAAGTGCCACATATATTTAGAATTAATGCTAGAGTCATTGGAATGTCTTGGTTTTATCAATTCTGTGGTGTTAGTGAGCCTGTCATAAGTTCTATAAAAAACAATCCTTGTTTAATTATTGTATCTCAAATAAAATCCTTATTCTCTTATATTGAAACAACGTTTTCAAAATATATTGAATAACCAAATTTTATTAGACAAAAAATAGAAATCAATTCCTTACAATCATTGACATGTAATAAACATCCTCCAAATATAACCTATGACCACTAGGAAAGTCCTACTCCTACTAATTCTGTTGAAACAAAGGATCCATCTGCTATCTTGAATTGAAACTAGCCTTTAGGTAGTCTTTTCCTTTACTGGAAACCCTGTAAAGAATTGTAATCATGGTTAGTGGCTCCTGAATCTAATATCCAAGAATCAGATAAATCTTCCACATTTATAGTTCCTAACAAACTTAGGAAACCTATACCTTGTTTACTTTCGAGGGACTCAAGATAGACTAGACAGTTTCTTTTTCAGTGGCCCATCTCATCACAATGGAAACATTTTCCCTTGGTGTTCTCTTTGGCCTTCTTTTTCAAGGGTTGGGCCTTGACTCCTGTTTGGGCCTTCTTTTTCATTGAACCCTTCTTTTTTTGCTTGCCCTTACCCTTGGGCTTATAAGAAGATGCTACATTAGCTTTTGGCTTATAAGCCTTGATATTTAATATCTCCTCCGTACTCTGGATGGTATTCATCAACTTACTCAAGGTGTAATCCTTGTTGTTGAGCTTATAGTCCAACTTAAACTGCTGAAAAGAAGAGTTTAAGTTATTGATGATCATAATTATCTGTGTGTCCACATCCCTATCTGCCCTAAGCATCTCAGCCTCAATAACCACAGAGATTATTTTAAACATGTAATCTTGCATCGGTTCATCAGGTTTTTGTTTGAGATTATGAAAATTTGGATAGCTTTCACTCTTGCAAACCTAGTCCTTACATCAAACATCTCATGTAGGTGATGGACCATTTCACTAGCAGTTTTCACACAAGCAATTTGCTTTTGCAATATGCCGCTGATAGAAGCTAGAATATAACATTTAGTAGTCTTGTCAACATTCTACCAACGCTCATGTTATTGGACTATCTCAGGAGTTGAATCTCCACCTGGAGGTGCAAGCTTATTTTCAGTTAATTCTGATGAAATATGTTTATATTGAAGAACAATGTCAAAGTTACGTCTCCATTCATTAAAATTCTCTCTGTTTTCCAATTTGTTATTTGTTAAGAGCAAAGTGAGTGGATTCATTTTGTGGTTGATTATGACTGAAAATATAAATTATTAAAACATGAACATACTAGTCAATAATATTGGAACTTTTTATAAAACCATAATGCATGTATACATATGATAGATTTGACAAAACTTAAAAAATTAAAACTTTATATGACAGTTATTTTTCTTATTTATAATAGATTATGTGATGGTGGGCCATCTTATTCATTAAAAGAAAAACTGGGACCTTCCCACTAAAAAAGCTACTAAGCATCTTCATGCTTAACTTTTTAAAGAACGTCATAATTTGATCCATACTTTTACTAACAAAGCTATGGTGGGTAGGTTATTGATAAAAAATGTTGAGTGCTTAACCACTTGATTTATTCACTAAAGATACTTACAAATCATGCCTTAGTGGGAGGTCACAGTTGCTACCAGTGGAGAGTAACACTTCACCACATGCAAATGGGTCATCATTTAGAGACCGTAAACTCTCACATGAACATCCTCTCCCACTCAATCTTTTTAGGCTTTAAGTTTAATTACCATCTTGTCTAGATGTAATTTATTAACTATCCTATATTGTTATATTATATATCTCATACATAATGAGTGTACGGCAAAGCCTAGAGTTGGCAATTTTCTAAATGATATGCAATCACATAATATCACATATTATTTGCATTCATTTATCCATTCATCACATGAAATAATAAGCCACATTTGATTGTCCATCCAATAAACATAAAAATAATTGCCAGCCTTTTAGGCCCAAAATATTCTTCTTGGGCTTGGATCTTTTGCTTTGAACTCTTCGCTCACATGACCTGGCCCATTCGGTAAAAAGTGTGTAATGGCTTTACTTTTTCAACAAAAAATTTGATTTTCATAAAACTGAATTTTTCCAAAAGAAAAAAAAAATTGCACTTGTTTTTCACCAAAACCGAAACTTATTAATATGACATAGAAATTCCAACATTTGTAAGAAACAAAATTTTGTTACAAAAAAGTTCATACAACCGAAAATTTGTTAGAACAAAATTCCGGCACTTTTGCTTTCTAAAAATTGAAAAATAGCCAAGACACCATAACCAAAACCAAAACTTTATCTCTTTATTTCTTCAATCCATGGCTTCTTCATCTTCATCATTACATGATTTTGTACATTACATAATCGAAAAAAACATAAAAATGAAACCAAGGAGGAAACATGGTGATGATAGACCAACCTCCTTGTTATAAACCAAATGAAGAAATCTCACAATGTAACTTTAGAATATATGGACAACCAAAAGTGGACAACATATACCATATATATTTCTATCACATAAAAATATGTAGCATACAAAAATGAGTGACAACCTATGCATCATATATAGGAACCGAAATCACGCATAAGAAAATTGGCTCTGATACCAATTGTTGGATCGGAAAAAGAAAACATGTCATATTTGGAGAAACAGTAGATTTTAAAACTTTTTAGAAGTCTAAATTGCAACGGAAACAATATATCCAAAGCATCATGCTAATCTATACATGATATGGTATAAGGATAATAATAAACATAAATAAGATAGAGATTATTACCGACTCCTTCGCTACAGCTTTAACTCCTCACTATGTCATTCTCTCCTTCTTCTTGTATCCAACCCTAGCTTTAGCATTGCTTTTGAATCCTTTCGTTTGTCAATCTATCATATCCTTGTTGTTGTATCCTTAACCAATTTGATCTACCACTTGTTCTTCTGAGACAACTTGGTTAACAAAATCTTTTGGTGGGAAAGTAGAAGAAATGTTTGGAGGAAATTTATGTTATGGGTTTTTGTTTATTTATGATGTGTTTGATTAATTTGTTCTTAATAGTTAGGATTTAGGCATGTTCTTAGATTCATGATCAATTAATTTGGGTAAGTTGTGTGTGCTGGAATTTTCATTTTGAAGTAATTAGTTTAGGGTTTGTAATTTGGGTTATGATTAGTCGTTTGTTAGAATAAAGAGTTTTGATTTCTGTTAAGTTAGTGTTGAATTTCAGTTTTTATCATTTCGTTTATAATTTCTAGCCTTGGTTTTATTTGATTGAGTATGGGTTTTGTTTATTTAATATTAACTATGAGAAATATGAACATGTGTGGCTAGACCACTTAAGGTTTGGAGATATTATAATGATGAAGGGATGAAAATTGTGATAATGGAGTTTAATTTGTCTTGAATTGGCATTTATAGTTCTAGGTTGGTTTGGCATTTAGGATAAATGTCATGAATTAGGAATTGCCTATAGGTTTAATTACCCTTTAGGTAACTTTCTAATCTAAAAGCTAGGGTTGAGTTTGTGATATATAATAGTCCATAGTGATTCCTATAAGTAGTAATTGAATTTGTCAGGACACTTAATCAACTAATCTAGGATCCCATACCTTTGGGTTACACCTTCCGAGCTTATGAGTAGGTTGTTGGGTCCCGATTCCTCTTTCTTATTAAATAAGCATGTTTAATTTATTTTGAGATTTAGTTTGCCTAATTTCTTTTGGTTAGAATAATTTGAGATTTTTAGTGCTTAAGTTAATGAAAATTAAATGGAGGGATTAAGTTTAAATTAGAGTTTATTATGTTGTTAGAAATTAAAGGAATACGACGGTTTGGGGGCAATTTGGGTAGATTGCTTAGGTTCTTAAAGTTAAGGCTAAGAAGGAGGGGTATTTTAGTCTTTTAAGAATCATTAAAGGAAGAAAGGATGAAGCAAATGGGCTTGTGGTCGTTTGTGTGAGGAGAAGAGAACGCAAATTTCAAGTTTAAAGAGAGGGTAAGTGAAACTACGTAGTTTTAGGCTTAGGCTTTAAGTTAAGAAACAAACCTTAGCTAAGTCTTTTAAGAGAAGTCATGAAAGTTACAAAGAAAAGAGGAAAGGGAGAGTTTCGGTTGAGTGGAGAAAAGAAGAAGAAGAAGAAGAAGAAGAAGAAGAAGAAGAAGAAGAAGAAGAAGAAAAGAGGTTAGAGCTTTGTCAATTCTTGCTTTAGAGAAGGGATTTAGAGAGTTCTTTAAGAAAGAAAAAGGAAGAGGAAGGTTAAATCTTCCTTTAGAGGCAAAAATCAATTTTCGTGGGTGCCATTTAAGGTGAGTATTTTGGAAATCTTTTAGAAATCTTTGATGGGTTTTGATGCTAATAGCTTAGGAAAGGTATGGGTAAGGTTTTATAGGTTCAATTTCATTCTTTCTTTTCCTAAGATTTGCCAATTTTGACAAACTCATGTTAGGTTGGAATTTTGTGTTTTGATGAAGGTCAGGAGAGGCAAGAGGAGTTAGAGGAAAGGAAAATTGATCAAGCCTAGAGCTAAAGGAAATAAGGTGGGTAACTTTTTAATAATTAAGTTAATAAGCTACTTAATTTTCCTTTAATAATTGCCATTTAATGCTTTCTTATGACTTTCAAATTTTGCATGTATTACTTTTTGGGATGATTGGAAATGGTATATATGTCTTTTGTATGTTAAATAATTGTGAAAATATTTGCAAAGTTGCTTGACGAGGGAAAAAGAATGAGAAATGGGATTTCGGAAGATTGTGAAAGTGAATTTTTGTAAAGAAGGTGATCTTAAAAATTTGCTTTCGGAAATGAGTCATTTGTGGCTAATGTGTGTGAATTATATGAAATGCATGACTTTATGGTTTGTGGTGGTCCCTTAAGAGTCAAGTGCACTTGTCTGTTTATAGGCTTCTCTCGCCTGCCCGCTAGTGGCATTGGAGCTCCTCACGGACTCCCATAAGTTCATGGCTACACATGACCGCTTCACAGGAATGTGTAGTACGTTCTATTTCGGATCCACCCGAACCACTTTTTCTGTACTTATGTGATATTTTTTGACTTGTGAGTAGATGGATGTGATGAATTCGTGAAGATGTTTGGTTAATTGGTAATGTTTGATCAATGTGAAAGTTTGCTTTGAAAATGAATGAATAAAGAATGTTTTTGCTTGTTCCTGATTATTAAACTGTTATCCACTGAGTCATCGAGCTCACCCTCCATTTTCTCCTCCACAGGCGACGAGTGAGAAAACGAGTAACCGCAACAGGATTGAGGCATTACTCCTATGTCTTTTAACTTTGAAGTCATCTTTTGGAAAACAAAGCTTTGGATAGCATTTTGGACAAATGACCCCTTCTTTGTATTTTGACTTTTGATACTTTTGATGTATTAGGGCTAAAATGCCCTCTAAAGCTTTGTAATAACCTATGTCTTTCATGTAAATGCAAGAGTATAAGACCATCTAAGTTAAATGAGACCTTAGTTAGACCCCTCACTTAGAATATTAAAACTAACGCCTTCTTTTAATGTGGCGAGAACCAGAGTCCTTTTAAAGTTAAGGTTGTTGGGCAAACTCAAGTCTGCTCTACATGGATATGTCCGAACCATAAAAATAGGATTTCTAGATTAATGGGTCAGTTTTAACTAGAAGCGTTGATTTGTTATGCAAACCCAAGATCAATGTGGACAGAGGTAAAGTTGGGTAGTGTACATTAGATGTACATGTGTTAAGAGTTGATAGCCCAATGAGTGTGTACACATCAACAGTTGATAGCACAAGATTAGATAGTTGCATTGGAGATGCAATTGATATGATCGATACTTTCTAGTTGAACTAAGGTGGCTTATTGGGCAAACCCAAGGTCATTCTTAGGGATATTGGATATTGACCCACTAAGAGAATTTCTCTACAAGTTCTCTCGAATTTATATTGAGGGTTATGAATTTACGAAAATAGTGGAGTCATAGTGCATGTTATTAAAGTATTTATAGACATGCATTTAAGTACATTCTAATTTTTCTCTATTTGACGATATGTTGCTATTGTAGGAAAATCCCGGTGTGAGCATCACATGCCCACGGTGCGAAAAACAAAAATTTTTGTTCCGGGACCTTCCTGAAAGCCAGGATCCATGTGTCTATATAACAAACTCAAACCATAACGGCCAAAGGAGACCGTCTCTAACGGTATCCACGCAGAGATCGGAGAACCTAACCGGGA
>JANIHY010000005.1:29681146-29693853 GCA_027479065.1 Erythroxylum brevipes | reverse complement strand
ACGGATGGTCAAACTGAAGTGGTAAATAGAACTTTGACAACATTGTTGCGTGCGATCATCCAAAAGAACTTGAAGAACTGGGAAAAGTGTCTCCCACACATTGAGTTTGCTTATAATCGTGCTTTTCATTCTGCCACTCAATTTTCTCCTTTTGAGATTGTTTATGGATTTAATCCTTTGACTCCTTTGGAAATTCTTCCATTGCCTTCTAATGAGTTTACTAACCTTGACGGCATAAAAAAGGCTAAATTTGTGCAGGAGTTGCATGCTAAAGTTAGAGCCAACATTGAGAGGAGAAATGAACAATATGCAAAGCAAGCTAATAAAAGCCGAAGGCGTGTCATATTTGAACCTGGTGATTGGGTTTGGGTGCACCTGAGAAAGGAGAGGTTTCCAGAACAAAGGAAATCTAAGCTACAACCAAGAGGAGATGGCCCTTTTCAAGTTTTAGAAAGGATTAATGATAATGCTTATAAAATTGATTTGCCTAGCTCCTATGGTAATGTGAGTGCTACATTCAATGTATCTGATTTATCCCTCTTTGATGCTGCAGATTCGAGGATGAATCCTTTCGAGGAGGGAGGGAATGATGGAGAACCATGGGCATGTGAAAGACGCAAATAGGTTATAGTGGTGAGAATGTGAAAATAATCAGCTGGCATAAACAAAACAAATAAATACTTTATTTACGTAATTTAGTTTAAAATGTAAAAAAGTTGGTTTATCTGTCCAGGTCCAAGTCCAGGTCCAGGTCCGTTAGGAGATACGGAATTATTTTACCGTCTAACTTATGTGATTTGGAAGTACTGAATATAATATTATTATTAATAAAAATCGAGTTGGGGGAAAAGACGAAAAAAGCCTTGGCTGCTTGTTGTATCGGATCCTTGGGTTTTGCTTTTGATCGCCAAATCAAACACAATTAAATTAAAAACAAAATGTCAGGAGAAGACGAGACGCACCTGTTGAGATTAAACATCCCCGACAGCGACCGAGGAGATAAACAACATGAAGAGGAAGAAGATCAAGACCTCGACTTGGAATCTCGTGGTGGAGGCGGTTCCGCTACTCTCACAAGAGGCAGAGGAGGAGGAAGACCAAGTCCCGGCGGTGGTGGTGGGAGTGGCAGTGGCAGTTTTAAGGATCTGTTTCTCAAACATTTGGATCGCGGTTTATCCGGTCGCCGTCTCTCTAGTCCTAAGCGTGATGATAATAATCGTGGTATTATTAACAGAGACCATATCCATTCTTCTACTAATTCTCCCCTTGATACTGATACTCATCATCCTCGCTACCGCCTACGCCACCACTACCACCACCATCATCATCATGACGACTGTTCTTATTGTGCTAATGACAATATGCTTGGAGAAAGTGCTACTCCTGAATGGGCTATGCTTCTTATTGGCTGCCTTCTTGGTCTTGCCACCGGTCTATGTGTTGCCGCTTTCAGTACCGGGGTTTACTTCTCTCTTTCTCTCTCTCTTTTTTCTCTCCCTCCATTTATGTTCTAATTGATTTCACTTGGCCTGGAATGATTTAAATGGATCTGTCAACGCTGCATTTCTTTGTTCCCTATTAATTATACCAAGTTTCTTTCTTTGCCTTATTCCTGCCTCGCCCACTTCCTTTCATTAAAAAAAAAAAAAAACACAAATTCTTGAATTCAATCCAGCCTTTTGCTTGCTGATTTTACACTCTATTACCCATTCATTCTTCTGTGCAGTTATTTGGCATTTCCTTTTCCTCTTTCCCCACAAAATTAACTAGATCCATTAAGAAAAAACTGATATTGATACTCCCAACAGTTATGCCACCACCTCTTATCCTTGGTTCTTGTTGATGCTACTTCGCCGCAATCTGTCTCTCTTTTTCTTTATTATTTTCTTCCCAATTTCTAACTCTCGATATGTGCTACTCTATACCATGTCTATTGCGCGTTTCTTTTCTGAGATATGGTGAATTAATTGCATTTTGTTTTCAAATTCAATAAAAAAAGAAAAGGCTGCATTACATTTCTAGTTACATTGCCCACAAAGTCAGTCACTTCTCCGAGTTTTCTGAAATCTCATTCCAAGTGAAGGTTTTTTACTCTTTTAATGCCCTCAAGCATCTTTCCCACCTTTGTCTTAATCCATTCCAACTCTAATTTGTTAACTTGACCTTGTATACTTTTGGCGAAACAGGTTCATGTTATACATGAATGGGCCTGGGCAGGAACCCCAAATGAGGGTGCAGCTTGGTTTCGATTGCAAAGATTGGCTGATACATGGCACCGAATTCTTTTGATAACCGTGACCGGAGGAGTTATTGTAGGAATGATGGATGGCTTAGTTGAAATAGTGAATCAAATAAGGCAGACCACTCAAAGACAAGGTCTTGACTTGGTTGTGGGAGTCTTCCCCACCATAAAGGCCATTCAGGCCGCTGTTACTCTTGGTACTGGCTGTTCTTTGGGTCCCGAAGGCCCTATGGTTGATATTGGTAAATCATGTGCTAGAGGTTTCTCTTTGATGATGGAAAATAACAGAGAAAGGAGGATTGCTCTTGTCGCAGCTGGTGCAGCAGCTGGGATTGCTTCAGGTTTTCTACATTTTGCTTGTGCCAGTGTGTCATTGATTGTTCATTATCTTTCAGTACTGACTATTTGGTGTGCCCTTTTAACTTCCTACATTTTGTCATTAGATATATTCAGTGCATCTGTCATTCTGTAATTGCATTAATGGGAGTCAGCATAATGCGAAGTATATAAGCTTAAAGTTTAGATTAGCTAAGTAGTACAGGTAATGTTCGCAAGAAAATTGCCTTCAATTAACTCTCTCCTTTCGAGAGAAGATTCGGTTTAGCTTCAAAGGAAGATCATTGATAAGAAATAGAGCACACACATAAGCTATTAAAACATGTGGTAGATGGTTTTCTTGATGGATTCTAGTGAATTTAGATAGTATTCTTTCAGGAAAGGTTAGATAATGAACACCCAAAATAGGAAAAGGAACTAGAAAAGAAGTTAATCAGAATGCTCTTTCACATTAAATTTTCCCAAAGAGAAAAGGTGATAGACTTGTACGGATTTATGGCTCTGTTTTATGAGGTACCATGTTGCTATGTTTATCTTTGTTTAGTTAATCCTCGAAGCAAAAGAACAGATAACAGAGAAAAAGACTTCTCATCAATGAAAGCTACAGAGGAAAAGATTAGCAAGTTATGTGAAAAGAAATAAACTCTGTTTCTTTCTCCTGGGGTCTATCCCCCTTAATTTTACCATCTCATCATGATAATTTTGCCCGGGACCTATGTTTCTTTGCTTTTAACTTTTTCTGCATGTCATTACTGTATATAACGGACCATATATATGTTTTCCCTATGAAATCTCGGCATGGATCATCATTTTGTGCCATTTTGTTCCACATAACACTCGATTTTAGTTGAGATAAACTGTATCTTCTCATCGAATCTGAATTCCAATTTTTATCTAACTTTTCTTTACCGACATATTTTTCATTGATCCTTCTTCGTTTATCAGGAACTTTTGGGGTTTAGTGAATAACAATGATCTTTTCCTGTGAATCCTTTTTTGAGGGATGGGTTTCCTATTTTGATTTTACTAAATTTTCCTTCGCCTTTTCTCCTTCAGGTTTCAATGCTGCCGTTGCAGGTTGTTTCTTTGCAATTGAAACCGTGTTGAGGCCGGAGCATGCTGAAAATTCACCTCCATTTACGACAGCCATGATAATATTGGCTTCTGTTATCTCGTCAACTGTATCTAATGCATCACTTGGGACACAGTCAGCTTTTACTGTGCCAACATATGACCTAAAATCTGCTGCTGGTACAAACTTCTAATGTGTAATGTATTTATTTCTGTATCTGGATTTGGCTTCTTGCATACACATGTTTTTGTGCCTGTCATTACTTGCATGTATCTGTGTGTTTCATTATTTAACCTTTTGTTCTTGAGAAAGTTGCTCTTTGTATTTAGGTATACCCAATTCAAAATCTCAATGTTAAAACTTTTAACTTTATCTCATTTACTTTAGGATCATGAGCTTTCTTGCTATGATTTGGTGGCTTGTTAAGTGACATGGAAAGTTATACTGTGTGATACACTGAATTAAGTGGACCTCTCTTCTTTTTGTTTTTCTATTCCTTATCTTAGTCACTCTTTTTCACCCTTTCAAAACCAAAATTTAATTTGACAATAGTTCTTGATAGTGTGCTGAAAAGGAGAGACATTTTGACATTAGCTAGCAATTATGTATGGCAGTTGGACCTGGTCTTAGCCTGGCACGAAGTCAACGAGTTAGGCCTAGTTTGACCTAGCTTCAGGCCAGGCTTACACTTGAGAGTCTGGCCCGAGGCTTGGCCCGATAGCCTGATTAACACAACGTCGTTTTGGTTTAATTTTACAGAAACTAAAGCCCAAAACAACTTATTTTGGGTGGTTTGCCCAGGCTTGAGGCCGGGCTCGGATCTCAAGTTCTAGGGATTGGTTGACGGCCCAACTCATTTCCATCTCCACTAGCAATTGATGTCACTCTAACAATATGAATCTCTATCATGCAGAATTACCCTTATACCTTATCTTGGGCATGCTATGTGGTGCTGTAAGTGTGGTCTTCACCCGCTTGGTCACTTGGTTTACAAAGTCATTTGAGTTCATAAAGGGTAAATTTAGCCTTCCTGCTGTTGTATGTCCTGCTCTAGGCGGTTTAGGAGCGGGGATGATTGCTCTCAAATATCCTGGAATATTATACTGGGGTTTTACGAATGTCGAAGAAATCTTGCATACTGGGAAAAGTGCTTCAGCTCCTGGCATCTGGCTGCTAACCCAACTAGCAGCGGCCAAAGTTGTGGCTACAGCTCTGTGCAAGGGTTCAGGGCTGGTAGGCGGCCTTTATGCACCAAGTTTGATGATTGGTGCTGCTGTTGGTGCTGTATTTGGTGGTTCAGCTGCAGAACTGATCAATTCAGCCATTCCAGGAAATGCTGCTGTTGCCCAGCCGCAGGCATATGCATTGGTACTTCCTTTTTACTTGCTAAATATAATCTTGGAATCTGTCAAGATTATTGAAATACTTACACTGTTTCTCTCTAGGTTGGAATGGCCGCTACTTTAGCTTCAGTTTGTTCAGTGCCCTTGACATCAGTTCTTCTTTTGTTTGAATTGACAAAGGACTACAGAATAATCCTCCCCCTCATGGTAATCATTTTGTTGCCTTGCAGATATTTTTTAATAAATGTGTCTAGTAGGCTGCAGATTTAAGGAAGGCTTTTGCTCCTTGGATAAGTAGTCTGATTAAGGATTATCTGCCCTTCCAACTTTTCTTAGTACTGTTATCTGCTGGACTTATTTGGAGGAATGCTTTGGCCAACATATCTTCATACAATGCTATTTTCCTGTTTACTGCAATTTCAGGGGGCTGTTGGATTAGCAATATGGGTTCCTTCTGTCACCAACCAAGTCAAGGAGAGTGAAACTTCCGATACTCATATCTTGGGAAGAGGTTATTCTTCTGTCTCAAATGCTGAAGATGAAAATGATGCTTTTTGGAGAAGGAATGATGCTGAAGGCGATCTTGAATTAGCAATCGTTGAAGATGCTACAGGTGTTGATGCCATCAATGAGGATTTGCTTTTGGAAGATCTAAAGGTTTGAGATTTTTCATCATTTAATGGACGTGGTCTTACATTTTATTATGTAATCATTTTGTTTTTCAGCTCCTTGACCAGTATAATTCCTTCTGTTTTTGAGTCTTAGCTTTTCACCTTTGCTCGTTGCTAGGTCTCTAGGGCAATGACAGAGAGTTATGTGAAGGTACCAGTGGCCTTAACCCTGAAAGAGGCAATAAAATATATGCATGAAAGCAAAGAGAACTGTTTGCTGGTGGTAAATGATGAAGATTTACTGGAAGGAATCCTAACATATGGTGACATTAGACGACTGTCCAGAAATTCGGATGATGGCTCCAAGGATGACTCAAATATTCTTGATGTATGCATATTCTTATTGTTTTATCCTTTTCTGTTGTTTACTATATTCTCTCTGATACCTGCGCTCCCCCTCCCCACCTCCACTCCCATCCCATTTCAGTTCTTTTCCAAAATTGAAGGAAAAAGGAATAAACAAAAGTGAAAAAGATAAAGATAAGCAGTCCAATATATTTTTATGATGTTCCATGTAGAAGGTATTGCATAGCGTATCAGCTTTGTACATTCTTTGTGGTTTTGCAAATCTATTGCTACTTTTTTTTTTTTTAACTTATCACATTTCTTTGAAGATGGGCGAAATGTTAATGTAATTCTTTTCATAGGTAAATACTGCGCTTGTTTCCTCAGTATGTACTCGAGGGATAACCTATCGAGGGCAAAATCGTGGGCTTCTTACTTGTTATCCGGACACTGATTTGGCAATTGCCAAGGAACTTATGGAGGCTAAAGGAATCAAGCAGTTGCCGGTGGTCAAGTATCAGGGAGGCTTGCATAAAGAAAGGAAGCGGAGGCTTGTTGGTGTTCTACACTACGATTCTATATGGAAGTGTGTCAGGTCCTTATTAGTCTCAACACTCTACACGAGTATTTGATATAACTTGTTTTATTCTTTGTGGCTGATTCATGCCTTATGGTTTCAATTTCTCAAGAAATTTCCTTGCTTCTTTTCTTAGAAGGCTGTCTTGACTTTTCTTAGTCAGACTATTCTGTTCTGCATAGGCTAAAATAGAACTGTCATGTGGAACAGAGAGGAGATGGCTCATAAGAAGTCAGTTTATCAGCTTAGACGAGAGAGTGATCTTGAGGAGACGATGGGAAATGGCCATTAGCTTGCTGATTCAAGTTCCTTGGAGGGTTGCTGTGAATGTCAGATGATGCTGGGCTTCTTTTATTTCCCAAGAGAACTTAATGTGTGTGTATACACGTTGGCCGGAATTCATGACGTCTAAAGAAGATTAGCAAGAATTACTGTAATTGTTTATTGCACACAATTGCTGTTAGAAACAGAAAGTAGGTTAGCGAAAAGAAAAAATAGAGAGCCCAAGGAAATGGAAGCTGATGGTGATTCCAAGTTTTTCACTTTTTCCTTTTGGCAACAAAGTGTAATTTAATTTTAAATATTTTATTAAAATATAGGTTAGACGTCAACTTTTTATTGTGTTCTTAAACATTTTAGAGCATTTAAAATGAACTTTGATACGTGTAAAATGTTTAATTTAAGCTTGATATGTTAATTTTATTGTATCACGTGTATGTTATGACAAATATATTTGATTAAATTTAATTTAATAAATTTGTTTAATTTTAATAGACCTTAATTAAATTTAATTTAAATAATATCTTAATTGAGTTCTTTTAAGTATAAATTTTTAATTACAATAAATTCCTAAAAAGATTCATAATTGTCCTTGTCTTTGATCTGGAAATTGTGTCCTTTTTGACTTCTTTAGGCTTTGGTGACTACATCATGTTTGGGTATATATATATATATAAAACTATAATAAAATTGAGATTTACATCATTTTCAAAGAAATAAATTAGTTGAAAGTAGGAGTATTACCAGGTCATCAAGAATGAAAGCTGTGATTGATTTTCTTTTTTATTTGGATTGTTAAGTGAGCAAAACATCTAGGAATATGTTGCTTATAAGTCTTTATTTTGTAAGGAAGAAAATACTCATTTGCTGCTCTTAACTATGCAACAGTTTGAGAACTTATATCTTGATTATTCTAAGTTCATTATTATTCTAAGTTCATCATTCAGAGTCTCTATCTAATTGATATGTATAATATGGTCAATGAAATATTCACAAAGCTTAATTGTTTTTAGGCCTACATGTATACCACATACAGATGATGATTAAAAATAAACCATTAGTTTTATTGTGGTAATGATACTATTTCGTTTACTACATCACTATTTACATTTACTTTTAGAATGAATATTTTTATTAGTTTCATCAGTTTATATGCATTATTTTCATTTTTATAATATTGCTCATTTTAGACCTATTTGTTTTATGCACCAAGTAGTAGTAGATTTTGATGTAAATATTATGATTGGTACTACTATTACGAATTCTCGTTACTAGGCATATCCTTATTGCCTCGTTGATATCATGTAAGCATTTCAAGAGTCTATCCACTCACATGATCTGTACTCCAACTTAATCAAATTGTCTTAATTATTTGTCTTCGTCTTGGAAAAGAATGGATCTTTTTGTTCCAATGCATATGGATTATGGATATATACATAGTTGTTTCTTAACTTAGGTTTATACACTATTTATGTTCTCTCAAGTACTTACATGTCTTGACTTGGTAATTCTTGACCTAATGAGTACTCCCATCATTCATGCAAAGAAAACAAGATATCCCGAGTCACATTTGTTAGTGAAAATACTAAAGTAGCCTCCACCTTTCTTAACATTACTCTCCCCTCCTATTTTTTTCACTCCATATCACCAAGTGTGGGGGCATTCCATTCACAATCTCATCCATAATTGGCTTAGTAGGCCATTGTTATCATAGTTGCTCTTTTTATAAATGCATGCAATATGGTAACCTGAAGTACATTATTGTGTCATGTTACTGAAATTGCTATTATTTAAAATCTATTGCATAACACAAGTAATTTTTTAAAAAGTGAATGCATACAATATGGTAACCTAAAGTACATTATTGTGTCATGTTGTTGAAATGGCTATTATTTATTAAAAGCTATTATATATCACAATTAATTTGTTTAAAGTGACATTGATAATTTCTTATGCTATAATCATAAAAGAAAGGTAAAAACAGAAGAACACTAATTATTATATCATTTTTTCTATTAAAAGGATTTCATTTACCTATGATAAATACCAGAAGAAACTTGATTTATTATAGATATTTTGATGGTGGTTATGTACATATAGGTGTCCTTTATTTGTGATGTTTTTATAAGTAATGCATATTATATCAAATGGTCAAGTTTAGCAAGACTATCTTGATCTTTCTTATTAACTTGATCTTTTTTTTAAATGAAAAATATATTATAAATGAAACTATTACTACATTACAATGGGTTCTAGGTTATTCTTCTGCATTCATATTTACAATAATTCAAAATGATCTAAAAAGAATAATGGCATTAGTTATGCCTTGCTTTGAGTTGTTAATGGCCCAATTCAATGCAAGCTCGTTATAAGCTTGGCAAATTTGGCATGTCTCGACAATAGTAACAATGTCTCTCCTCATCGTCAAGCAATAATATCTCTTTCTTATCTCTTCAAGAGTCTTGTCTCTACTAAGGTGACCAACTAAGCCTTCCTCATGAATTTCTCTAAAGTTCTTTGAAGATAAATTTGATTTCTTTTTATAAAAAAACCCTACCTGAAAATCATCATGAGAGTTTTTCACCAAACAGAGGTCCCATATCTCCCCATCACGTTTATATAATTGCTTCAAATACTCAAAAACATCAACTTTTATACTCAAGGTCTTAAAAAAAGTTCTTCACTCATCCCATAATCTCCTGAGATCAATATTAGAAAAGACCACTACGCCAATCAATTAATCTAATATATCATTCAACCTTGGGATAAGGAATCTAGACCAATACTAATTTTGTTAATGGCTCAGCTATCCACACACATCCTCTAACTACCATATTTTTTAGGTGTAAGTAACATAGTAACTACACATGGGCTCATATTCTCTCTAGTATGCCCCTTTTTAATCAACTCCTCTAATTCCTCCCTCAAGATCTCATTCTCCTTTGGACTTATATTGTAGTGAGGTAAGTTAGGTAAACTAACCCTAGGAACTAAATCAATGTGGTGTTGGACTTCTCTCATAAGAGGTAATCCATTAGATAGTTCATCGGATAATAAATCCCCAAATTCTTCTAAAGTTAGCTACATTTTTAAAGGAACCTCATCTTCTCTCTTTTCACTCTCTTCTTCCCCTTTTGTTATCAATAAGTGTACCTCCCTTATTTCTTTTATCTCATTCACAAAGCTTCCTCTATTATTTTCTAATTTTAACAATAGATTCTTTATCCTACTAGGTTTCACCACTCTCTTTTCACCTATGGATAATAACTTATACTTCTCACCATTCTTCATAAATCAATACATATTCTCCTTTCCTGGGTGATATGAATCGACATCATATTGCTATGGTCTTCCCAATAAAATTTGACACACATATATATCGACAACATCACAATAATGTTCATCCGAGTATTTACGAATAGAGAATGACACTTTACACCTTTCCATAACAAAGATATCACAAATAGTTGTAATCTATATGATGCTGTAGTGTTTGGGGTGAGGCTCGATCTACAACTTTAACTTCTTAACCATTGATGGTATTCTCTTAGCTACCTCCATCAATGATCACCTCATAAAGATTAATTTTTACCATACCTTTAGTGTGAAATAATTGATGTCATTAAAAATTTTATGCTACATTTTAGATATAATTAATCTCTTAATAACTTTATCAAATCCATCTTCTTCTCCCTTGGGTTATTCACAATCTTCCTTATTTAGTCTACGATAATCTCTTCTTGGGATAGTTTCATCTTCATCATTGGAATCACTAGTTTCTATAAAAGATGTTGGAATTTGAGGTTAAGCAAGGGTAACTTCCCTATCAGCTATTTCACCAAATCTTTGGTTATTATCCCCTCACATCGCATGATTGTAACCAAATGTTGTGAATAGTTATCTCATGTTCTTTAATTCTTCTCCAAACGCTTGGTAATCCTTGAATGTTGGCATTAGGATTATTTACTATTGTCACAAAGAACAAGCTTTGTGAGATTCAAAGCTCTGATACCACCTAACATAGTGGAAAGGATAAACAAACCAATTCCAATCTAAGAATTGTATAATAAAAATTCTCAAAGAAAAATAAATTTTATTAATGGAGAGTTATGGTAATATCTTTCAAAAGTTTTTTAAATAGGTTTACGTTATTAATGGAAAGTTATGCTAATATCTTTCAAAAGTTTTTTAAATAGGTTTGCATAAACCCTAATTCATCTTAGGAAGAATTCTAGATAAAATCAGAAACTTCTAATAAATCTTAGGAGGAGTTCTACATAAAATATGAAACTTTAAATAAATCTTAGGTAAAGTTCTAAACAAAATATGAAAGGAATAAAAAAGAATGAGTAAAATAAGAAATAAATAAAATAAAATAGGAAATTCTTCAAAATCTAGAGAAGGATATTGGTTAAGGCATAAGCACGTGCTAATCAATATCTCATCTTACTCAAATATAAAGGTGTAGGGAGGAATGTTGGATAAGGAGTGATCACATGCTGGTCAGCATCCCATTATGCCCAAAGAGAGAAAAAATGCAGAGAGGAATGTTGGATAAGGCATGATCACTTGTTGGTGAATGTCTAAATCTATCCAAGAATGCAAAGGTCTCATCAAAAAGTCTACTTTTGGATTTGCCTTCTTACTAAATAATGGCATCATTTCATAGAGTTGAAAGAAGTAAACATGTGTAGCTTCATCTATTATGAAAGCTGAGTTTGTCGCATTTTAAACTATTATACAAGAAGCAATTTGGCTTAAGAGATTTTTGAATTATTTAGGGATCAATGATGATTCATCAAGTCTCATTTTGTTGAATTATAGTAATCAAACTATAATTTCATTTACAAAAGACCCCAAATATCATGCAAAAATGATGCACATAAATACCAAGTATATCTTTGTGAGAGATTTGGTTGCACAAAAGGAAGTGAATATGTAATATACATCTACACATGATATGATTATAGATCTTTTCACTATGGCAGTACTTAGAGATGTGCTTCAGATGCACATGAGAACTTCAGGCTCATAAAAATATTAATGTACTAGTGTTCTAATGAACTAATATGTAATGATTTACTATTATAATAAATTCCATATTTTTCTATTATTTGTTTTATGGTTCAAAGGTTCAAATATATATATACACACACATATGAGCGCATACGTGTATTTAGGTAAAGATATGGCAAACAAAATAAATTGGCCTTCTCACACGAACAATCGCCTTTGTGACTATTATGCCAAAAAAAATTTCTAGTTAAACACATATTTACGCCTAAGTGAGAGCTCGAACTGAAAATTTAATCGCCTAGATAAATGTTCAAAAAGAGATAACAAATAAATATTAATGGTGAATGAAAGAGAACAAATCACACAGTTCACTTAATCTATCTTTAGATGCCAAGTGGAGTCTTGTTTATAAAGAATATAAGTAGATCTAGTGGACTAAAGTCAAACATTGAGTATGTTTGGACTATCATTTGTATGATATTGTATTTTTAAAAAATAAAAGTAAGACATACGCTCTATTGGGAAAGGAGAGTGAATACTATAGCAAGTGTTTAATATTACATGTACAAAATTGAATTATAAAAGTAATAGAAGATTTGAGCTCTACTTCTTCATTATATGAGACCCTTAAGATTAAGTAAATCTCAATTTTGTTTATACTTATTAACCATTACCTTATTCTAGAAATTTTAGTTCAACTGTTATCTTAGAATGTTGCAATGACTATGGATGTTTTGGTATAGCAAGGCATAGCTAGGAAACCAGTTAAACTATCACAGGATAGAATATAGAAGATGGGAAGATCATAAGTGTGTCATATTCAGTTGTATATATGTAAATTGGGTTTGAAAAGAATGTACATGACAAAGTAAATATGGGTATAACA
>JANIHY010000005.1:29615439-29647577 GCA_027479065.1 Erythroxylum brevipes | reverse complement strand
TTGAAAAATCATTATTGATTCAATACATGAACTTTTGATGAATTGCAAAATACAATTGTGTTATGCCTCGAAAGATTCCATGGCATTTCGTATATTCGGAAAAGATCATTCGATAAATTGATTTGAGCATGATATGTGCTTTTGTGTGGGCGAGAGAGAACCTGTTTCATTAGTCTCGTGCACGATGACCCATAGCCTTCTCCCGGCTGCTCGCTTAGGCCCACGAGATCCTGATAAATCGGACTCATCGTGTTTACGGTAAAACTTCAGTTTTCTGTCGTGTTTATGGAACTCTCGAGCCATTTGTTGTGCATTGCATATGTGATTTACATTGCATCTATGAATTGTCAAGTTGATGCATTCATGTTTTGTAACCTATGGATTTATGTCTGAAAGCCTAGAAATCATACGTTTTGTTGCGATTTTGACAACAGCAAGAAAAGAACTTTTTGAAAATGTGCTATACGGATTTCAAAGAAATGTTTTCTGAAACCAAAAAAAGAAAAAGAATTTCAAAGGTTTTGCTTATTTATTTGTTATAAACTGTTACCAACGAGCTATAAGCTCACCCCCTTCATTCCCATCCACCGGTGATGAGAAAAAGATCGGGTGAAAGAAAGTGAAGGTTTTTATTTGTGTGTATGTGTACATATTGTTTTGTTTGTAAGTTAGATAGTTGTTGAGAATTCATTTTGTATAGAGAAGGGAAAAGTGAATTATGATTTTGTATAGTATATAAATTTGCATATGATTATGAATGGGATTGTTTGTGTTGGGATGCCGGACAGGAGGTCCGATGAACTGTGTTGATTGGATTGGGAATTATTGAAGCGTTTATTGTGTATGAATTGCGGATATATAGATATGTGTATTAAGTGTCTATTGACAAAAGAAAGGATTAGTAAGATATTGTGTAATTGATGGTCATGATTTAAATAGGATCAAATAGATTGAGATATTGGTTGAGGATGAATTTGTCCAAATGAGGAATTGAAGTGCTTTGTATGAGAATGATTAAAGAATGAAAAAAAAGTACACAGATTTGGATTAGTTTAGACCGATAGTCTTAAGGTTTCCAACGCAAATGTTTTTCTTTGATAATTGTGTTCGGATGCGATTTGATTTTGCCTTATGTTTTGTTTCTTTGCTTTGATGCGATTCGTATTTGTTCATATTCGTATTCGATTTCGATTTGCTTCCGCTTTCGTTTTGGATTTTGCTTCGTTCTCCGTTTCTTTCGCTTTCGTTTTTCGATTGGGATCTAGTTTTCGGATCGGATCCCAACAGAGTGAGAGGTGATAGGCTTGAGTAACTCAAGGCTGTGAGTGTAAGAAGTCACTAGCGTGAGAGATATAGACAAAAATTGGGTTGAACTATTTAAGAACACACTCACTCCACCCGTCCCACTTTTTACATTCAATCTCTCTCAATTAATTTTATATGGCTATGATTTTTGGTGAGAGTTAGAGCAATGTCTTACGAGTGCAATGGTCCAATTCTCATATTATTCAGAGGTTGGACGAAGAACATATAGCCAAAAAACCAAAGGATGTTCATCTGCCTCTTAGCATTCCAAACTCGCGATCATGCACACATCAACCCTTCAAAGTCACAATTGTGCTTGTGCATGATCGTGACTTTCAACTTAAAGCCTTTAAAGTCACTATCGTGCATGCATTTGCATGACAGCAACTTTCACCTTTAAGCCTTCAAAGTCGCTATCATGCATCTGCACGATAGCGATTTGATGTGAAAGTCTGAATTTCCTTAATCACATATCCAACTTCAAACCTCTATAACTTTTGATCTAGAACTCCAAAAATTGTAAACTTTATATCAATAGAAATATAAAATAAATATCTACAACTATCATGAAGAGAATTAGTCAAAATCTTCCTATATCAATATAGTGTAATCAAGGAAGTTTCATATCAATGCTAACTTTTCTTAACTTCTCTTCTTCATTCACTGCTGCTTCTTCTTCCACTAAATCCTACATCTCATTTTTTATTTTTATTTTTTCTACTCTATTTCCAATTAACTCATTCACTACAAATTCACAATGCCCTTAAATATGCAAGTTTACTAAAAAATCTCAAAATCCTAAAAAACAAATATCAGTTATGCAACTCTTCATATTCTGTATTTCACATTCTTTACTTTCCAAACTTTTTATGCATTCTATATTTTTCTTCCCAAAATTCGCTTCAAACAATCTTCTCATCTCTTAACATCATCATACACCTATCCCTTAACTCTAAAATTTATTCTTTTATTCATCTCTAATTTATCTCTAAATTTCACAATCATTCTCTAAAAAATTTCTAAAGTTGACTTCCAAATTTGTTTCAATATCATTTCACTCATTTCTTTTTTCCATACATCAATTTACTTGCCAAATGGCATTTTTCCTATTACAATAATATCCTACAATTCTCGTAGATTCTTCCAATAATTTTACCAAAATTTAAAAATTAACAAATACAGTTACCAATTAAATTTCCAATACAATAGATTCACAATTCTCAACAATATCACATTACAATTCAATTGTACCCAGAATGTCAATGAGTGCATATACAATCATTTTAAATGTGCGCAGAATATCCAAATTTATGTGCGTGTATGCTAACAATATGCATGAGTATGAAGAATGCATTTTTCTTAATCTCTCATTGATCTCACATGTATCTTACTTTTGGGTTTTAACTTTTAATATGGGGATGAGATGTTACAAAAATCATTCCTTAGAATGAAAAACAACTTAGTATGGACCATCCATATCCAAACATACACATGCATATGAAAAAATCTTTAAGGCTCAAATAAAGAGAAAATATCATGCTTTTATATATGGCTCACAACTAAGACATATAGTTAGGCATAACTTTTGTAATAGCATACAAACCCTCACACCCTTTTAGACCTCAAAGAAAAATACATTAAGTTTTCATTTATAGGAGGCATCACAGATATAGTCATAGGAAATTTTACTAACCTAAAAGAATATTCAACAACAACAACAACAATAAAAATAATAACAATAACAACACCCAGTGAAAGTCTCGCTACAACATGGGGTCTTAGGAGGTCCAATAGTATATAGCCTTACCCTTACCAAGTAAACAAGTTGTTTCTGAAAAAAAATGCATATATGTATTATCATCATTCATGTAACATGGTTTGTCACTTTTATGCTAAGTATGGTCATCATTCTTTCTAAGTGTGGATTGAAAAGAAGAAGGAACCCAACACATTGATTACCTTGATTTATAAGGATATTAGAAAAATAAATGCAAATGATATTTAATAGAGATTGTAGTGTTATTAAGGAGTTTGTGCATTTTAGCTTAATGAATCTAACCTTCTTGCCTCCAAGAAATTCTTGAAGATGTTGTTATACATTATAGAGAAGTTAACCCCTAAACTTAATCAAAAAAACCCCCTCAAATTATTAAACCAAGTGAGAAACATGAGAAGGATGAAATGCCACTAATGGATAAATAATTCAAACAGAATCTTCATTTAAATATATTATAGGTAATGTTCAACATGAGGTAACTATTAGTTCACAATTTATAAATATGAGATTACCTGCATTTATGTGTCAATTTGAGTATAAATTCCTAATTCTAATTATTTAGGTTTGAATTATAAATAAGAGTTTTTAAAGTGTGAACCTTAGTAACTAGAATTGGAGACTATATGCAAAATAAGCTACTCAGCTAGAATTTACATAAGCTAGGTTATTATTTCTATAAAATTTTAAATACAGATAAATCTTGTTCAATCAGAGGAAAATTAGTTTTGCTTGTTATGAATTCTTTTTAGTAAAGCCCTTTTATATGATTAAAATTTCTTATTGATATTTAGTTAGTTGGTATGTTCTTTAATAAAGCTTTGTTGAAGGTTTGATATTCTAATTCAAGTATCAAAGACAATCCTTTAAACTTTCTGGTTAATTGGTCAAGTAATATCGTAGGTGGTTGACCAATATCTTTAAAATTCACCCTTTTCTACTTTTTAGTGAGTTTTCTAGCTTTTTGCTTCCTTATTTGGTCACCCAAATAGTCTCATTGGTTAACCAATTTCCTTATATTTGACAATTTTTTATCTTTCTAGAGAGTTTGTAAATCAAAGACCTTTATACACTAACCAATCACGCCAGTCACCAGTTGACCAATATAGATCTATGGTCGACTAATATAGCAAGTTCAAAGAAAATCTTTAGCCTACTTTTTTCTTTTCTATTTGGAAATCCTCCTTATATCCTATTCAAGAAAAACTCTGGTCAACCATTGTAGTCTTATGGTTGACCAATATTCCTAATCTAAGGGTCTCCTTATCTTTGCTTTTATTTTTCATCTTATATGTTTATATCTTTCAAAATCATAAACAATTCATCCCTCATTTTATAAAAATATCATTAAATTACATCAAATTAAAATTTTGTTTTTAGATTTCATATTAAAATTTTTAAAATTTTCTTAAATAATTTTTAAAATTGATGCCTTCATAGTTAAATTGTATAAGGAGTTAAGGTTTTCTCGCTTTCAATTATATTGATTCCTCTCTAATTTTGTTCAATTTTAGTACTTTGCGCACTTTTTATATTTATTTTTGAACTTTTGGGGCTTTCAAAGTTGTGCATTTTTATGAAATTAATTGTTAGAAATGGCAATTATGCTTTTATTTATTACAATTCTAACCTCTAATTTTGTTAACACTTGCCCTTATTGCATTAATTGAATATTTAAACTTAGGCATAATATCAAAATTAGTGAATTTTCAAATTAGACCCAATTAAGGATGTTAATATAAAAATTGACCTTTTGTTTTGTCTCTTTGAATATTTAATATCACTTTTTAGTGAAGAAACTTTATCAATATTATTTAAATATGTTTTGATTTTTTTACTAACTGAGCTTGATGCTTGACATTTTATATTATGTATTTTTTAGTTAATATATTTCTTTTTAATGATTCAAAAGAGGGGAGAAAGTTTGGTGATATTAGATTTAGAGGGAGTGATAACATTAAGGAGTGATGAAATTTAGGGGAAGTGAAAGTTTTTTTTTCCTTTTTTGTGTCTCTTACACTTTATATGATATGCTAGATTAATGATATCTCTTTGATTTTGAATATCTCTTATTTTCTTAATATTAAATTATCCTATTTATATTAAATTATATTTTATGCATGAATTTTGGGGGAGCTAATCACTTTCTTGGTATTTATTTGCTTGTTGAGTTTTATTATAATTTAATATCACAAGTATTTTGTTATCATAAAAAAAGGGGGAGCTTATTAAACCAAGGGAGGTTTTAATTGATATTTGATGATAAAAACATAGTTACTACTAATGTGATTATTATTTTGATGAAAAGTAATATTAGAACAAAACGAAGCCATAAACAAAAAAAGATAGTGTATGAAGTTAATTAAGAGAAGTTGAAGTTAGCATTCAATGAAATTAAGATCAAAACATGAATAAAATAAGATCGAGACTTTGCAAAGTCATTTCAAAATTTGTATTATTATTTATACGCTCACTTTAATTTGAAGATCTAAAAGACTCATAATGCATAATCATTTCCTCTTACTTCATTTCATGAGTCTTTACATTCATTAAGACACATTGAAGCTTTTAATTTTAATATAAGATCCTCTTGATGATTCAAATAATCTTTAGGAAACATTTTGGGACGTGTTCTAATCATATTTAGATTTTAAATTTTGGTTTTGAGAATTTTAAGTTGTTAAAATCATATTTTTAGGTTGTTTGGTCAACCTATATAAGTTAGTGGCTGACCAGTATGGGTTAAAGTCATTAAATTTAAAGTATTAATAGTTTGATATAACATTGGTTGATGTATTAGCTGAACAATATATTATATTGTTTTATTAGTATAAGTTACTGGTTAATGAATTAGTCGGTTGATCTATTATATTGGATGAGCAGTTTAGGTTATTGGAAACTAATGTTCTGATAGGTAGTGAATCTAGAGCTTTTAATGCATATAGGTCGATAGTACATATGTTTTCTCATTGGTTTTAGCATCAAGAAGGTTTTAGGTGTTGTATACCCATATTTAAAAGAGTTTTTCATTGAATTTAGCATCATTTTGTCATACATGTGTGAGTGAGTCATTTTGAAGTTATTAAGTGATAAAGTGAGATATTTTGAGTAAAAATATTTAGTTATGGCAATATATCATTATATTAAGGGTGATACAACTGAGATTGAGGTTCCTCTTCACTTTGGAAGAAGATTGTAAGAAGGGCTACTGAGAAAGATAGTAAAGATTATTCTTTGTTTTGTAAGAAGAATTATGATGGAATTCCAAGAAGTTTTTTGGGAGTGGACGTGGGAAAGGGCTATTTTTCGAACCATTATAAATAGTTTGCATTCTCTCCTCGATAACCTCTTCAAATTATTATTCAACTATTTGATTAATTTATGTTAAGCAATTTTCTCGTATTTATTTATATTGGTAGTTGTTAATTATCCATTAGGGACTAACACCTTTTTCCATGTATTATATTGTTCCCTTTGAGGTTTAACTATGATTGATCACCATTCTCAAAGTTGGCTAACTATTATTAATTTAACGATCATATGATGTTATTGAAATGATTCTTGAAAATGGATAAATAAGTTGTAACAATCTTGTCTGAAGGAAAACAATACCTCATCCACCTATTATAATAGTTATGTGATCGTTGTATGTAACTTAGATAAGACTTGAGGATTTATATATCAACATTTTTTGACATTATGATTAAACTCTCAAAGTTGAGAAATCTAAACTTCCTACGTACATATGTATTCCTTTGTACGTTGCATTAGACATTATTGTCTATAGAATGATAATTATTAATAAAGATATAGAATATGAATAATAAAGAAACATACCACTTCTTGATAAAAATTTTCTTAATATAATATAAAAGAAGGAAATCATTTATGAACATATTTCATTTGTAGTTTACTATTGAACATTATTATATTTATTCTAACATATAGTTGTATAGATCATTATAATTTTTACAATTAATCTATGTATGTAAAGACAAGGATTATAATTTTTTAGAATTAATATATGTACACTAAGATAAGGAAGGCGAGGATTATAATAACGCCATTAATGGAATGAATATGCACATATTTAAAATTGAATGTAATGAGAGAGTGGGAGGAATGCCACACCTTAATTCAAAATATACCAAAACACGATAGATATAACACCATAACTATGCATAAAATTACCATTATTCATATAAAATATGTGAAAGTTTAACTAAAAAGTGAAAATATGATCTCTAGGTAAAAGCAATACCCTCACCCACTACAAACTATTCTAGTAAATGGTAATTATTAGTTTATGGGTTATAACTAAACAATTAGTTGTAGTTTTTATGATATAATTGTTTTAAGGAAATATCTATCTTATGCATATTCAAATACTAAACTAGTGTATAAGATAAATCCTATGGGATAAATGTATATTGTAAATAGAATTACAATGAGATCATAATTATGAGATTCATATTGCATTTATGTACCCTAAATTATTCCTAGTTATTGTTCTATTGAGACATTAGTAAAACATAAAAACACTATCATACTCTGTTTTTCTTTCTTATAAAAGAAGTACTTGATCGCATAGAATAAAATATGAAGATACTTAACTAAAAGTATGTGTTCTTATTAGAGAACAAGTTCATTTAACTAACTTGATAGGAGAATTCCATTTTGAAAATTCATACTTTGATGATTGTATAATTGATAGAAATTCTCATTATGTTGAATGTGCAAGTGATCTTTTTATTTAAGATCTCTAATGTATCTTACATAGTGATTGCTATATTTTGACACTACTTATGACCTATCCTAGTCAAAGGTAACTTAATTAGTTGCTATTGGATATAGATAAACTAAATAGATGTAGTTGAGTAATCAATATAGGATTCATCATCCTAAAGTAATTAGGGAAAATGTTTTCTTCTTATTTAATATTAATTCAGGAAATCTTTGCCTAAGGTAGAATGATAGTTTGAAAATAGTTTCCAAATGTCATTAATAGAATCAATTACTAATGGTAGAGAACTAATGTAATTGGACCCAAATAGAGTAGACAGTAAATCTATACTCTATATTTAATTAAAATATTTTATGAAGAAATGATTAAATTATAGTTTGGTGGTTATAAAGCAATGTTATATGCTAACTTGATCTATAGACATAAATTAATTAATTAGAGTGATGCAATGTTATACGCTAACTTGATCTATATATAAATTAATTAATTAGAGAATTAGAAATAAATTAAAGGAGTTTAATTTATCTAATTTAGAATATGAATTAGGGTTATAATTTGTTTTCATTACGAATATATTTAGGCACTTAAAGAGCCACACAACACCAAAGCATCATCACTGATCAACCAAAAACTATGGACAGACAACTTTAAAGGTTTCAACTTATTGGTGGAATATCTCCCTCAGATCACCCATTGGTGTAGGAAGGACACAGTTACCTGGAAACATGATCCTACTAGAGTATTTGCCAATAAATTATGTTAAAATGCATTCCATGATGAGGGAGAGAATACACCTTGGTTTAACCTTCCATGGAAGCACTTAATGAATCAAAAGGCCTCAATACTTACTTGACTGGTTATCAAATATATTATCCATAATAAGAATAGATGGTTTGCTTATATAACCCTATTTGCGCTTTACGAGGGAGCACTTATGCTTTCAATGCAAATACTTAAAAGTCATCTGAAGTAGAATTTTACATTTGCTAACATATTATTATTCTTTTTATGGTTGGCTAACTAGTCTTAATTGGATCACCTATAATGATAAACAAAAGGTGTAGGATCAAGCAATGTATAAAACGTCATTTACAACAACAATTTACTCTCTATAAAAAGAAAAAAAAAAAGAGGATCTATAGGGGACAGGAAGGAAACAAGTATCAATTTACTGAAGATATCATTAACTGGATCAAAACCATTATGCAGGATCAAGCAATGTATAAAACATCTTTTACGAAAACAATTTTCTCTCTATAAAAAGAAAGAAACAAGAGGATCTATAGGGGATAGGAAGGAAACAAGCATCAAGTAGCTGAATATATCATTAATTAGACCAAAACCATTATGATAGCTAAATCTGATCAGCATGCACTATCTTTTCATATATTCTTGTAATATGTACTATTTTGTCAACTCATTATAATGTTGAGATATCTTTGTTATAGTTAATAATAACTTTATTTAATTTTCAAAAAAAAGTTAAACTTGATTTTAAAGTTTTAAAAAATTTAAGATTAAATATAAGAAATTTAATAAATAAGGAATAATATGATATATTAGATCTTATTTGGGTCTAACTAGTATTTAAATAGAGTTAATTGTAATTATAATTAAAGTTTAATTAAAAGTATTTTATTTCAATTAAATTACTAAAAGGTCTAAATCTTATTATAAACATGTTTAGGCTCTAAATGAGCTAGCACTTTTTATGTAACACTCTCTATAATACTTGTAAAGTTGTTGAACTTTAGTTTAGTTTTATCATTTTAATTAAACCATCACTTATTCTATCAATTGGATAATAAGAAAGAGGTAACTACTAGTATTTATAGTCCATGTAGGATTAATACTCGATATTTATTGTCACTATACTATAGTTTGATAGGTTTACTTGCCTTTAAGGTAGAAATTCTAAATGTTAACAAGTAATTCACTTGTTGATTAATTCTAGATGAAATAATTGTAAAGATTTTGTTTCATTCATCTGTTCCTCTAATTTGGTTTTCAAATAGCCAACTTTTAGAATGATGTACTTACGAAAGCTACCAACTTGTCAATCCCATGGATCCCACATGGTGATTTTAATCACACCCTTTCTTTATAAAGGCTCAAGGTAAGAATTGCACCAAGGTTTCTTATAATAAGATGAATGTTAAGTCAAAAGACTTCACGTTTATTAGTTTTGTTGATAATCAAATAATAATAATGTTAGAAATAAATGAACTGTTTTGATGTGTGTATTAAGCGTGCAGGAAAACACAGAAGAAGTTCAAAACACAAAAAAAGCTCAAAATACAGAAGAAATTCAAAACACAGAAGAAGCGCAAAACACATAAGAAGTTGAAAACACAGAAAAAACGCAAAACACAGAAGAAATTGAAAAAAAAAAGAAACGCAAAACACAGAAGAAATTGAAAACAAAGAAGAAGCACAAAACACAAAAGAAGTTGAAAACACAGAAGAAGCGCAAAACACAGAAAAAGTTCAAAATATAGAAGAAGTGCAAAACACAGAAGAAGCGCAAAACATAGAAGAAGGTCAAAGCACATAAAAAGTTGAAAACACAGACGATACAATGATGAAGACACTCTAGTACGTCGATAATTAGTCAATTGGAGTTGGTTACAGAACTCAACTGAATAACGGTTTACAAGAAGCAAGATGCAAAAAACAAGAAGCAAGAAGTAAGAAGCAGTTGGAGACTTAGGCTATAAATATTATTCACAGTCAAAGACTGCACAATCTTTTAGCTTTCAAGTTATTACTTATAAAAATTATGTATTCAAAGTGCAATGCACGAGAGCAAACTCTACTATAACAAAAGCTCACAATATCTTTCTAGTGCGAGAAAGAAAAGGCTAAGAGCCTGGAGAGGCTAAGATAGTAAAAAGAATACTAAGTGTAAGAGACCTGAAGAGGCTGTGGAAGGGAAGAAAAAATACTTGTAAATTTGACGAAGTATAGTGAAATCTTAGAAGAACTTTGAGGAATGGACGTAACTCAAGGTTTAGGATGAACCAGTATAAAAATCGCAGCGTCTATCTTCTAACTCTTTACTTTTAATTTCTCTTGTTCTTGTACAAGTTTATAGAAGCTATTTGCGATTTAACTACATAACTATTTTTGTATAACATTTTTGGTACTCTTTAAGATTTGAAAATTTTTCTTTTTCAAGAAATATCAAAGGTTTTGTATTCACGAAAAGAATACACAATTCAACCTCCCTTCTTGTGTACTTCGAATATTGTACGTGAGTTCTATATTAATGTGTGATTTACTTCAATGAGATCTTCTGTTGATAACATTAAGGTCATTTACTTGGTTTAAGGGGGACATAACATCATTTGGAATAATAAGAAACAAGGTAACTGGTTCATGAGAAAGAAGATAGACAAGGTTCATATTAACTAGTATTGGTTTACCTAATTTCTAAAGAGCTTGGGTATCTTCAAGAGTACCTTATGCTTTAATCACTCTCTTATAGAATTGCAATATTATTTTAGCGATAAGAAGGTTCTGACTCCATTTAGGTTCTTCAACTATTTACTAAAGATGGAGGAATTTTAGGAGATCATTAAACAAGGAATGAATTTGGAGGTGGAAGACTTTAAACAATTTAAGTGTTTCAGGAAATTATAACTCATCAAAACTGGTCTTAAAGAGCTACGTTTTAAGAATTCCACTAATAGATGCTAAGACATTAAGGCCACCATAAGCAACCTTATTGAAATTCAAACTCAACCCTAACTTAAACAACAAAGTCACCTTCAATGAGAAAGTAGCTCTCGGTAACTACATTAGAGTTTTGGTTATTAAAAGTTTCATCCTTACGCGAAAGGTAAGGGTCTAATGGCCATTAAAAGGGGTTAGGATCTCTCCTTTTTTATTCAAGATTATCCTTGCTAAAAGGAATGCTAATAAGGTATCTTGTCTTTATGATGAGGTAGGTCTGATGGTAGAAGGTCAAAATCAGTTAAAGAAGTTTGCTCTCAGTATTTTCATAATGTTCT
Organism: Erythroxylum brevipes; assembly: GCA_027479065.1. Lineage (NCBI taxonomy): Eukaryota > Viridiplantae > Streptophyta > Magnoliopsida > Malpighiales > Erythroxylaceae > Erythroxylum > Erythroxylum brevipes. The sequence continues at coordinate 29,635,741 of JANIHY010000005.1, read as the reverse complement.
TAATCTTACAACTTCTTATGATGCTTCTACTCTATCTCTTAGGAACTTTCTTGTTAAGTCCATTTTTGAGAGTCAAGTTAATTAAACAAGTTGAGGTTTTTGAGATTAAAGTAGTCATTTTTAGTTTCAATCTCAATAAGGCACCTAGACTAGATAATTTTAATACTTAATTTTCTAATAATCTCGACAAATTATTAGACATCAAGAGTGCTAAGTTGATCAGAAATTCTTCAGGATAGATAAGTTCCTTAAACGATTGAATATGATTTCTATTTTCCTTATTCCTAAATCTCCTAACCCTAGCACACTCAAAGAGTTTAGACCATCTCTTGTTGTAATACCTTTTATAAAATCATCTAAAAGATCATTGCTTCTAGACTCAACTTTATTATGGATTCTTTGATTTTTTTTTTTAATCTCAAGGATCTTTCATTAAAGGTATAAGTATTGGGGAAAACATTCTTTTTGGATTGGGAATTGTTCGAAGGTTACTGAAGTAGGAATTCCAAGCAATGTTTTGCTATGAAAATAAACTTTTATAAAACTTTGTATATTATAAGTTGGAGTTTCATTATTTAAGCCCTTGAAACACTTAGGTCTCCTAATTTGTTACATGGATCCAGTAAAGGCATTAGGTAAGGTGATCCTATCTAGCGTCAAATTCCATCATAAGTGTTTGAAGTAAAGAATCTTTAATTTGTCTTTTATTGATGATTACTATTCTTTTACAAGGTTGAGCCTCTTTCTATTAAGGTCATCTGGACTCTTTAAAGAGCTTCTACTCACTTTTGAGCTTAAGCTTTAATGAGGATAAGAGCATTATTATGCCTAATGTTGTAAAGGAGCATATAAATTATCTTGCTTTTATTGCAGGATTGAGATTGGGGAAGCTACTTTTTTAGATATCTTGGCATTCCTATTACTACGAAGAGACCAACTTTTGTTGATTTTCAGGCCATCTTTGATTCCACCCATGAGAGAATTAGCCATTAGGCCAATAGAAGCTTATCTTATGTATAAAGAGCTCAACTTATTAAATTTAAACTGAATAATTTATATACACAATAGATATCTCACATAGAACTTCCTAGGAATATCTCTAACAGTCTTAAAAAAATCATGAGGAATTTCATTTGGATAGGGGATGCTTACGGGAAGCCTCATTTTAAGCTGAAATGAGATGATATTGGATTGACTAAAGAGAAAGGTGGTTTAGGGATTTGGCCTATTTAGTTTAGTAATAATGTCTTACTTGTTAAAAGGGTGTAGATAATACTCATAGAAAAGGAGTCTCTATTCATTAAATGGGTACTCTCTTATTATTTAGAGGATCAATGTGTTTGAGAAATTAAACCTCATCCTAATTCCTCTTGGACTATGTGGAATATTTTGAATTAAGAAGCAAGCTTTGCCAAGAAATCGAGCATTCCATTAGGAATGTTAAGGCCACCTAATGATGGTATGACAATTGATCTAATGTTAGCCCTCTTTACTTGCTCCCTCAAGTTTTCCATCTAGACATATATTAAAACCTAAAGTCAAAGTCTCTAGGCTTGTCAATGATGATGAATAACCCATCAAGCTTTCTAACTTATCAAAGAGAATTTGCCTACTTACCTTCCTAATCAATTGAACCAGGATGTCATCAAACCAGACACTCCTCAAGCTTATTCAACACAAGTTAGATTCTTAAGTCTTTAGGAATCCTGCTCCTAAGGTCAGATAGACAAAGCTATTATGAAACAATAACATCATTCATAAGTTCTTATTGATAGTTTGTCTTGTTGTTAAAAATAAACTCTTCACTCTTAATAAGATCAAAAGTTCCCATGTTATTGTATTTGTTGGTCAACTTGTTTACATTGAGGATCGAACCAAGAATTACCTATTCTTTAAAAATGTTTTCTTGAGAAAGATACACCTCTGTCCAATAATTAAGTGCTCATGTTTGCAAAGTTGAAGAATATGATTAGTTTCATCTCTGCCACAACATTTAGGTGATGTTAATTTTCTCATTACTAAGATGTCATTTTGTATAGCCATTCATGCTTTATGGAAAGAAAGGAACGAGTATATCTCCAATGCTAAAGTGCCATATAAGAGTGTTATTAATATAATTATTTTTAATTAAAAAATTATTCTTAATATTTTTTAATTTGGATAAGAAAAGAAAAAGTGAATTATTTAATTTTTATCTAGTTTTGTTTAGTTGAGATGAAAATTTTAATTTACTTATGTTATTGAAAATGTCTTTTCTTAGATTGATATAAAACGAAATGTTGTGTAGTGTTTACATTTAATAATTCAAGTAAATAAAAAACAAAAAGCAGAATGCTACTCTGTTTGGTAATTCTGAAAAGTGGACACGCAGCGCATAGCATATGGGTGGGTGTCTTTATCTGGCTAAAATAAAAAGAGAGAAGGGGTAAATGAATAAATAGGGGTCGAACTTGAACTGACTGCTTATTAAGAAATGGGTGTTGAAATTTGTGACAGAGAGACAGGGTGATGGTGGGACGTGGGGACTCAGATGGTGACGTGTTTGTCGTGTAGGAGAAGGTGGGAATGAATAGTAATGTAGAGTAGCATTACTATTTTGGTTTAAACTTTAAATAAATCCATGAATTGCTTGCTTGTTGGAAATCAAATAAACAATTTTGGGTAAAAATTAAAAAGAGAATATATATATATATATATATATTTTCGCAAGTAAATATAACATAATCATAATAAATAATAATAAATAGTTGTACAATTATTTTTTTCTTTTTTCAAATAAATCGTTATATGACTAAATAATTATAATTTTTAAAATAAATAATTTTTTAAAAGAAAAGGAAATGCAGGTGTGTGTGCTTTAGAAAAATGTAATATATTAAAATAAAGTATTTTTGGAGGTTTGAATCAAAGATAATGAGTAGAAAGGTGGAAGAAGAACCTGATTCCTTTGATGTATGAGTGGGTGGCTCTCTTTCTCCATCTTTTTCGTCCTTTTCTCTCTCATCATGCATCAAATAAATGCTTCTTCCTCCCCTCAACAAGGTTCGTTCAACTTCCAAGTTCTTCCTTCCGGTTCATCAGTCTCTATTTTGGCTTTGATTTTCTCCATCTTTTATTTGTCTGAAACGAGGTATTTCATCTTCGTTTCCATCAAATCCTCTTAACATTCAAACTTTCAAACCCCAGACAGAGTGGCAGGTGTCGTCGCTCACTCTACTCTCGCTCTCCTGCTTCTTCTTCTTCCTAAAACCAACCCAAAACCTTTCTTTTCGTTAAGTAATAGTTGTTCCGAACTCAGTTCAAGATGATCATCGTTCGGGATTTTGGGTCTCTCTGCATCAGTCCATCCCAACCTTACTCTCGTAAATTGGTCTGTTCACTTCACTTGTATACAGCTGTTGTCATTCATCTCTCTGCATCTTGATTTTTGTTTTCTTTTTTACCATTTCCCCCCTTTTTCTTCATCTTTCTACTCTTCCCTCTCAATCTCTGTCATTATCCTATGTGCATGGACCTAGATTAAGATCTCACCCAATGTCTTGAGCATGCTGATATTATGTTCTTCTCACTTCTTTTTGAGCTGTACACTCATAAAATGACGCATATCTATCACCTTCACCGCTGTTTTTAGTTGCCGCTGGGTTTGTTCTTTGCTTCACTGTATGATTACTCCCAACCCAGATGCTTCAATTTCTGTCTGTCACATAAAATAACGTCCTTAGAGAATCCGCTAGTACATCATCATCTTCTTCTGAGTCCTTTTTCTTTCTTCAAACCTCAAAAATTATGTCTTTAATGCTCTACTGTGCTCTCTATGCAGGCTGATGCCATGAAGATCCGCCCCAGGTTGCGTCATCTTGTTGTCTGCTATAGATAGAATAGGCAGTGGTGGTAAAACCACCTTCTTTTTGCTTGTAAGTGGTGGTAAGAAGAGAACGTTGATGGTGTCGTGGTGGTGGGGTTTGATTGAAGTATAAAGAGGGAGAGAGAAGAGAGATTATATATATAAATATATATACGCACATATACATAAATACATATATATATATATTATATATATATATGCTCAAGGCAAAGAAATTAAAGATAGGAAGGAGGAGGCCCAGTGAAAGTGGAAGATATAGTGACTCTGCCGATACCAGTAGTAGCAGGAGGAGAAGCAGAGAGAAGCTTGTGACTGTTGCAGAAACAGCGCAAGAAGAGAGAAGCTTTGCATCAGATGTTATCCGTTGAAAACTCTCCTACACCAGATCCCTCATGTTCTTGCAAATTTCCAAAGGTGAATAGCAGTAATGATGAGCTTCCGTTGCCTCAAGTAGATCTGCCTAATTCATCCCTTGATCATCTTTCCTCACTTCCCAATTTTTCCATAAGGTATTCAACTTCTCTCTCTCTCACTTCTTCTTCTTCTTCTTATGGGCAGCTAGCTGCTTTTGCTTTCGTTTTTGTTTTCGTTTTCATGGCCATCAACTACTACTATACGACAGACTAACTGCTTTCTTTGTTTCTCAAGATGAACTTGCGATTTTGGTCTTGTCTTTTTCTTTTCTTCTTGCAAATGATCTTGTGTTGGGTCGGATCCAGTTGTTTCTATCTTGCCTTTGGAACCTGTGGCTCCGAAACCCCATGTCGTGTCTATTCTTGTTCTTTCTGTGCTTTCTTCTTGCTTTGCCTTTTTTTGTACTACGGTCTTCTTCCCCTTTTACTTCTTCTTTGGATGTATAGTGAATCACTTGCTCTTGGTTGTGATAATCAGTAATTGCTTGTGATTTCATGCTGATTCTGGTTAACAATCCACTAGATTCCTAGAATCTTCTTGTCTCCAAACTACTGTTTAGCCATTGATGTGGTGTTTCATGTCATCAAACAAAGATTCCCTTGTTCCAGTAGTTTTAATCAAATTCTTTTAGAATCTAGGCCATATTATGTCTTCTATGGTGGATAATTCTTATGTAAATAAAATGACCAAAAACATTTAATCGTTTATGCTTTTATGCAGGAATTATGTATTTACATCCCGGAGCAAGGATATCAATAAGAATTGGCCATTTTCTCTGAAAAATCTGCAACTTTGTTTCAAGCATGGCGTGAGGGATGTGCTGCCACCATTTCAGTCTCTTAATACCATAAGAGACCAATCCTCCAAGCTATGTACGGTTGAAACTGATTCCCTTAATAGGCATAGGACAAACCATTTTGATAAGGAGCCTTCCAGACCAAACAATACTCATGGGGTTGTAGATTCGTGCACTGATGCTCAACTAAGAAGCAGTAAGGCAGCAGAAGTTTGCCCAGACGTAAGTTCATGCAGATCTGGGGAGGAAATTGATTTCCCTTCTTCAACCACGACAGTGTCTCAATCCGAGATAGAGTCGGTTCCTCATATTAGGCATCCTATCTCTTTGCTTCAAACTCATCAGACTTTGTTGAAAACTTCATCAGCTGAAGTCGAAACTGTAGATCCTCCTGCGATCCACAAAACTCAAAACACCACTCGACCATTAGGTAAGAAGTGCAGACTAATAGTGAAATTTGTTGGCAACTCTGAACGCAGCTCCTCAGAAGATATTACTTCTAACTGTACTACGACCTCAGAAGCAATGACTTCCAAAGTTTGCCCTGTTTGCAAAACTTTCTCATTCTCGTCAATTACCACTTTGAATGCTCACATTGATCAATGCCTTGCTATGGGGCCAACACCTAAGTGCATAGCTGATTCTAATCTCACTAGACATAGATTTAAGCCCAAGAAGACAAAATTGATGGTGGATATTTATGCCACAGCTCAGCAATGCACGCTGGAAGAGCTTGATAGAAGAAATGGCAGAAACTTGTCAACAGCTTCGAACTTGCCTACCATGGATGCCGAGTGTAGTGAAGGGAGAAAGCATAGGGTTTCTCCCATAAATCCTCAAGATGTTGGTGATGTTGGTCCAGTGTATATTGACGCAAATGGTACCAAACTTAGGATCTTATCAAAGCCTAGTGATCCAGCACTGGTCAGAAAAGAAAGGGAGTATGTTGAAGATAGAAATCCTTTGAGAGGAGGCAAAGGAATCAAACACTTTCCAAAGAAAAAAAAGAAACGCCTTGCCCAAAAGCACCACAAATATCTGAAACTTATCCCTCAAAGCAAACGGATTCTCTCTCACAAAAACGCTCGTGGTTCTCAGGTACTGTTCGCTTGTTTTTAATGCATCTATGCTTCTATCCGTGTTTCTATTTCTTCCTTCTATATCATTTAGGCTTATCCTCCTTCTCTACCCTTATTCAATTTTTGATACACAAAAAGTTTAAACATGCAGTAGACTACTTTCTAAATGACATGATAGGCATATTGTACTCGTAGGATCCACTTCTTGATGTATTCTGCACTTCCAACTACAAACTTTGTAATATTCTTATTTTGAATATTTGGTAGTATTTGTATTAAATATACGTGGCTGTCAAATTTTGTTCGAACAGATTTGTGGACGTGGAGAAAAATACAATGGAGGGGATAGAAGTTTTGGGAAAGAACAGCTAAAGCAAAAGCAATCCAAGTCCAGTGATTCTGGGACATTGAGGCCATGGGTTTGCTCTAAACGAAGTGGTTTTATGAAGAAGGTGAGCAGTGAAGATGATCATCAACCCACGACATGTACATGGCATTTGCCTAAAGACTTACTGGTTGAGAATGAAGAATCATTTTTGGGGAATCCTCTTTCTGAAAGCATTCTTACTCATAAGTCTAAAAATCTGTGTGAGAACCTAGTATCGGCTTCTGGAAATGATGAGAGGATGAGAAAGGCATTCCGCGATGCTCCAGTTATTGAAATAGGGGAGAAGATTCCTAGAAGGAAAAGAGTAGGTAATCTCTTGGCGAGAGCTGTGGCAGACGATATTGACACATCTTTTCCACCAACAAAGCAAAATGCAAACCAGTTGGGCAAGGAAGGCACATCGACCCACAATAGTTGTCTGCCAATGTATCCAAACTCTACCAGGAGGCATGCGTCCAATGAGATGGAAGTTGACAACTGGGGGTATTCAACAAACGATTCCATTATATTTCCTCTTTCTGAAAATCATTTCAGGATTTACACGTGATTGTAACTAAAAATGGAGTATTTTGTCTTGCAGGAAAAACATAATGTCTGTGAACAGCCAATCAGCTGTCAGTGACAGTGGACCTTGTAAAATAAAGAAACGATCAACCCATGAGAAATCTCGACTACATTTGGTGGTGGAAAGAGAGAAAGAAGCAGTGGCTTGTCATTCTAAGGTTGATCACCAACTTTCTTTGAAACGTGGTGGTTCTAAAATTCAGTTGGAACGAGAAGCTCTAAATAATGATATGCATCCCAGAAGACAAAATGCCCTAGAAATTAGAGAGGAAAGACAGTTGTCTGCTTTCCAAAGTAAGAAAGTCATGGCTCTGGAAAGCTCGAAACCTGCAGCTTGTTATGGCAATGATGAAGGGGGGAATGTTGATTATTCGGATGGATTTGGGGTCCTTACATCTTGTAGAAACGAGACTGAAGACAATGAAGAGGATTTTTGCAGTGTAGAATGTGGCCGGGATTTTGATAGAAGTGCTAGTAATCTGAATTCGCCTTTTGGTACAGAATTCTACAAGTTAAGTGACTGTTCAAAAGCTCCAAGTAACTCTCTTCAATCTATTCAAGATCATAGAAGGCTTTTATGTAAAGTGGAAGCACCGGCTGCTCCAACTGAGCCAGCTTTTGTTGATGACCAAGAAATGTTTTCTTGCCGTCGGGTTCGACATGACTTGATAGAGCAAACTGCTGAAATAAGTGTGGGATTGGATTCTCGAGTTGGGCAAGGGAATCCATTTCTTGGGGTTGATCCAATACCTATTCCAGGGCCACCAGGATCTTTTTTGCCAAGCCCCAGGGATATGGGCTCAGAAGACTTCCAAGGGAACTCATCATTGACTACAAGCCGGGTCCAGTCTTCTCTAGATCAGCATGACATACTCGATGGAGATTCGTCAGATTCCCCTATATCAGCTACATCTACAATTTCTAGCTCTCCTGCAGGGAGATCTGATTCAAAGTACTGTGAACCTATATCAGCCGCTGGACCATATGGTGATCAAGAAAAGATTAAGTCATGCTTAACAGCTGCTAGGAGTGGATCTTCAGTGAAGATCGCAGGTGCACAGACTACCAATACAGGATTGGAGAGAACTATTGTTGGTGGAGTACATTTGAAAGCTGATAGGATTCCCGGTGAAAAAGGATCTCTGAGGTTGAAAAATGACCAACCATGCTGTTGCCAAAAGAAAGAGAGATTTTCACTGGGAGTTTCTTCACATTTTCATGAATTACAGCTAAAAAAGCGTCGGAAAATTACTACAAGAACAACTGCTTTAGGAAAGCAAACCAGTTGCAATTCTGAGCCACAGCCTAGTAATGTCAATGTGAGGCCTGAATTTATTCCTCTGAGCAGCTGGTCAACATCTGGATCTGAAAAAGATGTTCCCCCAATTATTAAGCCACATACTGTTCCTGTTCCTTTCAAAGACTCCACAGGCACTGAAGTAAGATTTTTGGCTAGGAGTGACTGTGATTCTGTGAGTCCATCTGCTTCTAATCCCATACTCAGGTTGATGGGGAAGAACTTAATGGTGATCAACAAAGATAAGGATGCTTCCATGCCTATAGGGCAGGTTGAACCACATATGCGGGACATTGAGAGAGCATCCCAGTTTCCAACATTTTCCAGAGTTTGTCCAGTCAATATTCAGGATCAAAATCCTTATCAATTTAATCGAATGATCCCTCAAGATTCTGCCATTTCTAGTCAAGATCCGCATAGCACAATGGGCCATTGTTTTGATGTTGGATTTTCTAATAATATCAGAGGCCATTCAGAGGACTGGAAGTTTCCTCTAGCATCTGCTCGATTGCCGGCAGGCATTTTTCAAGGCCCTTGTACAGATAGTGTTTCAATGACACTGAAGGAGCCGTATGATTACCAAAAAGGTCAGAATTTAGTAATTTGGGAGAATGGAGTCAAGAATGGACTTGATGCATCATCCAGATATCCAGAGAAAAACGTAGCAACTCTTGACCACCAGTGCAAACTTTCAGATTCAACTGCCTCTCCTATAAAAGAAGTCATCATCATTGATGATGTTCCTGAAGGTGAAAATATAGAGACCAATGATGTTTTAATGGGCAGTGATGGATGGCGGGAGCGCCAGGTTGATTCATCTCTGGTTTCAATTCAAACAGCTCCAAACTATAATGCAAATCTTCTACATCCTTTATCTTGGTATCAGTCACAAGGACCTGCCTATCTTGATGAGCCGCACATAGTGCACAATCCCTGCTTTCGTGCAGCAGCTACCAGGGTAGTCAATGCCACTCCTGTTGCATGGGTTTGTAGTTCGGATGGTTCAGGTGTTCTGCAGCGGAATCCTTTTGTGGCTCCATCATCCTCAACCAGTCATCTGAGATCTGCAGGAGCTTACTACCCTCCAAGCTTTTCATAGGGGCCAGGTATGCTTAAGCTCGGATGTCACGTACGTTTGTTCTCTGAAACTTACTCTTCACCTATAGCCAGCCACTTTGGGTTGAACAAGAACTCTGCAAAATAATGAGAAATAGCAGTTTGAGGAAGGACAGTCTGCATGGTTTTAGCCGAGTTTGGATTTTAATTCTAATGTAGAAAAAGCTGAGCCCAGCGTTGTCCAGTTTTTTTCTTTAGGAAAGCAAAGAGTTTCCACCCAAAGATGAGATAATCTGTAAGCAAATCTTAAATAATAGTGGACAAGCAGGCGACCTTGGCTGAAAGACATGGCAACCTAATGTGCCTGTAAAGAAATTCTCACCGTGTTATCTATCATCAGTTTCCAATCCTTTAAAAATGTTGCATGGAATTCCAACAAAATGCAGGGAACTTTGATCACAGGCTTTGTGGTATTTTCCCTGTGTGTTGACAGATGGAGCTACTAGGCGAAAATAATGATATAATTGATATATAATCTCCCCATGGGGAAACTCTTCATTATTTATCAGCCGGGGTTCATGAATTGGCTAAGGAGGAGCATTTCATGGTGGCCCTTGACAATGACTTAAAATGTTATCATATGCATGACATATGCATAGACAGTACACACTCCATAATGTGAAGTCCCAGAATGAATAGAAGGCATCGTGTGTTGAGCGTGAATTTATATTTAAATGTCACCGCTCAATTGCAGCACGGGAATGGTAGCGTGAAAAAATGAACTTGATCGATGTGGTACTTGCATGAATCCTTGGGGGAATGAAACGTTACTTTAAAGAAAGAAGCACAATGCATATACATATAATAGACAGCCGTTATGTCATTTGACAATGACAATGATGATGATGATGTTGGTGGTGGGTCACAGTAGAAAAAAGAAAAGATAAAAAGAGTGTGTGTGCAGTGTACTGCTACAATACACAAGCAACAAGCGACGGCTTGATAAAATGAAAAGCATGTTTTGCATGGTGGAAAACTTTACGTTCTCCATCATCTCATCATGTATCTATGCAAATATATCATCCCAATGTGCTCCTTCATTGCTTGTGTAGAAAGGATCAGATTATCCCTCCTTTATATTTTTATACTATTACAGATTTAATTTCTTTCTTGATCAACGTGACAGTACTGTTGGCAACTTCATCAAAAGTACTGCTTTCTTTTACCTTTTTCCTCTACAACGGTTTCATCAATACCAGCTTGACTGCTTTCTCCTTGTCCCTTGTTTTTATAGCAGCATCATTGAAATCATGGGTAAACAATTGAGAGCAAAATTTGATAAGTATTCAAGTTCTGTTAGGAGAAGGATTAAGATGTTCTTCATAGCAGTGGGATTGGACTCTATGTAGATAATGAATTCATTGACTTGTTTTATTAAGTATCAATCAAAGACTAACTTTTTTATTAAAAAAAAAAACTATAAGGATATTTTGTTAAGCCTTAAAAATTGTTGTAGTTGATGTAAGTTAGTTTTTTTGTTTGTTGTTGCAAATTTTAGAAAATAATAAATGGCTTTAAAGTACAAATTTTGATACCATCGATCCTTGCAATTATAAGTAGCATATTGCTATATAGATAGTGTGGGGTTACTAGAGATTGCTAAATCTTTTGGTAAGCATAACATTTGATCTTCATCACGATCTTTATTGATTTGTCTTTATGTTTAAATCATTGTAGTTAACAACAATAAGTAAAATCTATGACACAAAAGAAGTTATTATGAGGTTTTAGTTGAAATTTGACTCTTTAATTTTTTTATTTACTATATTTTATTTGTTTTTTATTAAGATAAAATTGATTACATAAATAATAAGGCTATCTTAACATTAAAAAAATTAATAATTTAATACAGTTCTGGATATTTAATTTTTAAAGTCCTTCATTTTAACTAAAAATAGATTTTTAAATCCTCAAACTGAACTAAACAATGTACAACCTACTTAGTCACCCATACCTTTGATGATTGATTTTTATAAGGCTAAAAATGTGATTTGTACCTTAGTATTTTTTATAAAAAAAAGTTTAAATGAGTTGTTACCATTATCTTTAATACAACTTTACACCTTCAATTTACTCAAATAGTTCTTACGGCATCATGAGTGGAGTCTAGTATATGGTGGCCCCAAATTGTCCATTTGAGATGGTACATAAGCTAAGTTTGTGGTCTAGTTCCGACAAACTGATAGAAAGCTAACTCTATCAAGAATTAAGGCATAACTGGCACCATTTTTAAAAATATTAAGGTGCAATGCGATATAGATAACAGAAAAGGTTTACGTAGATGTTATGGTAAATGTTTATGTTTGATTAAAATCTTTAGCCTTTTCTATAACTCCACTGTCCTAGTATAAGACTATAGGAAAGTAGATTTTTCATGTTACCCTATTATAGTAATAAGTAGAGGTTGATCCAAGAAGGATATGGTAAATATAAGTCTAACACTCCAACTATTATCTAGTCCCTAAATATAAGTTAAACTAATTATATTAAGTTACCACTATATACAATTAAGAAAGTAAACATTGAAAAGAAAGCAATATAAGTAAACATTTAAAATAGAATTTTCCCTAGGATCATCCTATACATTTGATTAAGTTGAACTTTGGTTAAGATGATTCAAGTGGTTATGGAAAGCTAAGAGAGAAATATACAACTTTTCATGCTTTAAGTTTTTTGAGTTTTAGAGAGGTCTATGGTCTATACTATACCACGATCATTTTTCTTAGCGAGACAAATTATAAATATTTAAAATGCCTCTTTAATCTGCATGTTCATCATAACTAGTTAAAAAAAAGAGAGCCATTGGAACAGAAAACACATTCGAAAAACAATTTAAGCAAATAGTCCTTTATAATTCTTAAACCCATTTGAATTGTAGGTTGCATTAATTAATTTAAAAAAAAAAGAAGAAGAAAAGAACACAACTATTTTACCTTTTGAAAATAACTACAGGCGTAATTGTAACTTCTAACAACTCATTAACTCCACTAAACTTGAATCCTTAAATGTTTCCTATCACGATGAGAGAAAAAGGAGATAGGAAAATATAGGAGAAAGAGAACGATAAGAATAAAAGCTTAAAAGAAAGTATTCAAGAAGAGCAACAATTTTTTAAAAATAATAAAAAAGTAAAGGAGAAAAAAATTAGAATGAGAAAAAGAGCATGAGAAAGGGGAAGGAAAACCTAACTAGCAATAATGATGAGAGAGAAATTATAATAAATAAGGAGTGGAGGATAAAGGAAAAAAAGGTAGAAGAAGAGATCTGATCTTGTTTCACTCCAAAAGGAAACGGGGGTCCCACTAGGGCCTAAGTTACTTGTTAGGCAATATCAGAAAAAAAAAAAACTGAAAATGTTATGGTGACAAAACCCAAACAAAAGCTTAAAGTTTTATAAAATTGGGTTTCAAAAGGAATGAATTTCTAACATTAGAATTATTTTTAAATACTATAAAACATTAAAGTCATAAGTTAAATTTTTGTAAAAATCCATGAGTTGAAAATGTCCCTTTTGCCTATATATATACACGTGAAAAACATATATATTTCATTTGCATTTTGCTTATTTTTATTCTTAAATTAACTTTGTTTACTCAATTTTATGTTATATTTTTATTTAATTGAGAAGATATTTGCCTAGTGTAATAGTCGGTCTTTAAAACTATTGAGGATTAGAGTGTTAGAATACTGAATCATATGAGTTACATCATTATAGAATTAATTTGGTGCATTTAGGAGATGATTTTATTATTTCATTCACATCCATGATGTTAGCATACACACATGAATTATGATTTAGAAAAAAATGCAAGGATTTTATGTACACTCAATTGACATGTTTCGGGGTATCAAACTTTCAAAATGATTATGACACGATTGTGCATTTCTAAAGTCTTGTATTTTGATTTACCAATAAAAAGAATTGATGAATTAATATTTACATTTAATCTAGAAAAAATTTCAAGTAGCAAGACAAGTTGACATGTGAAAATTTAGGATGACTAAGCCTATAAAATGTGTAATAGCTCATTTTTCATACTAACGGTTAGAATCCTAGAATATTGTACATGGTCATATCATTGAGAATTCATGAATTGCATTTCATTCACATGCATATCATTAGCATACACACATGAATTATGAATTAGTACACGTTGCAAGGATAATATATGCACTCAATTGACAGATTTTGATGTATGAAAGGTTTAAAATAATCATGATGTGAATTTTGTATTATTTATGTTTTTAATTTTAGTTTGGTGGACTATAATTAATAAACTTGAAATTTATTGTTATGATTAGAAATTAATGAATTAAAATGTACATTTGGTCTAAGAAAAATGCCAAGTGGTAAGATAAATTGACACATGAAAAATTAGGATGACTAAACCTATGAATTAGTGACATTAGGCATGAAAAATTAAGTGACAAATGGCATAGTTAATTAATTGACAAATGGAAACAATGGTTATGCGACAAATGGACTAAGTAACTAAGCAACATATGATAGCATATATATATGACAAATGGAGTACATGCCTAAGGACAATTTTTAATCTAAGAAAATGACACCTTGCACCTAGTTGAATTAAGCAAATGTTGGAAAAGTTTTTGTTGAGTTCATTTCTCTTGTTTTTTTTCACTCTCTCCGTCGAAACTTGCTCCCATCTCACATCTCTATATTTTGGCTTAAGTCTTAGTAAATTGCTACACCAAATCCATGTTTTACCCTTCACAAGATAGTCATAGAACTAGAAAATTGTTGTTTTTATTGTGGTCTTTTATCCTAGTCAAAAACCAACCTATTTTTACCATAAACCGGTGATGATCTTGCAAGCATGTAGAGCTAAGTTGGCTTGATCTTTGAGTTGGAATTTGACCTAGACAAGTAAGTAAAAGATTGATCTTTATGACATGTTTTAATAGAAAGATTATGATGATTGAATTGGATGGATTGTATATGATGTTGATGATGAAGTGTGTTGGAAAATGACACATGAATTGATACTACTCTGTTTTGTTCTTGACGTATAAAAACCACAGGTTCTAGGTTGTTTTATGGATTAGTTAAATTGAGATTTGACGTATAAACGAAGGTGGATTTGTGGTAAAGATAGGTGTTATTGAAGTGTTCTTGAATTTGAAAAATTAGAGTTGTAGGTGTGTTTGTAAAAAGTGATTATTAATGTCATAAGTGAGTAGAATTTTGTAAGCCTTAGGGTATAACCAACAAGGAAGTTAAATTAACTTGAAATGAAGTAACCTTAAAGGACATGAAATCTAGAAAATTTCAATTGTTAGTGATTTCTCTAAGCTTGTAAAAAACTCGTGAAGTATTGAAAGTAGTAAAGTTAGACACATTAGTGATGTTGATGGTAAATTTTGGAATTTTAATTTCAGCCTTGTGTACATGTTGAAAAATCTGAGAAATTTCACTCTAAATTGGTATATTTGCACTTGATTAAGGCTAGGAATGACCCTAGATTGTTGCTTGATTATTGGTTAAGAGCTTGATAAGTTTATGTAGTTAGTTGATGTCATAACCTAAAGAATGGACTTTTTTGACGTGGTTGAGTTCAAATCTGGAAATTTTGATTTGTTAAAGGAATAAATGATTTTTTTTAATGCAAACTTGATCTTAAGGACATGATTAAAGTGTATAAGGTATGGATGAATGACCATTGAATAACATGGGCTAATTATGAATGAGAATTGGGCAAATGTATGAATATATATTGCTGGAAAAAGTTTGGTGAATGCATAAATCTAACTTGTTGAAATTCCAAATTTAAAGTAACAATTGTGGGTGGATTATGAGAGGTTTTTTATCATGAAAATTTTCAAGGATAAGTGTAAAATATGTTAATAAATTTAGAGTAAATCAAGCTAATTTAAAGGTATAAGCTTGATTGCAAAATGGTAGTAGACAAAATATGATGTTTGAATGGTCTTAGGGTGTATAAGCACAAATTGAATAGTTAAGATATATGTATAAGAATACATACCCGAGAAAGTCAATTGAGTATGCATTGAACATAACACATATACATGTGTATGATTGAGTACTTATTTGATTAAACAAGTTAGTAATGTGTACATATGTGTAAATTACATAATTTAGAGGTACAAATTGAGTGACAGCTTCTAGACATTGCCAATTCGTCAAGGCAATATCTATCTGAAGCATACTATGAGTTAACCTAGATGTTTAATCACTATATTTGAATTGTTCTTAATTAAATGTTAGATACTGAACTGTTACTAATATGATTGTGTTAATTCTAGACATTGATGGTCTGAGGAGTTTGACGTTTGGGAGTGTATTGGAAGTGTCTGCAAATTGAATGCGAATATGGAAATTATGTTCTCAACTATATGTTAAATGCTGTACTTAGATCCGATGAATGTGTTATATGACTATGCACACTGAATGAGAATTATTGATAGTATAATATGTGATTTGATGCATTTTCATTACATTGATATGCGTGATCAGATAAAGGAGTTGTGACCGAAGTGACCAACATGAAAAGAGCTTAAAGCTTATTAATGTGCACACAGAGCTACAGGCTCAACGATTAATGAGCCCGATATCCACAATGAGTACGAAACATTATTTGAAATGAACCAAATATCCACAATAGATACGGGGCAGTTAAATAGGCACTTGGTCATAACAAAATAAAAATAAAAGTGGCGTCTTATGTGCATTGCAGATATATCTTTACATGTATCATGTGAATCATTGTAAAGAGTGACCAAATTAAGTTAATATAATGTTATGATATGTTTGTGTACATGTGAATGATTGTGAAAAAAAAGAAGTTAAATTGTGTTGGTATAGTGATCTGCAATACTTATATACATGTTGATGATATGAATGATTGAGGTGAAAGATTGGATTATTTTGAAAATATCATATGACATGTTTGTATTATAATGTGTTTATTGAGATATGATGTATAGTGTGACTTAGTTTACAAAACTGTATGGCAATTGATTCAAGTTAATGTGATATATTTATGAATTTGGTTGTATACATGTGATGTTGTGTTTTGACTCGAGTGAGCACATTGATGATAGTTCACTCACTGAGTTCGCAAAATTCATCAAAATTATAACGTTGCTTTTTAAGTATTAAGGAGACCTAACTTCTAAAACAATCTAGTAGAATTCTAGTATTGCCAATTTTGGAATCAGGAATGACTCAAAGGTCTGGTTAGTTGATGTCTGGGGAGTTTAGATAGATAGTTTCTGTTAGCATCTCATTTCATGTTAGATATTTTGTAAACAACCATAAACTCTCATATGTTTTTATAATGTGCATATATGGATTATGAGATGTAATGACAATGTAAATGATGTTTGTGAAATGAAATGAGAAATGTTGAACTTATGATCACTTATGTTCTGTATGATGTCATAATAGTGAAATTGATTACTCTAACATGTCATTCTCATAAGGTATGCCCTTAAATGTCCTCTAGATGTTCGGATATATGCTCTATTATAGTGGTATGATACAATTTTTAGTAATAAAGCAGGGTTTGACATCCTTAGGGACATATAAGAGCATTTAGACATGATATATAGTAAGAGATTTATATAGTGATCACAACTATTATTTGTTATAGATTATCCACTATAGGAGATCGAGTCGTAGGGTCAGTTAACCTTGAGTCCACAAGAGCCACTAGAGAGTCTCTAATGTCATAGTCTAAACCAATGCTTTCAAGAATTACTGAGAAGAGAGAGAGGAGATATGATAAGCTTAGAAAGTAAGGGGCTGTAGAACTCTATGGAAGTACAGATCCTACAGAGGAAGAAGATTGGTTGGAAAGAACAGAACGGGTGTTTGATCAAATAGATTATGAGTCCGATGAAAGGTTCGACTACACAGTCTTGCTACTATAAGGTCCAACTTATTAGCGGTGAAAGATTGTTCCTAACAGTTCTGCCCGACCTTGTAGGAAACTATATGCCTAAGATTTACCTAGATAGGAAGATGAAAGAGTTTTTTGATATGAAACAGGGGAATCTTACTACAGCTGAGTATGAGGTGAGGTTTAATGAATTAATAAGGTATGCTACTGCATTAATTCTGACCGAGGAAGACAAGTGTAGGCAATTTGAAGACGAACTAAATATAAAGATTAGAAGGAGATTGGTCATTACCAATTTAAGTCACTTTATTGAGCTAAGAGCTGTCTCAATTTTAATTGAACAGTTAGTGAAAGATGGGTAGAGAGAGTACATACAGGAGTTAAAAATGAAGAGGTAGGGTAAGTACCAATCAGATTGTAGATAGAAATTTAGTAAATGCCATAATAGATCATTCTAATCACAAACTAGATCGACACAGTTAGGATTTAGACCAAAAGGTGGTTTTGTTCTGTTGGACCCCGTTTTTGAAGCCCAACATCCGGAGTCGTAAACCTTAGGCTTGTGCAGTACCTTGTGAGGTGATTTCTAGTAACCCTAAATAATCATCATCCTATCAGAGTGGAGGCCCACACTAGTCAAACACAAAAATTATAATTTGACTTCATTAAAGAAAATCTGCAGCTATGAAACTCTAGTTCATTTTGAAGTCAGGGATAACCTCAATCGAAGCTCTATAGCTCGAGATATACCTAGAAAACTAAAGCATGCACATACCACAATTATATTCTCCCAACTGATCCCTCACTTTCTCTTTAACAAAAATAATCATGCCAATTCCAAAAGATACAAATTTTTTATGGAGAGATAGGCAAAGATGCTGGAAAACCATGGCTTTA
This sequence comes from Erythroxylum brevipes, assembly GCA_027479065.1. NCBI lineage: Eukaryota > Viridiplantae > Streptophyta > Magnoliopsida > Malpighiales > Erythroxylaceae > Erythroxylum > Erythroxylum brevipes. The sequence goes on along the minus strand of JANIHY010000005.1, from coordinate 29,617,442 downwards.
AGAATCACTTCATCTGGAGGTTGGATGAGGAAGTTATGACCAAAATAATCCAACACGTTTATGCCCTTACTTGAAATGTACATGTCTTGTTGCAAATACCATAACCTTTGCTAAAGATGTTGGATTGATTTCCTTTTAAAACTTTTTGAAGGAGGGCCTCGAAATCTACAACTTTCATGAAGCACTCGAAGTGAGTTTCGGCCTCTAAAAGGGTCAAAAATAGAACAGAAGAAGGAACTAAGACGATGTTGATGTCATGAGACGAATTGCTGACGTCATGTATGACGATTCAGAAAAATGGGTATAAATTTCTGTACAAAACTCGAATTCAGGTTTTCTTTAGATGCATAAAAAGAGGACTTCAAGATATACAACTTTCATGAGGACACCAAAGACCAATTCTATCATATAGAGGATCAATTTTGGACCAGAAGATGTTCTGGCCAAAACTAAGACGATGCTGACGTCATATAAGATGATTAAAAAATGGGTATAACTTTCTATAAAGAACTCGGATTTAGGTGTTATTTAGATGAATAGAAAGAAGACTTCAAGATTTACAACTTTCATGAAGGCTACAAAGGCCAATTCTATCATATAAAGGATCAAATTTGGACCAGAAGATGTTCTGGCCAAAATTAAGATGATGCTGACGTCATGAGACGAATTGCTAACGTCATACTGAGACGCAAAACTAAGACAAAGCAATAAAAAGGGCATAACTTTCACTAAAAGTTTCGGATTGAGGTAATTCTTAGACCATTTTAAAGAAGACTTCTAGACCTACAACTTCCATGAAGACCTCAAAAACTATTTTTGCCCTTATAATGGTTAAAATTTCAAAACAATGCACCTGTCCTAAAAGTTCACCCTATGCAACAATACCGACTTCAAATGATCATAACTTTCTACTACGATCTCCAAATCTTACAAAATTTATATCGTTAGAAAGCTGGGAAAATCATATACAATTTCCATAGGACAATTTTGCTTAATTCAACTCACATAAACCAAAATATCCTTGAAATCAGTACACACATTTTGTTTCCCCTACGTAACCTTGAGTATCATGGGTAGAAACAAAATCTTAAACCATCACTATGAAAAGATCGTAGTTTTAAAAAGCTTTAATGGACATTTCAAGCTCCAATACATGAATGTTTCAAGAATCTTCCAAGATACAAAAGATATGTGAACAATAAATTGCTCAAAATGCAATTAAAGCCTTGTTTTACCAGATTTGTTTAATTTACATAAACATTTCAAAAGTGGAGTGATGCCTTGGCCCTTGTTTACTCAATCTCTTGCTCATCACCTGCTTATGGGGTGGAAAGTGGTGGTGAGCTCAAAGGCTCGTGGGTAAAAGTTTTATAGATTACAATAAACAAAAACATTTTAAAAACATTTTCCATATAGGAAATCATGTGTATGCAGTCATGAATGCATCACTCATATCAACTGGTCATTAGCACATAAACATATCAGATGGTTTGGGTAAATCCGAAACATGATGCACTACACATTTTCAATGAAATAGTCTTGTGTAGTCGTTAATTCTTGAGGGAGTCCTTGAGGGAGCTCCATGCCACTAGCGAGCAGGTGAGAGAAGCCTATACTTGGGTCAACGTGCACGTGACAGTTCTTGAGGGACTACCACAAATCCAAATAACACATATAATTTCCAAATCTTGTAAGCTTGATGCCCACAAAGGCACATTTCTTTGAAAACTTGCTTTTCATAAGCTTGTTATACCCTAAAATCCATTTCCAAAAGTATGGTTTCAAAATCATGTATCTTTTCAAGGAATCATTTTAATAAAGCAAACTTTTCATGTATCATCCCACAAATCATGTATAAACATGTAAAAAAATCTTGTAGCACTAAACAACCTTAAATGCACATGAATGAGGTGGTTGCAAAATTTATTACTGTCATTTATTGACAGAAACTTTTGTTAGCTTATTGCCTAGCTATAAAAGTGAAACCCACCTTGAAGTCCTTG
>JANIHY010000005.1:29585343-29604737 GCA_027479065.1 Erythroxylum brevipes | reverse complement strand
ATTCAAATTATAAAAAATTGCAATTTCTTAATTAACAACCTATCCAAAACTCTAATTAGATCTGAAGTTATCTAACAAACTATTAGTAGTCTATGCAAGATCTCTCTTCACATAATTACCAATTTGATTAATTTGTTGTTCTTATTAAATCACTTAACTCTCGTTAGCCTAATTTAATAATTTTTCATTTGATTTACCCTCTCAGTTTATTACCGAATTATGCAATCACAAAAATCAATTCCAATAAATGTAAAAACAACCAAATTTCATCAAATCAAAGATAAAAACTCGAAGGTGAGTTTAGAACATCTTAACATTCACAAAGCCTATCATCAAATTGTTATTCCCAATTCTATACAATAATAAAAATGGAAAATATCAGGAAACATGATCTTGAATAGAGACAAGAGACAAAAACATCAGGAAACTCTTGATCCAACAAGTATGTCGATGTCGGCTTCTTATCCATTTCCCTCTTCCTTCTTCTTTTTCTCAATCTCTCAATAATCCTCTCTCGGGTTTCTCTCAAAAGTAGCTGATGCAAAAAACTCCTCCATCTTCTTTGTCTTATTCTTTTGATAACTTTTGTGTTCTAGGCAGCCCTAAGGTTTTTTTTGAGTTCGAAAGGTTTAAAAACTCCCTCGAAACTTGACATTTTTTAGTGTTTGCGTATCGGTCCAATGCAGGCCATAATCGTGGCCACATCCGAGCCTTCTGACACGATCGTGGGCTGACTCTAGTTCTTTTGTCACGATCATGGGCTGACTCCAGTGACACGACGGCCTAAGTGTCTTTAAAACTTCTCCGTTCTTCAATGTTGATTGTGAAATACTAACAAACACATCAAGGTACCTCAAAAACATAATAATTAAGTTCAAAGACTTATACTAACCCATAAAATACTTAAACACAAATGATTAACAAACTAATACAATTCTAACCAAAACACGTACTAAACGATTGAATTAACAATTAAATACATATCGAACTAAGCCTTAAAACATGATACAATTTACACTTATCAATTAATGCAAAAAAACTATATTTCAAATATCAATAGTTGTGCAAAAATGAAAAAGGGACTAAGATATGACTACGATGGAACCAACAATTATGTTTAAACACATAAACCCAAATTTGTAGCAATTAAAGCCATAAAACACATCACCAACTATGATTGAACATATAAACCCAGTTGCCCATAACTAGAGGCAAAAAAAATCACCAACAGGCTCCTAGAGACAGTGCACCTCAATCTATAGTAACAGGGTTAACAGAACATCATCAAAAGGTTACGTGTGCACTACAAACACTAGTTGACCAGCAGTTGTAGGCAACTTGTGGGGATATATAAGGTACTTGTTGGCATCGCCTCTTCCTCTAACTTGGTCATCAATGGTTGCTTGAGTGTTTATTGGGTTCGATTGTTAAGGTTAGTGTTAATTTTTTTATATAGAAATGTTTAAAAGTGGGTTGCCATTTGTAAGAGAATGGAGGAAAAAATTATAGGTAGAATTAAAGAACCTGCTCTAATACCATGTTATAAATGAGAAATTGAGAAAATTTAAGAAGAAGGATGGTGAGACCTTGTAGAAATCGACAACTCCCACTCCCTTTATATAATAGATTGTCTTATTCATGTAAAATAAGTTACAATTATAATCCTTAAAAATCCTCTCAATCAAATCAGAGTCATAATCCCTAAAAATTCTGTCAATCAAATCATAATCTTTAACACCCTTGAACCATCTTTAAAATTCATTTATCTTAACCACCATAGTTGTATAAGTAATTGGCCTTTAACAATATTTATAAAATGTGTTGAGAAAACCCTACTACTATTGTAGAATGGATTAGGCAAGAAGTGTTAGCTCTTTTAGAGTCTAAGCCTATTTATAATAGGTTTTAAACTTTTTAATAATTTATTAGAATTACAAATAATTATAATAAATACTAATTATATCCAAATAAGTTCCAATATCTCATATTAATCTTTATTTATTAAATATCTTATATTTAATCATAAAGTTTTTGAAACTTACAATTAAGTCTAACTTGATTTAAATATTTTTTCTTTTTTAGCCCGTTTTATGTGAGACATATTAGATTCTTAAGTATGTTGATAATGAATATAAATTATATTTAGGATCAGATAAATTAAACTCCATTAATTTATATTTAATTCTCTAATTAAATAATTTATATCCATAAATCAAGATTGGTTTCTAGTAATACATTATGATAACCCAAATATTTAGAAATATTAAAGAAGTTTTAACTAATCTTCCATCCACAATATTTTCATTTCAATCCTTTTATCGTAAAATTTTTTAATTAGGCATAGAACTTAAAATTAATGTCTACTCTATTTGAGTCCAATCATATTGGTTCTCTATCATTAATGATTGATTCAACTAATGACATTTGTATCTCAAAGCATCATTTCACCTTGGCTAAAAATTTTCTGATTCAATACTAGTTGAGAACAATAGAGCATCTTCCTTAATCATTTTCTACATTGATTATTTAACAACCTCAATATGGTTAATGTTATATCCAATATGTACTGATTGAGCTATTGGTAACTAGAATAGTTTATAGTATCCAAAAATAACAATCCTCGTATAATTTTGGAGATCTCAATTCAAATAATCAATTATAAAATCATCACAATAAGAATTTTTATAGATATATAAGAAATGTTCCAAATAGAATGTTTATATGAGGCCAGTCAGTTTAGTGAACTTGTTCTTTAATAAAGACTCAGAAATTTATTTAAGTATATTTGTATTTTAGACTGCTTCTTTCATAAGATGTCTATAAACCAACTCTAAGTGAATGGCAAATTATCAATTTCATTCATTCCATAGACTGTCGCTTTCACAGCTAATAAACCTTCTTTTCTTCTCGCAGCCATAGGGTGGAATTGAATCCAACAGCCAGGACCTTTATTTGCTCTTCGTGCTAATCCTAGTTTAACTAGGAGAAGACCCGAATCTTCTTCTCCTTAGGACATTAATTAGTGCACAACCAAAATAGCAAGCGAAGCAGAGGCTCAAACATTTGGTCCATTTCTGAAATCTATTTCCAACCACAGGCATGTTCTTTGCTCCTGTGAACCAACCACCAACACGAGCCATTCCCGAGGTAATAAGGTTCTTTGTCGTACTGGTTGATTGCAATATAATAAGACAAAAGCATAGAAGTTTCATCAAAAAAGGGGTTAATTTTACAGTAATGCTCATCTGTTACACCTGTACATGGGCAGTAGTGAGAGCCTTCTTATCGCATAATTTGATTCATGGCTTCACAAAGTGATGATGGAGTAATTGCAAGCTCAGACAGAAGTGAACCTGCAACCCACAAACCAAAACTCAAACCTTTCCAATTTTTGGTCGAGCTTATGAAGAATAAATCCTCTCTTGGGTATTCCTTCCTCTTTCTCCCTCTAGTTAAAACCATTGCAACTATTAAAGGCAATGATGGGAAGTACACTATGTCAAAGTTCATCATTTTGGATAGTTTACTTGTGATGATCACACCGGAGCCGCTAGTATAAAATCATGTAGGTCACTTTCCTTCCCACCATTCATATTGGCCCGATGGGGGAGTGTACCAGTTTAGTTGCAACAAGTTGAAATCTTGAGGTTACCAGATACTGGCGTTTCTTCATCCATGGCTATGTCTTGAAGAGGTTCTGTCTATGTCTTGAGGCCCCTCATTATTTGTGCTTACAATAAACGGTATTTTTGGGTGGGAAGAGCCAAGAAATTGTAATCGAAATGGATTCCTTTTGCTTTCGTTCAAGCTAACATATGCATAAAGTGAGTGGTTCTGACGAAAGACTATCGGCTGAAGAAGAATGCAACAGCAAATCTAGGACTGAGAGAGGAGGGATCTGTATGTATGTATATATGTGTGTACGACCACACGTGTGTGTGGTGGGCCTCGTCCTCAGTTTGTCAGTTAAACCCCTCTCGTCTTTATCGATTGGATCAAAGTCAATAATCAGATTGAGCTGCAAACAAAGTGTAAAATGGTTTGGTCAAGTTGGACTGTGATTATTTTCTCTATTAGAAATTTACGTTCATTAAAACAAGTGTTTCAAATGGGGTACTGAGGCGCATGTACTTAACAATGACGACTGAAGCCTGTATTGCCATGGGACGGACCATGGGGCTCCATTTCTATTTCTTCAAACTAACCAAGTGGTGCTTTGCTAATCAACATCAAACTTCTTTGTTATGGCTATGGCTTACATGCCCAATACAACAAAGGTTAAACCAAACCAACGTAACCCAACCCAGGTAACTCGGTAAGGTTGTTCTAATTCACACAATCCGTATAAATTAAATTAATATTTGCATACGACTTTTTGATGGATCGCTAGTTCATCTATATGACTATTTGATAGATTGCTATGTTAGGGTTTCCACCCCCATTTCCTCTTCCGTTCTTAATCATATGACATCCCTTGTTCATCGTCTCTCATCTCTTATTTTCCATGTTCCATTTTAATTGACATATAAAAGAAAGGTACGTTTATCTCCCAAATCTCATTCTTTTCCACTCTCAATTTTTTTCTATTTCAATCCCAAAATTAGGGTGTACGTATTCTAATTGCATGTTAATAATACGCGATCATGATTCGTTGGAGGCGTAGGTTAACCTTTTATTCTTTTAGATTTTGTTGGTTTTGGGTAGGAGGCTGCTGGAATTATTGTTATTCTTCTTCGCCTTTCATCTGATTACTCACCTCTTTCAGAATTCCCACCTCCAAAAAACATTCAAGAACTTAACAAAGCAAAAAAAACGCCCATTTTTGTCCTAAATTTATTTATGGATTTAGCAAGTGAATGTTCTGCACATGAATCTGTCGAAGATAATGAATTAACCACCCCCTCTGAATATAGTGTTACAAATCTTCTTGTTGTTGGTGATGATGATGATGATGATGGTGATGGTGAGGTTAAGGCTAATGGATCATGTTATATCCAATGTCATCCTACGGTTTCTGGTAGAAGTGCTCATTCTCAACAATATAAAGAAGGCGAGGAAAGTGAACATATAGGGAATTTGGGTAACTTATCACTTTTAACTGCTAGTTCCCCTTCTGCTGGTTCATCTCCAGCTACTAAAGGCTATGGGTTGAAGAAATGGAGGAGAATTAAGAGAGATGTTGTTAAGGATGTTCCTGTCAATGGAGATATCGGTAAAGTTTTGAAGCGACCTAGTTCTGGAAATCCTACCAAACCAACTCTTTTATCGCCTGCTGAAATCAAGCAGCACAGCCAAGGTCTTGTTGAATCTGCCAATGAGTCAAGAAATGTAGCTTTTCCTGATGGCTTTGTAAACTATGTATCAAGCTTCGATTCTAGATTTGCTCTTGGGTCTGCTTTTACCTCTGGCACAGACTCTGAGAACTGTGATGACCGAAGCAGCAAATCTTCAACCGCAGCCAGTGCTCCACGGGGGAGGAATGAATTGCCTGCATCCTCGGGTTATGTGTGGGAGAATAATAGGATCAATAATTTGGCTTGCAAGTGGATATCTAGCTCAGCCCAACACCTTAAACAAGTGAAGGGTCATGTTGAAAATAGTAAGAAGCCTAGAGGTGAAAGGGTCAAAATCGAGGAGGAAAATTCTCATTCCTGCGTGGAATCTGACTCCATAAACTCCAAATTTTTCTTTATGCAGGGTGCTACTTCTGTAATGAGCAACGGAAATCTTTCTGAAAGGTCAACGAATTCTGATGGAGAAAGTAGAAATGAAGCCCATGCAGTTGACGAGCATTTCAGCCAAGAGATTCAAACTGGTAATGACCAAGAGAATGCTGTTGAGGTTGAAGATCTTAGTTCATCTTGGGAGGATAAGGAAGACAACATTGCAATCAACCAACCCTCATCAAACCATGATCCATTGGTTGAATCTATGATAGCTCTCCAATCTGTGCAAGAAGCACTTGAAAGCGGTAAGATAATTTCAAAAACTTTTCTTTTTGTTGTTTATGTACGGTTCTCTAATTAGTAAATGTTCATATGGTACTTACTGGTTGTAGCAATTTATTTCTGCTGTTTATGTACAGTTCTCTAATTAGTAAATGCAATCATATGGTACTTACTGGTTAATAGCAACTGTATGGTATCTTGCACTCTGCCTTTTACTGTTATTAATGTTAGTCTTTTCTTAATATAGCCATTATATTAATGTTAATTATTTATAAGGTCTTGTATAGCTAATGTAGGACAGGTAAAAAATATATCAAACTAGTAGTTAAAACTAACGTAAACTTATAAAATTTGGCTGATGAAATTTGGGTTTTAGGTTTGGGATTTCTGCTTAGGAGGTTGGAATTTCAAGTTTCGTTTCATTGAAATTTTAGTGTTTGATATAGCTGGAATTTTAGGCTTGATATGGCTAAAATTTTTAGGTTTTGGTCGCTGAAAATTTAGACTAGAATTGTTGGAATTTTAGTGAGGTAAACAAACAATAGAGGGTAAGGAACTACTAATCACTCCTAAAGTCTAAGAATTACACTTAGAAGAAAGCATCACACCTTATTGGAAACTCAATTTTATAGAAAAAATTCATAATCTTATTATTGAAGGGCTGAGCATACAAACACACATATATATATAGAAAAGTATTAGGAACCCTTATTCTAGTAGTAAAGGATTCCTAATTAAATATCCAAAATAAAACTGAATCCTACTATAATAAAAATTCTTTATTCTTAAATAAGTTTTAAGTCTTAAACAACTAAGATAACATATCTAACTTACTACTATTGCCTATCTAAGAAGAAAACTTAGCATAAACTAAAATTTACCCTTTTTGTCTTTGTTTTCATCTCATCTCAACTCCAGGATCTTATTACTGAAGCTAGTGGTTGATTAATAAAGTTCGTAGAAAAAAAATTCAGGATCTTATTATTGTAAGGTCTGAATTAACCCTTATTTTAGTAACAAAGGATTACTAACTAAACTATCGAAATAAAACTGAATCATACTCTAATAAGAATTCTTTATTCTTAAATAAGTTTAACTCGTAAACAATTAGGATAATATATCTAAGTTACTACTACTTTCGATAAAATAAGAAAAACTTGCATAAGCTAAGTTTCAGTACTTGTGGTCTTTTTCGTCACCTAACTCCACTCTTCATCCCATCAAATTAAAGCTTGTGGTTGACTGATTTGCTTTTTTTTTTAAAATAAACTCTAAGCCTTTTTGCATCAATAGTTATCTTAGTTTTCAGATAACAGCATGTTGGACAGATAAAGCTGGATGCTATTGAAATAATAGGGAATACATATCCATGTTTTATTTACTACAATCTCACTTCTCGTTGCAGTCAAAGACTTGCATTGTGGTTCTGATTTTTTTTTTTTTTTTTTTGCAGTTTGTCCCTTTCCTATCAAAAGATTTAATGCTTAGAACTGTTATGGGTTTACGAGCTTCACATGAAAAAGATGTAACTTTGTATTTAGATTGGCATATGTGCCTTGGTTATTCATATGAAGATGAATTAATGGTATATGGAGGGAAAATTAGTTTGTGGGGTATAATCTGGAAGCCATTAAAAGTAAGAACCAATGAAGGTTTGGTGGAAGAATGTAACACTTTAGAAGCTGCCTATGATTATATATGGTGTTTCAAGTTTGCTCTAAGGCAATTCTGTGGCTTTTACTTGGTAGGTTATAGGGTTTGCTTTCCTTGTGCTAGATGCCTATGAACATAGAGCCCTCAAGGATTGGTGCTCAGGTAATTTTGGTGATTAGCTTGACGCAAGAGATGACAGTTGTTAAAGAGTTTGCCATGTATTTAACATTCAGGGAAATAGTGGTAGGATGAATAGCTAAAGTACTTAGTTGCTTCTTGGACAGGAGCGTCTTTTAGGCACACTTCTGGAACTATGAATGTCCACTATTTGCGTTATAATAGCATGTGGGTGCAGGGCAAAAGATGGTGGACAAGGTCCCTTACTATAACAAAAGCTTCAATATTCTCCTTTCTACTGTAACTTTTGAAAAAGAAAAGTTGTTCTAATTAGGTTGGTCTTGTGGATAAATAAATGACTGCCCTGTTGGCTTGGACCTAGTCTTGACATTTTAAATCTCTTTTCTTGCTTTGCTTTAGGAGAATTTATTTGGATCCAAGGGTTTCTTTCCTATTTGGAACATCAATTATTGGCTGGTTACTCTAATTAAGTACAGTAACCTAGTCACTACAATAATGAGCAACCATTATCTGACATTCAATGTTAGCTTATTGTGGATTAGCCCATTGTATTTCAAGTTGGTTTATGAATTTTATCAACTTTCACGAATTTTGTTAACTTATTGTGAATTTCAATATTTCATGTAAAGATGGAAATGGATAATCGATCTGACATCTGTTCAGATCACATTCTACAGGACATTGGATTCCATCTTAATGATTATAAAAGAATTTACACTCTTCTTTCCCTTGTCTCCAGGAAATTGGCTTATATGTTTCCCAGTCAAAATTGAAAGAACCCCCAATATTTGCTACTTGCAAGTCATTTTTCTGCATTTTAAAGTAGTTTTATGAAGACATTGTAGGGACATGTTTGGAACGTAATGGTTTTTATCCCTTTAACAAGTGCTGGCAATGGTCTGTTGCTTAGATATAGGATCGTTTCAGGACTGTGTCTCATGATCTTTCACGGCTTATTGGCTTACACAAGATGATTGGGCATATAAATTTGACAATAGATATCAAATCTTGCAGAGGTTCAAAAGTTAGGGGAGATTGGTGAGATCAATACTGCGAGTTCAGGAATCCAAGAGTCAAGTTCATCTGATCAGCTCGAATTTGGAAGTACCAGAAAATTAACTTCGTTGGAATCTAAAGTGTTGTGCTTGACAGAGACTGTGGCGCATTTGGAAAGCAGACTGGAGGAGGCAAGGACCATGCTGAAGCTTAAGGAGTCTAGGGTTGCTGAACTAGAGGCCACTTTGAACCATGGCATTTCACCCAATGCAGAATTGGGGAATACTGTAGAGTTAGTGCAAATGAGCTGTCGAGAGATTGAGAGTCAGCTCGAGGGCCTTTTCAGGCAAAAGATTGAGGGTGAGATTGAGCATCTGGCACTAGCAGGTACTGTACAGAAATTCAGAATTGATCTGAATAATTATATCAGGGAAACTGTGAGCGAGCAAGAAAAGAGACTGAATCAACTTGGAGGAACAGAAATTGAGGAAAATGTTCTGAATAAACAAGCTGAGGAGTTAAAAAAATATAAAGGAGATATGTTAGAAACAGAAGAGGTGTTGAAGATGCAGAAACGAGTATTTAAGGTTACTTCGTGCTTTTTTATTCAGCTGATTTTATTTGTCCTCATATTAGGGCTATTGATGTCGCAATTACCCCATTCCAGTTTTGTTGTACCGACTTAAATATGAGAACAAAATTCCCTTGTACAACAAACCTGACAATTGAGCAGCGTTTTTAGTTTTCTTGGTGGGTGTAATGAGGCTCAGCAATGCCTTTCAAGGTTTTATTTATCATACCAGCACCTCAAACTAATGAGAATCAGATCATCTGCTGTTTCCCATTCCTCAATTATGATCCATTTTTTTATGGGCAGATTTGTATTATATCTAAGCCAAGCCACATTTTACTTTAGGAAGACCTATTATGATCATGACAAATGTAGCAAATGCTATTGTCCATCATAGCTGAAGAAACCTCCCCTCCCCTCCCCTCCCCTCCCTTGCGATGTTTTAGACACAGCTCAAATATATGTCAGACTGCACCATCGTCACTTACCTGAAACACCGGTTACATGTGTTTGGTTATATGGAATCTCCTCTCGTCTTGTCAAAATGGGTTATCGGGTACGACAAGACTACTCAATTCTTTCAATTGGATAACACAGTATAACTTCACCTCGAAAGTTAAGACTTCTTCATCCCAACCAACCAGAAATAAGGCATCTATGTTATTTTCAACTTCAGATTAAAGTATAGCAGCCGCAGCAAAAACATCCCATAACACGATACATGGTTTGACGTAAAATCTGTTTGAAGCTATTCAGCATAAGACGACTTGCATTCAACCATTTCACTCCTGTATCTCTCCTTGTCCTTCAAGCCTTTTCCCTGATAAATGTTCATACGACGACTTGTATTCAAGCATTTCAGTCCTGTATCTCTCCTTGTCCTTCAAGCCTTTCTCCTGATAAACCTGCATACAACAACATGAAGTTGTCACTTAAGCTTAAATTTTAGCAAGAATGAAGAAGGTCCTAAAAGCTCAAGTTTGAAGATAGTTCAGGAAAAAATTGAAAAAGCAAAATAAAGAAAAAAGAAACGGTTTGGGATAAATTTGGAAAGGAAGGAAAGCTTTTTTACTTTAAGCAGGACAAATGCATGCGTGTGGAACAACCCAAATTCAAATGATACGAGTCCTATTATGCAATTTGGTTCTGCTACAAAAAGGTTCCAGTTAAGCAATTACGAAGAAACATAAGCATGCAAACACTGCAATGCATTTCCACAAAAAGTTACAATTTAACCTACCAATTTACAAACATAAGGCACTGATCCGTTAAGAATTGGTTACTGCATAGGCAAAGATAAGCTGAGAAAATGTAGTTGTAAAGAAAATGAGCAATCGTGTACCTGTTTTTCAGCCTCTGTCAGGTTATTCCACAGAAGCCCAATCTTCTTGCTGATAATCCTCTCTTGCCCATAGTATTGAGGCTTTAGCCTAGCATAATGCTCAGCAAAGAAAAAGTTGTACCCACTTCTGTTTGATTTGGGGCGAGAGGGATCACTTAACAATAAACGGGACCTTTTTCTGCGCCGACGGGGAGGCACATCTAAACCATGAGGTTTCTGATACTCATGAAACGCATGAGGAATATGGTACAGAACACCTTTGAGCTGATTGGAGCCCAAGTTCACAGTAACTAGATAACCATTATCAAATTTTCCATCAATTGTTCCAGTCACTGAAGACCCAAGTTGCAATTCCGGACTTCCTGCAACCAAAAGAACGGCCATTTATTTGCAAGACAGCAACAGATCTAGACTTCAAGAGACATTGCCCTGCTAAAAATATCATGTACACAAATACCAAAAGTTCATAATCCTCTTTAAGTCAAAATTTTTGACAAGGCATATACATGTAAGAAATAGATTCTAGAGCAAAATTCAACCATCTCTCTTTCAGAACTGAAAGAAAATAAATATGGTATTTACTTGAACAAGTTGTTGAGAACTCATTCACCCAAGAACTCATGATAATCTAATAATTTCTCCACCAATATCCTTGACTTTGTAGTACACTAGTCCAAATTTTTTACTCCAGAAGAAAATATACACAACACACTAGAAATCCATCAAAAAAAATAACTTGTCAAACACTTCAGACAAATGAGAACCACATCCTGGCTCACACTTGAAGTCAAAGAAAAAGAAAACATATACTCCTCGTAATGTTGTGTTATATTGCAAATTAGATGTCGCCATGTATATCAAGAAAATTACAAAATAATACATAGCTGGAATAAGACCTTTCATGTGAAGCTTACTACAACCATGGAAATTAATTAGCTGGAAGTCAGAAGCACTTTCAGACGTGCAATATAAACAAAAGCTACAAACTTTTCCATGAGAATATCAATTCCACAGACCAAAGTTGGTAACCATGATGCTTCCTGAATTATTTCATCATAAAACTTCCCCACATTTGCTCCACAAATATTCCTAGCTACCTTGATGTATAGGGTGGACACTAGAATTACACATTATTGTCTTCCGACTCTACAGCAAGGGGTAAGGGCAAAGCAACACAAGCACGCATACAGAAACTCTAACAAAATAGTCATAGTCCAAAACAAGAGTACTTACAATAGCATATGACGTTTAGCTCTTACCTCTTAATTGGCTCGCACTTTCATCCAGGGTTGTAGATTCGCTGAAAAAGTTCCTTGTATCTATTCAAAAGGAGTGAAAAAAATCGTGAACTTTCATCATATAATGAAGTACTAAAGAACGAAAAGACATAGAAGAACTACAAGTCCGTACCTTGCATTGCCACTGAGGGTGCTTCTTTGTGGAAGTGATAGACCTGCTCAAAATGATAAAGCAAGGACATATAGTACTTCCTCAAGACAAATGATATGCTGGTAATTGTCGAAGGGAAATTGAAGGTGCTGATGACTTCCTTCCATCTATGCTCTCTGATTACCTATAACAGTTTCAAGAGAATTTGACAAGGTAAGATAAAAGTCTTCCTTGGATGGAAGAAAGAAATCTTGAAAGAAACAGACAATGGCAATCCAAAGAATACTTCAAGTGGTTTTTAAACATGTTGACAAAGAGGATTGACTTACTTCTAGTAATAGAAATACTTAAAACTCTTGCTATCGAGACTTAGTCTGATTTATCTATTTTCGAACTCTGTAATTTCTCCTTCAAGAGTCGAGAATCTTGTGATTCTTAGTTACACTCCCATTATCTCATAACTGCATTAAGTCTTCTTATTGATGCAAGCGGATAGTTTTATTTGTTTTTAACATCTGTATGCGCATTGAAAAGGATAACAAACAGTTTGACAAAAAGAAGCCGACTCCAATTAAAGTTGAACGTATTGCCATATTTGTGAACAGCATTATGGTGCATTTATATAACATAATCCATCATATATGGTAATTACTGTTGATATTTCCACAACTAATACAGTAAGGATTTCCTGAACCATGTTCAAGAATCTCCAAAGAGCATTTTCTCCTATGTGCATGAGATTGTGGCTATCTATAAAAGCTTCACTTAAGCAATGGACAGTTGTGCACAGCCTAAACACCTTAGTTAATGAAAAGCTAAAAACCCATACCTTCTCAAGACCACCACGAGATGTGACTTGTACAAAAAGGCCATGAAGATCTAGACTCTGTCCTCCAACTGTTGGGACCCTTTACAAACAATAAAGCAAAATGAAAAGCTATAAACTAAATCCAATTTGTTCCTTTAGTTTTTCCTTTTCGAGAACACAGATTTGAAGTCACCAATGCACAACAGAGAATATCAATGTCAGTAAACAAGGCAAATAGAAGCTACAAAACAAGAAAAGGTTGAATTTGTTGGTTACCTTACAACAGATAACATTAACTCATGTAAACAAGAACAAGGAACCAAAAACATACATAATGCAAGTAGTTCAGGCAGCAATTATTTCCAAATGGAAAATTTGTCCCCATAAGATTCATGTGTCTAAGAAGCTGACACTACTTTCTATCAAAGCTGATTAAGGACAGTTCTAAAACTTAGAATGGAAACAATTTTGCCAGAACATTAACTGCGTATTGGCTTCCAGAGACACAGTCAGTATCTCATAAATAGAAACCAACACTCTGATTTATCGAATAGTGCACCACGTGTAACAATTATCATCCTTTTTCAACTGAATCAACCATACTTAGATCGAGCATCTTGTAAGCGGGCTGCTGTTATGGCTGGTTTAGGAATTAATTAACAAAAACATACTAGCAATAACTTTTAAGAGAGGAAGTAAAGTACTAATTTTAAAAGAATTCTGGCAAGTAATTCACATACAAGAAAAGGAAGGGTATGCATCAATATCATGAATGCAGCCCCCAGACCTCAAGTCTCCAAACTCTCTCTTTCACTTGCCCCTTCAACCCCAGAGTGGAAGTTAGCCTTTGCCTCCGAGTCACTGATTTTATCAGTTGTCTCGCATAACAGTGTCGAGCATGAAGGTCTCGACTCAACAACCGAATAATAGGACTGCCCTAGGGCTTAGGGGATGGAACAAAGTTGGAGACTTTGAGGTTTTAAACTTCAGCTAGGTAGGTAATTTTAGTTCTAGGATCTCTTTGGACGATACATGAAATGGGCAAATATGGTAAACAGATCACGATACAACACCTAAAATTACAAAGAAGAGTTCGTGGGTATAATCGAAATAAAAAGAGAACCCTAGATATGTCAGGGAAAGAATGGAATCAATAGCAAAGCATACATGAATTTAGTTCCCAAGGAGTGATGAAAAGCTCTGAGCTTTTCCCAGAAAAGGTCTGAACTTTGAACAAGTTGCTCATACTTGGCAGTTGGTGGAGGGTAAGAGGTGAAGGATGAGCGATTTGATGTGGCCTGAGACTGTTGAGCAACTGTTAGAGTTGGGTCATAGGTCGGCATAATTTTCTTTCTGCTTGAAGAATACAGTGTTTTAGAACGTATATTACAGAGACAGACTGAGATGACTTAGCAGACAACAATATGACCTTGCATGAAAAACGGCATATTTTATAGGAACACATTCGTCCTAATTGCCTTTGCCCACTTCACCTGCAATATTTACATTTTAGCTTAATTAAAAAATGAGGACTGAAAATAAAAAGAGATTTAAAATTTAAAAGTTTAATTAGTAATAGATTGTTATGAAATCAGAATTTTAGTTTAATTAAAAAAATAATATTTTAAAATTGAATCGAAAATATGATAAGTTAAAAAAAGGATTTAAGGTTTAAAAATTTCATTGATATTATATTCTCATAAACTAGGTATATACAATAAAAGTTATACAAATAAAAAAAATGTGATAATTAAAATTTATTGAAATTAAAAAATACACCAATCTATATTAATGTATAACCAATTAATAATAATTCTAATAACGGTAACTAAAATTAAATATGATATAAAAATTAAGATAATAGTAGCAATTAAAATTGTAGTTTTGAATAAGGATGTTTTGTTTTATTGTCAATAATTTGAATTCTCTAATACTATTCTTATAAACCATGAACTATTGCATTTAAATAAATTACAAATAAATAATATACAAACTTATTTTTATTGCAATATATCGTACTTTTGATTTTTAAATATGTATAAAATAAGATACTAATTAACCATTAGTTAATGTTCTATTTTTCATATCAACTAGGGGGGCGGCACCCTAGAGGGGATGAATACCCTATTTTATTAATAAGAAAAGCGAAAATTATAGAATAGGGGATATGAACCCTGGCCTGCTTGAAACAAATTAAGTTGGCATTAGCAAATAAACAACAGCAGATGCTAACAACCAAAGACGTGAAATTTAAAGAAATTACAAATCCTAATCGTTATTATCCATTACAATTAAACAGTTCTAACTCTTAGTGAAGGCAAGCCTGACCTATCTAAAGTCAATATACCCCTTAAAGTATGAGGTATCAGTGATTAAGTAATGTTGGTGGTGAAACCTTCCAACGAACATTCCATATTTGCCAAGAAATCTACTACTTAATTTGCCTCTTTATAGCAATGAAGAAATCATCCACAAAAGAGAACCTCAGCACCTCAACTAACCAATTTGCCAACTTCCACGGAATCTGAGCTCTACCAAGGCCATATCAACCAAAACTTTAGAGTCCAACTCACCTATTACTTGAGAATTAGGTAATAATTCAGCACAAAGTTTCAATCCTTGTAAAAGAGGTTGTGTTTCTTCTTCTAGACTTGTAACTTGTTGCATAGGGAACATGAATGCCAATACACACCTTCCCAACTCATTACGAACAATCTCACCACCTCCACCTAGCCCTAGGTTCTCTCTCGACGAACCATCAATATCCAGCTTTAGAAATCCCTAAAAGGCCTTACACTAACACATTAGAAAAACCTTGCAAGGTCGAACATATCTTTCAACAACCTCCACCACATCTTGCCACTAAAGAAAGAGTATCACGTAAAACATAAGAGATAGAGTCAATAGTCTTTGAGATAATCACAGAGATAAGAGGAGATGATCCATCAAAAATTTTCAAGCAATGCATCTTCCAAATACTCTAGCTAATAAAGGATGGCAACACACGAAAGACCAATCTCATAGTCAAATTGCCCCCAGTTGACCATCAACGTATTAACATATCTCTATACCTAAAGCATGGATCCGCTAAACCAAAGGGCATGCTTAACAATCACCAAAGGTGTCTAGCCCAATCATCAGGAAGGAACACATGGTCCAAAGATTCGTTGCAACCATTCTGACAACAGTAGCATCTCGAAGGTCTAAGAATCCCTAGCCTTCACAAGGGAATATCCAAAGGAAGATTATTTTTTCATAAGCGCAACATGAAAATTGATACTTTTATAAAAATCCCTTTATGCCAAATATTACAATCTATTATAATTCTTGTACCCACATCTCTAACATGGTTATATGCAAAAGTCATCGAGAATTCCCCAATGGTGGTGTCCTTTTAGATGAGTTTATTACCGTAATGAACAATACAATATTGAATATGCTCATGAATAATAAGTATTCGTTTCCAAGTCAAAAAGTTTGTCAATCTAGGTTGAATCTCCTCTGGATTGCCTCTAGTTCCATACTTAATTACTAAGAATGATGCTCATAAAGAATTACCCACTAGATATCTCAACCACAATTAGCCGAGAAAGTTAAGTATATGTCATACAAATGACACAAACCAATACCATCTTCCTCCACTGGACAACATAATGATTTCCATGCAATCCAAAGATGTTTAGGCCCTTCTTCACCTATCCCCCACAAAAAATCTGAAAATATTTTTTCCAATTTAGCCAAAATCTCTCATGGGGGGTTCACTGCAACCAAGATATGTAATAGAAGAGATTGCAAAACTGATCGAAGCTGAGTCAGTCTTCCTCCCATTGAGAGCAGATTACTTGCCCAGTGAGATATTTTATATATAGCTTTATCTACTAATCCATTGAAAAATTCAAACATTTTCTTCCCTAATAAATGGGGGCATCTAAGATACGTGAACGAGGACTGACAATGCTGGAAACCAATGATGTGCACAATTAAATTTTGTCTTGTCTAAGAGCATTTTCCCATATAAAAACCACTTTTATTAACGTTAACTAACTGGCCATAACACCTTTCATACTCTCCCATGCCTGCCTGACTACTATGAGGGACGGTCTTAGTTCATTCATAAAAATCAATACATCATCAACATATAAGAGATGTGTCACTTTAGGGCAATCCCTAGGAATAGCAAATACAGTTGTTTGTGGAAGATCATTAAGTATTCTTGTTAAAACTTCGACCCCAATAATAAAAGTGCTGGAGATAATGGATCACCTTTTCTTAAACCTCGTGATGAGTGAAAATATCCTTATGGCACTCCATTTTCCAATATAAAAAATCAACAATTTGAAAATAGCCTCTAAATCCAAGCTATAAATTGCTCCCCAAATCAAAATTTGCACAACACATTAATCAGAAAAAGCCAAGACACTATTTCATATGCCTTGACCATATCTAACTTGAGCAATGCATTTCCACCTTTTATCTTTCTGTTTATATATGAACATATTTCTTGAATCAACAAAATGTTATCAAAGATTAATCACCTAGATAAAAAAGTTTCTTGTTGAGGAGATATAATTTTTGGCATAATCAAACACAACCTATTTACGATCAACTTAAAGATCACCTTTTGAAAGAAGTTACATAGATTAATTGGCATAGACTTTGCAAAAGAAGACGTATTGGCAATCTTCCAAAATAGTACCAGAAGGGTAGATGTGTAAGCTCAAAGAAGGTATCCTCCCACAAAGAATTCTTGCACTATGACCACTAAGTCACTTTCCACTACCTCCCAACAATGAGTAAAGAACTTCCTAGTGAAGTCATCCGGGCCTACTCCACTGTCACCATCCATCTCCCCTATCACTGTGAGAATTTCTTCTAATACTGACATTTTCTGTAATTCTTCATCCTCAGCATCTAACAACACCAGCTCAATCACCCTATTTACCAAGGTGTCCATAGCATCTACATCATTTCCCTCATCTTGTAATAAATAGCTAAAATAACAAATTCCCTTAACCTAAATACCCTAAAAACTAGTAACTCATTATCCATCATTTCCCTGCACTAAATGAACCACTAAGTGAATCCTGCTTTCTTTTACAATTGCATGGAAGAATTTTGTATTTGAGTCCCCCTCCTTCATCCACCGAATCTTAGATTTTTTATAGAAAAAATATTGTTCCTCCAATAACGCCTATTTGTATTGAGCTCGATCCAAATGATAGGCCTCCCTAGCAGTTCGTGAGCCCTCTTCTTCCAGTAGTCTTACCTTGACCAACAATTCATCTTTAACCCTCCTAACATTCTGCTAAAAATTGCCAAATACTTGTCTATATTGATTTTTGAAAACCGGTCTAAGTCTCTTCAAGTTACTCCAAAGTTTCACAAGTGGTCATCCTGAGCAAGGCAAGTTCCAATTTTCTTGAACTATCAACTTGAAGTCCCTTTGCAAACACAAAACACATTTTGAACGCGAAACGATTTTGGGTCTTTAGAATTCTCAATTTTCGAGACGAGAGTAGTAATAAAGAGTGGTCAGATTGAACTCGACTCAAGTGTTCCACCGTGAGTGTAAGATTCAACATCCATTCTATATTTACTAAAGCCCTATCTAGCCTTCTCCAAATATAGAGATGACCATCTTGATTATTAGTCCATGTAAATGAGAGCCTATATACCTAGCATCTACCAAAGAATGTTGTGGCATAAAGTGTTGACACTCTTCCGCTTCATCACTTGAAAAGAAAAACCTCTAATTTTCTCATTTGAAGACAAGCATAAGTTCAAATATCCACAAAATAACCATGGGTAAGAGGAATCAACAAAAGAATTCCACAAAACTCTCCTGCCCTGTACTGAACATGTCGCATGAACAAAAGAGATATGCATATATCTTTTCAAGGAAATATGTAAAGTCTGTAAAGTAATATGTTGATTATTCTCATGTAATAAATTACAAGTAAACTCTTGTTTATAAAAAAATTTAGATTTGACCTGAATTGTTAGCCATCATCCGATCAAAATTTAATTTCTTTCAAACTTTATCCATTCAAGATAAATCCATGAAAAAGTTTGAGTTGCCTGAAGCTGGGCTCTTGTACCTAAACCTATCTCATATTGCTTAGTATGAAGAGATTGGTAGATTACCTCGTTAGCCTCATCTCAAACAACTGTTGAGTCAATTGCTGCAATTGCTATCATCGAACTTCCATAATCCCCATGCAAACCCCCTTTCCTTTCTACTAGGAGATGCTAAATTCAATGCCTTAATTCTACCCAACTCCATGGCCTCCAAAGTATCATTAGATGACAGATTTAAAACTAATGCATCCTTCATAATATTTTTTATTCTTAATGTGATCTGTGGTCTCCTCATCATCTAATAAGGAAAATATATTCTTGGTGATAATAATCCTTTTAACCACAATAACAATAGGAAGTTTATTGATAGCTCCCTCACATTCGGAAAGTACAACTACTAGATTTTTTGTTTGGACAGCATGCTCATCAGAATCATCATCAACGTCTTTGACTGCAATAGCTTCAAGGTTT
>JANIHY010000005.1:29403084-29413666 GCA_027479065.1 Erythroxylum brevipes | reverse complement strand
GCTTGGTCGAAGAGTGAAGGAGATCGGTCCACCCGCCCATGTCTTGTTCACTCACCATTCTTCTTCTTTTTTCTTCCTCTCTCTCTCTCACTCACTCACTCTCCTTGATTTTTTAATTCAAAACCCTAATCCTTTTTGTTTCTTTGGTGCGCAGCACTTGTGCATGCAAGAGGCGCGTCTTATGGTCTTATCTGTGTTTTTAACCTGTCAGTTTTTTTTAATTTATTTATCAATTCTCCTATCAATGGAGACTTCCTTACCATTTATTTATTAGTAATCATTAAGTATATTAAGTATATATATATTAAGGACGAGTGGATGGAGGACCACGCAGTCCATCCACTCCGTCCATTTAATTTAATCTAACGGCGTATATTTGTTTCTCCTCTCTCTTATGCAGAGGCGTGATATTTGTTGCCGGAACATCATACATCAAGTTCAATCTTCTCCTTCTTTCCTTTCTAATAGATCCCTCTATTATTTTTCCTAATAATTTTCCGATTGTTTGATTCAGGCGTTTTGGTGATGATTTTCTTGAGTACGATAATGGAGGAGAAGGAGAGGGGGAAAGAGAAGGAGAGTCTTTGTCTCTCTCATAAAGCTCAGATCTTTATCGCCATAAAACAACACCCACTGATTCAGAAGCTCATCAAGTTTCGTCCTTTTACGGCACAGACAAGCAGAATCCTGGGAAGTTTCTTGTTACTTTCACGTTTGATGCTACTGTTGCTGGGAGGTAATAAAGATTGAATCTTTTATGTGGGCTTTGTGTTTAATGTATTTGCATTTGTTTTTTTTTTAAGGATGTAGGTGTCGTCTTCGGACATAGCCTTAAGGTTTTACGGTTTGAGGAAGAAATCGGGTATCTCCGGCCGTCGATTGAAGTATGGAGTTGCTAATCAGAGATCTGAAGGCGTCCTTCACATGGAATCAAGCCCAACAGCTGAACAAGTAATTAATTATATGTGTCAACAATGTGAAGCCTCTTCACAGTTTCTTCAGTTAATGTGCCAACAAAAGGTATTTGGGGAGCGCCTACTTAGGAACAAGGTATGTAGAATGAGTTCTCTTGTTATTGTGTTATAAATAACAAAATTTTAGAACATATGAGATACCTTCGTTAGTTCTATTGGCTTTTTCTTTCTCCAGTCCAATCCACAATACAACAAAAGGTAGTTTAGTTAAAGAGAGATTGATCAATTGTTTGATTTTTTGGAGAAGGAGCACAACCGCAACGACGAAGCATAACAGTTTGTTTAAAATAGAGTAATGGAGGGAATACCGCATCCAATACCTCGAACCGTAGAAGAAGTCTTCATCGACTTCAAAGGCAGACGCGCTGGCTTGATCAAGGCTCTCACTACAGGTTTCCTTCTTTTATTTTATTTTATTTTTTTCTTTGTTGGATTTCGTTGCTCTTATTTCCTAAATTTTGTTGTTTCTCCCCCTCTTTTCGCTGCAGAAGTAGAGAAGTTTTACCAGCAGTGCGACCCAGGTGGGTTTTTTTTTCTGTTTTCCTATGCTTTTCCCTTATATTTTCTCCTTTTAGTGAAGTGAGGTTTACACAATTTTACTTTTTGTTTGAATCTAGCTGTATTTTATGACGGTACATGCTTTTATTTTCATAAGATTATGGTATCTTGTAGATAACCAGATGTTCGCTGTGGTTCATGGTCCTGTTACAGTATTTTTGATTCTTTAGAGCTCTTGAATTTTCTGTAATATAGCGTTTGTGTCCCAAATGGGGTTATTCTAATCTCGTTCTAGCTATGTTACAATTTTTTTCCCCCTCTTAAGTATGTGGTGAGCTATGGTTGCAATGCCTACCGCAAATTTTAGAAATTTATATTTATTTACTCAGTTTAGGATTACCACCATCACCTCTCCTTCATTTCTGATTTGATATGTTGATTCAAGTTTGAGATTGTTTCATTTCTTTGTTATGATTTACTAGAGGACTGTAATTAGTTTAGGCATAATAATGAAAAAATTGTCAACATTGAATCAGTTTTTGAGGAATTTCCTTTCAATTTTTCTGGATGATTGTTTTTTATAGATCAATATGCATTACTTTCTGATTCATTCTATGTTGTGTCGATCCTGTTCATTTATTTGTTTATAGATGGATATGACAACTGAAATATCAGTTCTCTGAATTTGATTTTTTTATGCACTTTAGGGGATCATAGTAATCATGAACTAAATCAACTTTAATTGGTAATTTGATAAGGGCCTATTCCTGGTCTGAGCATGATCATTCACTTTGTTACAAGTTCTTATACAGAATGCTATACTTTAATAAAATGTTGTTTATTGATCACAATCTATTTGGTGATTACTCTAAAAGATCCGTTAACTCATATTTTTTTCAAACAATTTAGATCTGAAAGGAATTTTGAGATGCATATTTTTGTTGTTGATGATGATATTAAATTATGATTTTGCAGAGAAGGAAAATCTTTGTCTATATGGGCTTCCAAATGAGACATGGGAGGTTAATCTGCCTGTGGAGGAAGTTCCTCCTGAGCTTCCTGAGCCAGCATTAGGTATAAATTTTGCTAGGGATGGGATGCAGGAGAAGGACTGGTTATCGCTGGTTGCAGTTCACAGTGATTCATGGTTGCTTGCAGTTGCATTTTATTTTGGTGCTCGCTTTGGTTTTGGTAAGAATGAAAGGTAAGGTTGACTTTTCTTCTTGTTTATGTTAATGAGATGATTTTGAGCAGTACGTAGCTTTTATTTGGAGCATACTCCTGGGGTTGCTGATAATGCACCATATAAGGGTGAAAAACCTTTTGTGATTTCCGATAACCAATTGTTTAATCTATTGTCTTCGTTCCCCATCATTAGGTCTGGTTTTGAGAATTTTGGTTTTTGGGCCGGGCGGTGGTTGTGTTGGAATTTGTAATATAATGGACTTTGTTGGGTCCCATAAAACGATAGAAAAAGCTATCTTATTTGCCTTCTTATCAGATATAATTCTAATTATCATTCGCAGATCGCATTAATAATAATTTAATGGCATACATGCTAGAAATGCTTTAAATTAAGTAGTCTTGCTTCTTGGTTAAAGTATCTGACGATTTCATACATGTAAAAAAATAATACTGAGATCTATGTCTTGAATGTAAAATTTACTCAGGAAATATTTAGCGACTGTAGAGTTCATAGCTATTCAAAATTACATCTGTCAGTGACCATTGAATCATTTGGATGACTTTAAATTCGAAGTGGAAAATTTTAAGAAGAAAATAGAAAGATCTTTGTTGAGCAGTTAGAAAATAGCTGAGTAGAGGCTATTTTGGAAAGTTCAGGCTGTGTGCACGATGTGCCAAGATATGAGATTTCTGGACCTGCAGGACTTGGTTCTCTTTAGGAGGCATGGCTTGAGTCCTGGAACTCATTTGCGAAAGACTAGTGTAATTGGTCATACTTTGTATATTAAACATCAGAAATAATGGTTTTTCCTGTTCTCCATAAGAAGCTAGAACATGCATTAATAAGATTGGCCCCCTCTATTGGTTGGAGGTTTTTCCTGAGGTGGAAGTGTCTACAATTGAAGACTTTAGTTTCTTTGTGACAGTTGACTTGTTTGCCTTGTGATGAACTTATGAACAAGCTTGTACAGGTTATTCTGCACTAAGTGCATATCTGAGCTTCGTACCTTCCTGAATATAAGCAATTAGTTGTGTCAACTTTTGTAGTTCTCTGAATGGTGGTTACTAGCTAGTCTGCTAACTACTTGTGAACTTAAATAAACAAGCTTCTGTGCCAGTTACAATAAACTGATAGCATATTTGAGTTTTCTTACTTTTCAACTCTTGTTTTTTAAAATTTTGCTTGCTGTGGATGATGTAGGACAGATAGAAAAGAGGTTGTGTATAAATTGGAAATATGGGATGCTAGAATGTAGAATTTAGGGCTGGAATTAAGGATAGCATCTAGGAGTCACTCCTAGGGCTAGAACCAACTCCTAATCTAGGAATCACTCGTAGATAATAGAAAGTTATACACTACTACGAAAATCTCAGAATTCATTGAAAATCATCATCCTCCCTATCACAACAAATATAAGTAACATGGACAAATTATTTTAATCTAACTATAACTTTATTTTCTATTTTAAATTAAACTCTAACTAGATAGAGATTAAATTCAAGAAATCTACTAAAACTATTAGACAAACATTGGAAAAGAAACATAACTAAACTAAATTGTATGGTAAGTGGGAGTCCATCAGTGGTTTTAGAATGTTGGTTGCTAGTTCTAGCTGTTAAAGTTGTATTTCCTATATTTATTGTATTGTTAAAGTAATTTTAAATGAAGTGGATAGTGGTGGTCTGGAGAGCTAATAAGCTTGGCTACTTATTTGCTAGAGTTTACGAAGGACCTCGTTCCTTTTTTTTGTGTTTTGGATTTTTACTTCTTATAATTTGCAGATTTCTTGATTGTTCTTCTGTTATGCTTATTGCCTTTAAGGCTATGCCCTTTTGTTTTGTCTGTACTTTCTGACATCTTTTAAGGATCTTTGGTTGTTTTAGGACAGAATCTATAAATTCATGTAGACAGGTCCTTAGATTGGATTTATGTGTCACAGAGCATCGCCATCTACAATAACATTATTGAATTGAATGCTTGGTTACTTTGACATGACTCCTTTTCTTGTTGATATCAATGCCTGGAACTTTCATATTCAACCTACCTATTGTATACCAATGTTGTTTCTGGTAAGTGGTTAAGAAGCAAGAGTTGCAATCTCTTTTTGGATGTTGATGTTGTGTAAAGCTGAACCAAACTTAAGAAGCATAATTTCAGAGCATATTAGTGGAGCACATGATTTAGAATCACCTTATCAGGGCCCTGTTGCCTTGTGATCTGATTTTTCCATAAATGCAGGATCTGGTGAGATTATTTTGATACTTCATTCAAATAATGCTATAATTTGGTTGTCAACTTTGTGAGATTGATGCTAGAGCATTTATGTCTACTTTAGGATATTAGTTGAAAACTAGTTTGAACTTTTTCACTGCATTTTCTCATTGAACAAAATACCATGTAAAAATTATTAACTGGAATGCTATCCGAAGTGTAAATGTTGTTCTGATGGTCTTTTGAATTTGAAATTGCAGAAAAAGGCTCTTCCAGATGATAAATGATCTCCCTACCATATTTGAAGTTGTGTCAGGAACTGTAAAACAACCCAAGGACCAATCTGCAACTCACAATAGTAGTAGCAAAAGCAAATCAAGTGGGAAGATGGTATGAGTTATGAATTGAATTTTATTCTTCACTTACAAGAAATTGTTGAGTTTTAATATTCATGCTATTTGCATTGACCCTCTAGCAATCCCGGCAATCTGAGCCCCAGAATAAGGCAGGGAAAATGTCTCCACCATCCAAGGAAGAAGATGATAGTGGAGAGGAGGAAGAAGAGGATGATGAACAAGGTGCTTCCTGTGGGGCATGTGGTGAAAGCTATGGCACTGATGAATTCTGGATCTGCTGTGATGTATGTGAGAAATGGTTTCATGGAAAATGTGTCAAGATTACTCCTGCGAAAGCTGAACATATCAAGCAGTACAAATGTCCTGGATGCAGTGGTAAGAGGGCTAGAGTTTAAATTTTGGTGCTGCGATTTGAGGGTATTAAAAGGCAGACGAGGTTTAGAAACCCTTTCCCTCACTGTTTTAAAAGCAAAGCAGTGCCAGTTGTTTATTTTAGTCACTGAATTTGAACGAGAGCAGATTGGATTTTCACCAACTTCCTGTTTATCTGTTCTGTTTAATTTTCTGGGATGGCGCTTCTAAACTTTTAGTGGTAACTTTAGACATTCAGCTATATACGTTTCTACACTTATCGGTTTTGATCTGAATGATTATGGTGAATCTTCTTTCGTGGAATAGGCCTATCATCACTTACTTGATGTCGCGACTTATCTATGCAATTTTTATTGTTTTAAAAATATTTTAAATTCTTTGCAATTCCAATCAATTATAAAATATTAATGCATAAATAATAATTTATTTTAAACGTAGTTAATCTTGTATAATTTTTATTGGAAAACTTTATAATTAGGTAATCGACTGGCAATACTAATTAAATTATCCCCAACACTATCCAAAAGTCAAATATTTTTTGATTGTGTTGGACTAGATGACAATTCTTTGTTTCAATTTATTTTGATCATCATACTAACTCATTTGCCTAAGATTATATGTCTTCTTGAACTTGGTTTGGATGATGCTCTTATTGGAGATTTAGTTAATGTATCATATTAGTAGGGACCAATTCTTTCAGAGGTTGATAAGGTTCGGAAACCTACAGGTAAAAGGTTCAGTAGAGGTGACTAATTTGAATTATGAGGGATAACAAGATCAAGCAAGGATTGTTATTAACCAGGATACCATTTCTCCTCATATTCTAAAAAAAGCAAAACAAATATAGCCAGAGGCTAGAATAGTTCTAATTCAGTAGAAGTGAAAGGGAGATCTAGAGTTACAATTTCTTTGTTTTCTATTAGTTTTTCTTCATGTTTATCATTTATCTTGTTTACCATTATAATTAACTAAACATGTTTAGTGTGTAAGTGTGATGAACCCTAGCTTGGGATAACAATATGTTTTAATTTTTTATTCAATGCAATTATATTAATTGATTTATTGTAATTAAATTATGTGTTTTATTATTGTTTTAATATATCCCAAATACTGCATGATTTGATTTTGTATGATTAAGATTGAGAAATCATTTTGTATGAATAGATCTACCATAATAGGAAAGAGTTGCATGTAAATCTAAAGATAGGTTGATATAAATCCTCTAGATTAGGGTCAAACCTAATAGCAAGAATTTATAAATAGACAGTTTTAACTAGAAATATTTCTGTTAATTAATTGATGGATTATTTGTTAATATTCTCAAAAGAGTTATTAACATAAGATAGGAATTTATACGGTTCAATAATCAATAATATGATTGTATGATAAAAGATTAATAATTCAAGGATTCTTAGGGGGATTCATCACCTAGACACTACGATTTAATATTGATTTTTCTTTGTATTCTACTTATCTTGAGCTCAAAATTGTTTAATCTTAATTTAATATTATTTGTTTAGCTTTGTTTTTTATTAAAAACCAAAAATTTTATTATTAGGTTAGATAATAGAAAAAGGGTAATTACTAGTGTTTACCATCTTCGTGGGATCGACCCCTACTTGCTTGTGCTAGTTACAACCACGCTATGCACTTAGGTTAAAATTAATATTGAACTTAACCATAGGCCAATCACTATATAGGATAACCATTTACCATAAAGAAAATAAAATATGGGGATTGCTTGCCAGTATTGGAGAACATTCAAAAAAAGATCAATCATTGGTGTAACAGAACACTTTCCTATACTAGTAAAGTCCAACTTATTAACTTAATCCTCGATCTTATTCATATATATTAGACTTCACATATATTTCTCTCTGAGGGTCTGATCAGGGATATGAAGAAGTTGCTAAGAAACTTTTTATAATCAAGAAAGCTGAGTAAGAAAGCATTATATAATCAGAAATAGACATAACTTTGTCAAGCAAAAGAATCAGGTAGGCTTGGTATTAAATCTGTTTAACTTACTAACAAAGTGCTAACGAAAAAAAGGTATATGGAGAATCATCTCGTAAAAGGAGGCATTATAGATAAAAATGGATCCACAGCTACTTGCTGAAAAGTAAAAGCTTAAGGGAAATCAAAACCAAAACTACCACATTTTGCTTTTTTATCCTAATTACTAAAGACGAGGGAATCAATCTTTTAGATTATTGAATGCAAAATTAGAAATAGCAAGGTTACCTATTTTTGGTTCTATATTTAGAGTAAAATTTACCATTTATACATGTTAAATCTAACCCCAACTTTAAGTAGTTTAATCGTTGAAAATTCCAAAGTTAGATTCATAGTTATAGGTAACAATTTTACAATCCACTCAGATATGCTGCTCAGTTACTTACCTAACTACTATCCTAAAACAAGTGAAGAGGATTATTATATATGAAGAAAGCATCCTTTAAGTAATTTTACCAACATTTCCTATAAATCAATTATTTAGCCATAACGCCAAAGAATTGCCTTTCATGGTATTATCTAGTGTCAAAAAGAAAACACCAAGAATCTCTTTTCTTATGTGGCTCATCTCCAAGTAGAAATCAGATAAATTTGAGAATCTAAGTTTCATTAACAAATCACCAATTTGCTATCTTTGCAAACTAAAAATGAGCATTTAACCCATTTATTCTTCAGTTGTGAGTATTCAAATTTCATAAGGAATCAAATCCAAACCTTGGGCATGTTTAAAAGGAGAAGTCTTTCTTACTAAGAGATATTTCCTATAATTAACCAAGGAAATAAGTTCTCCAATGTAGATAAAGCTCTTACAGTTATAGCCTTTGGTAGCTCTATGTACTATATTTGAAAAGAAAGGAATGACATGCTTTGCAAAGGATAGAAAAGTATAAAGGAACAAGTTTTAAATATTCTTATTCATGTGATTAAGGAACTTATAATAGTGAACCATATCTATACATCTTGAAATTTGGAATTAAAGTTATCTTGGAACTTATAAGAGTATATAGGTAGGCATGAATATGCTTTAGAAGGAAAGAAATTACATATATTTTGATAAGTGTTATATGTTAAAGTGTCAATTATCAAGGAAAGGAAACTTTAGCTATAAATCGTCTTTTAATTTTTGTCTTATTAATTAAACTTCTTTATAGGTATTGCTTATTACACTCTCACCTATTTGTATTATCAACTATAATTTTTGAACCAAACTTCATGTGTCATTAAGATTGTTTTTTAATACATTTTAAATTTCTGAATCAAAATTTTCTTATAGTTAAAAAAGGAAATAGAGTTTCTCTTTGCCATGGATGTGGAATAACCATCATAATTGCTTCTAGTGCCCTTAGATTTTTGGGAAAGTATTGAATCCAATTTGATGTTGTTAATTTATTATTTATTTAAGATAACCACACATTTGACATGTCTTTAATTTAGAAGTACTCATTTGGATGTAACCCAACATCAATTATTATACACCATCATTTCTATTGAGTTTACATATATTTTTTAGGTTGGTCAAGGTACCATTATAGGTTAAGTTCGTGAAGGCATTGTAAGACAACTCAAGGTGGGGGGTAAAATATGAGGTACCTTGCTGTTTAGACTGAATTTTATGGAAGTTTTAATAATTTATGGATTGATTGTAGAATTAACATTTTTATTTGTGGATACTTTTGTTTAATTTTATAAAATACACAATCTTTTGTTGTCTTAGATTTATTTCTTTCTTCTTTCAAATTATATCAAGATTTTTTTCACAATTTTATTATTATTTTAAATTAAGACACTAACTTAGATGAACGGTTGATTTGAGATTAGGGAATTAATATATCAAATTGCCTTTTTGGTTTGCTCTCTCTTTCTCTTTTTAGTTCAATCAACTTTTTTTAAAGAAATTTTTGCAATAAGAAACATATTTCACAATTTAGATAATACTTTTTTGTGATAAAGTAAATAATATATTGGGTAAAAAAGAATTAAGTTAGAAGGGAAAGTGGCAATAAAAGCACCCCCTTAATACACCAATATAAGCTAAGTTTGTTGAGAGACCAAATTTCAAAGAGATAATGGTACTAAACAAGGAATACAAGCTTTGAGATGAGCATTGAATTAGAAGCCAAGTTCCTATAGTTTCTTAAAGACCATATGTCACTCTAATCAGTTCAAGGAGTTTCTATGGCTTATAAAAAATTTGGTCTTTAGTGTTAAAGAGTCTTTAAGGAGCTGAAATATCCATTAATCTTCTTACCTCTTTTGTCTACTTTAAATGCTAACTTCTAAGGGTCATCTTCCAATTTGTTGCCAAAAGGCTAGCTATAGGTCAAATGAATTTATTGTTCCATTGCTTGTTCTTAGATGAATTAAATGGTAGAATTAAGGCACTTGTGTTTTTATGTAATACTCTTTTAGTAAATTCTTGTGTTCATCTCCATCATTAGCTTATCAAATAGTACTACAAATAGCTATCTTGAATATTAACATGTAAACTTACAGTGGAAACCAAAAGATTACAAATTTTAACACCCCCAATCTAATCAATCAAAGGCCTTATAGAAGTGCACTTTTAAAGTCTAACATTTTCTTAAATGTTTACTATTGTAGTTCTTGAAAACTACTGAACTAATAATATGTTATTACCAATTGATCTAACTTTTATAAGAGATCCTTATCAGGATCAACTCAATGTTCAAGAGTGACTTTCAATCTATCTGCATTAAGCTTATATATGACTTTATAGATAGTATTACAGTAGGAAATAGATCTATAATCTTTCATTAAGATAAGGACTTGAATTTTAGGAAGGAGGCAAATAAAAGTCTTATTCAACTCCTTTAACAATTTCCCTAGGATAAAGAATTCTAACACAACCTTTATTACCAAAATCTTAGTGTATTGCTATTTTTTATAGAAGAAAAAGGACTTAATACCATTAGGCCCAGGTGTCTTATTGGGGTTTAAATTAAGCATGG
>JANIHY010000005.1:29381442-29391559 GCA_027479065.1 Erythroxylum brevipes | reverse complement strand
GTGGTGGATCCCCCGGCTGCATTTCCACCGAATATCATATTAATGACTCCAGTCGGTCGGTCGTCTTGTTGTCCGGCGTTTCCGTCATTTCTTTCCCTCGATCGCCCTCTCTCTTCTCGTCTATTATCCGTATTCGCATTCTGCCTCCCTTCATCATTCCTGTCGTTTCGAGTCCAGGGCGGTCGCCTATTGTCTGGCCGACCTGTCCCTCGTCGATTATCCCGATCGGCATTCTGTCCGTGCTTTACAAATCGGCCTAACCTTCCCCTTTGTATGAGGAATTCGATTTCTTTTTTCAACTGCCAGCAATTTTCCGTATCGTGACCGACCTCTTTGTGGAAACGGCAATACAGATTGGGGTTCCTATCCTTGTAGGGGGTCTTCATTTTTTCAGGCTCTCGGATAGTTTCCCCATCCGCTCTCATTGCTGCTAACACTTCTTCATATCGCCTGTTTAGCGGGGTGAACTCCTGTCGATACCCCTGTCGGTCTGTCGGTCTTCTCCAGTTCGACTGGCCTTTTTGCCGTTTGTGCGAATTGCCAGCCCTATCGTTCGGCGAGCGATCATCCGTCCGACGCTTCGTATTTTTCAGCACTTCTTCAAGCTGAATATACATGTCTGCCCTGTTTCGTATTTCCTGAACGGTTAGGGGCTGATCGAGGGTTAATGACTTCTTGAACTCTTCGTCCCTCGTATTGGTCATGAGCGCAGCCAGCATGGACGAGCAGGTGAGGTCAGGCACCTCGATCGCTTCGTTATTGAACCGAGTGATGAACTCCCGCAAACTCTCATTCCTTCCTTGGGTAAGTTGCATAACCTCCAGGGTTGTCTTTTGCGGCCGTTTGCTAGTGGCGAACTGGTTCAAGAATAACAACCTAAAATCTTCGAAGCAAGTGATACAGCTCGGGGGCAAGCTGTTGAACCATCGTCGAGCTCCCTCTTGGAAGGCCGTGCAGAAAGTCTTACATTGGATAGCGTTCGGAACACAATGCAGATTCATCATGGACTAGAAGTACTGTAGGTAGTCCAGGAGAGCTGTATTGCGTCGTCGGATGATTCGGGCGAAAACTCATAGCTGCGTTAATTCGATTGTCCGCGATTTTTTCTAGGGCTTCAGCTGGGCGATGATCGGTTGTCACGCTAATTTGTCGGGCGGATGGCCGCGCTGATGGCGGCTGTTGTGCTGGCTGAGACTGTAGGATCTGGCGAATCACCAGATCAGCTACCTCCTCTATCTGCTTACGGGTCAGGGTGGCGTGCGCAGCCGGAGGAGGATCTGCGCCTGATCGGTATTGAGAGTTTGGGCGCATACTGGGTGCAACGTTATCCTCTAAGGCCACACTCTGTTCTTCCTGTTCCAAGGTTTGAGGCGGCAACTGATCGTTTGGATCTGAAGATTCCGTGCGGGAGACATGTGGTGCAGGCGACAGAGTTGCATGTAACTGTGAACCTAGGCGTTGCATCGCCAGAGCCACGACTGCGGCTATGTCAGGATTCATCGCCGCCGCCTGGCTGATTTGTGTGTTTCTGGACGTGGTGCCCGGAAGTCGGGCCCCACGGTGGGCGCCATTTGATTCTGCCTGATTTTGGCTGAACGGTGCGTTGCCGTTTGGATCCATGAGTTGGCAGCTTGCTGTGATGACTTCGATGTGAGTATACCTGCAAAATAAGGAAGGCTTGTCGGGGGTTGTGTCCCGATTAGCCCCTCCGACGCTCAAGTAAGTTTTTCTGGTGAAGATGAGATCTAAGAATGCAGAGATAAAACTAGGTTATGATCTTCGTACCTCTGTTATGAGAGAATAATACCTTATATATGAGATGGATGCTAGGGTTAAGTCTTTACGTATTTACATGGGATACGTTCTTCTGCTAATGGGCTATGAATGTGTGGATCAGGCCCGGATTAAACGATAGGTATGGGACTGACCGATTGACCTGTAGGATTGAGCTCGAGTCCGATATTGTCGACCCAACCAGAATCAATTGGTATCACAGTGACAAGTGAATGTGTGAATTCATGGAGTTTCATTTTGTGATAAGAAATCAAAGTATTTATTTATGGTAAACACAAGCTTTTGGAAAGAAATGGAAAGAAAAAGGGGAATATCTAGATTAATACTATTGCTAAGCTAAGCTATTGAACTTCAAACCAAAAATACCAGCAAGCCTTGCCTCAGCTCACTGACTCTTTCAATCAGACAAAGTATGCAGCAGATAACAGGAATAAGGTAAGTGATAATAGATAATAGATAATAGATAATAATAATATTTATAGTGAAAACTACTTGAATATTTTGAATTTTTATTATTTTCAATTAATATTTTCAAATCAAACATTAACATTAACATTAACATTAACATTATATTAGAAATTTTTATAAATAAATAAAACTAAATAATATTTATTCTATTCCATTTCTAAAAATTTACTGTAGTATTCCTTGTCTATTTCATCGAGTCTATTTCGAAACAGACAAACAAAATATCCCGCAAATATTTTCCTTGTACCTGCCGTCCATTTTGATTGATGTAGACAAGGGTGATGCTAGACCAGTCCGGGCATGACAAGATAGATTAATTTAATTGACCCTTTAACAACATGATTATTTTCATTTTCTATATGGTTTCGGTATGAAGCGGTCCAAAATCGAAATCCTAACTTCTTGAATAGGTATAAGCATTTATAGTTAATGGCATCTTCAACTAGAGTTATTAATTCTTGTTTAGCTAGATAACCTCTTTGAGATCATGGCATTATTTCTCGAAACATTGCTACGATCATGATCTGTATAAGTTTCTAAACTTATAACTCGATAACCTTTATCTTTCTTCTTGACCTGGTCAAAAGGGAAAGAAAAATATTACTAAAACAAAAACAAAGTAAGCTAACCAAATAAGTTGGTGTGAGTAGTTCAACACTCTCATTCTTTAATCAGAGGTCTCGAGTTCGAGTCCTGAAAATAGAGAAATCTATTTGGCCAGCATTTTAATCCTTACAGGTTGAGCCGGTGTGAGCGGGAATTAATTTGGAAGTGGATGACTTAAAGACATCTTCTCATAGTTGGGACCCTCTTAAGACATCTCGTGAGTTAACAAAAAAAAAAAAAGTAAGCTAGAAGAGAATTTAAGATATAAATGACCTAGTAAAAGAATCTACCGATAAACCAAGTATAATGGACGAGCTATACAAGGTTAATCTTCTAAAGTGATGTGCATTTCATTTATTTCTGGTTAAGAAACATATTTAAGCAAGCGTAACGCGGAGAGTACAACGATTATACTCTCGCAACAGTATATTAATGGCCAATTCCTACATCAATCCATATCTGTCATACATAGTTTTGTCTTCAGGCTACTACTTCATCACCGTCCCAGCTTCTCTTCAACTTGGGACCAGTAGGTCCATCTTCTCCAAGAACCTCGCTTGGAAGTCTCTTGACGAACTTTTCGAAAGCAGATTTAAGTTTGCCAGGCAATATTTTCTCTATATCCTTGAGCTCATGTGCAATGTCATAGCTAATTTTTGGGCCCCATTTCCTATAATAGTTTAGCCATGAAGGCTCAGAAATGGTCTTGCCCAAGTACTCAGCTGCAACAATGGAGAATCTCGCTCCTGTGTCCATGACAAGCTTACTTTTGGCTGTATCATTCCTGATTCCAAATCCTCCACTACCTTGCAAAACCAATCCTGGCTTCGAGTACATGGCGTGACCGTGTAAAGATGCGTAGGTTACTGGTTTGTTTCCATCCTGAAACTCAAGGTCCTGAGCCTCAATCCAGTCACCTCCACTATGTTGTGAAAAGTATAAACTCCATAGCTCACCGGTAAAGTTGCTGACCCTTAAAGTCAAGTGCTCCCAATCACCAACGTGTTCTCCGATCCTCCCTAATGGAATATTGATAAAAGAAGCCTTGGCTTTGGCGGGACCGTTGAAGGGATAGAATATCCATATAGCAATGTCAGTGAAGGTAGCACCAAGCATTGGTTTTACGTGTAAATATACCTCTGAGTCGTTTAGGTCACCCTTTTTAACCCTCTCTTTAGACCCTTCATCGACAGGAAGGTCTATCCAGAAGGCATCATCGTTCGAACCACCTTGGGGAAGGTTTGAGCCGCTTGCTTCAATAGGTACAGGATTGGACTCTTGTCCTTTCGTGTATAGCAATGCCCCATTCGCAAAATACCAACTCACTGATGATGGTAGGTATTGTTCATCAGGATGGAGATACATCCAAGGAGAATAAGTCTGAAACAAGGCCTGAATTTGACTTGGATTCGGCATACATGAAATGTTCGATCCTAAATTCTTCAAACATACCAACGAAATTGACGCAGCGCCATTTCGAGCCAGAAATGTACCAGTAGGGACACCCATAGCTTGTATTCCTCTGTTACTAGGCGTTAAACTAAAGATATTAAAACCATTAGGGTCACTCTCCTTGCCTGGTCCCCATATCCACGACTCTATATCACAATGTTCGATGAGATCTGACCGGATACACCGTACTCTCTCCGGCGAAGGCTTTTCTGATGAGGTGGTCACGACGTGACCTACGGCTTTATAACCATCTGGCGGCGTTGGTAACCAGATATAACCAATACCGTCTTGGCTGATTTTCAGAGACTCACTACTCCATACTAGAGTATAGTCTATTGGCTTCTCCAGTGTAGCCGAACCTTCTTTGTCTTTGGCTACTAGAACCCAACCATGGAGTGACCTGTTGTTGGCTTGGCTGTAGCAACCGAGCATGAAGAAACCTGTTGGGATTTGGGAGGGTTCGAAGAATGAAGCTCCCAGGTTGTCTGGTCCCCCTTCATGCGTGGCCCAAACTTTGCTGAAAGTTGATATTTGTCTGACTTGAAGTCCACCAAGATCAATAGTTCCACTTGCAAAACCTTCACCTATAAAATGGAAAGAACAAAATATTACTAATACTGGTTGACAAGATAGATGCATCTGACTAACAAGCTTGACAATGGAGATTTAGTACCTGGAGGCCAAGAAGGCAAAGGAGAGGGAAGCTTGAATTGGGTCTCAATGGGAAGACCTTTACTTTTCTTGGAGACATCACCAATTGGAGAAATAGGATTACCCATTGATAACTTCTTCAACGTTAATTAGCTGACACTTGACAGCTTAATTCCAAAGAAAACGAAAGGATTGCAAAGGAAGAACAACAGTTGCTTGGAAGAATATACTGATTTGTTACGAGGAAGAGCTTTAAAAAGACTTGCGGAAAGCAATGAGAGAACTTGATGGATGTTTCGTGGAAGCAAGCGAAACATCTAAACCAATAGCACAGCATAATAGTTGCAGATCAAACACACGAGAATAATTAATTAAACTATACTCCCTCCGTTTCATAATAAAAGTCGTTTTAGAAAAATACACACTTATTAAGAAAGATGGTAAAATTATAGATTTATCCTTATTAATACTCCCATAAATTTATCTCGGTAATCAGCATCTTAAATTAGCATGTGAGAAAAATTGCCTTGAAATTGTGATCTGTATAATTAAGATGAGAGAGAAATGGAAGGTTAATTTTGGAAAAAAAAGTTATAAATATGTATACAAAGTCAAGAATGACACTTATTTTGAATAATTAAAATGTATCTAAAATGACTCTTATTATAAAACAGAGGGAGTACTAGCCAGAGCCAACTTTCTTATGCTTTCTTAAGTACTCGTTAGTTGCATATCTTACATCGGTTTTCACTCTTTGTCAAATGCATTTTGAAAGAGAAAACAAAAAGAAGACGTTCGCAGGCGCAGCTCACATCCTATCGTTATGTACACGTCTCTTCATAGGCTCGCCATTTTGGACCTGTCAAGATACAGTACTGCATACATATTCATCGGGAAACGTACAGTATATATAACGTTCTTTTAATGTCAACATCTTGTCGTTATTATAGTAACTCACAATGGAATAGTTGAATTTTCTCTTACGGGTGAATCTAAGGATTACTTACTAATATGTGTGTAATTAGGGGTCAAAGTCTGTTTAGAAACGTGAGCTATATAATAATATGCGTAACTAAATCTAGTTCGATGCTGAAATCTTGGATATTGTCTCTTTCAAACTTCACAAGACAACGGTATCTTAAAGCCACTAGTTTAAGTACCCATCAGCTGAACCCACCGGTGGTAGCAAAAAGAGAAGAGAGGGAGAGAGAGAGATAGATGGGAAGGAAGCCATGCTGTGTGAAAGAAGGATTGAACAGAGGAGCATGGACTGCTCGTGAAGACAGGGTTCTTATTAACTATATTAACCTCTATGGTGAAGGCAAATGGAGAGACCTTCCTCGTAGAGCTGGTATATATATATATATATATATAGAGCTTCTCATCTGTTATCAATTTTAATTGCTAACTTATCGTTGTTACTGCTAACACACGTAGGGTTGAAGCGTTGTGGAAAGAGTTGTAGACTTCGATGGATGAATTACCTAAGACCAGACATTAAGAGAGGTAACATTTCTGAAGAAGAGGAAGAGCTCATTGTCAAACTGCACAAACTCCTCGGTAACAGGTATGAATTATTATATGCCATAAACAATAGTACTTCTTCTCCTTTCTAACCATCGATACCTCTGTCCATATAACTCCGCGTACAATTAAAAAGTGTTGTATTAGTTACATTTTCGGAAATTATATGTCTATTATTAGAAATAATGTCTGGTGCACTGCAGGTGGTCGATTATTGCTGGGAGATTACCTGGTCGAACGGACAATGAAATAAAAAACTACTGGAATTCCAACTTGAGCAAGAGAGTTGGTCGTCATCATCATCGGATCAAGAATATTACCAGTAGTGCTAACAAAAATCCAAAAGATAGCAAACCTAAAGCTTTGGATAATGACAAGGAGCTTAGAATTAGCAAGAAACCAGCTGAAGAATCATCAGTGCATCCTTCAGTGATACGAACCAAGGCAGTGCGGTTGACCAAGTTCGTTCATATCCCTCATGAAAGTGATTGCGAGAACATCAACAGAACTGCGAATGATCATGGTCTTCAAAGCCCTTCTTCTTCTTCTTACCCACTTGACGATGCTCAGGAAATCCCTCTATTGGATTTTCCAGTGATGGAGTTCAACATCAGTGACTTCATTTTAGACCATTATGACATCAAAGAGCTGAATGAAGGAGACTTGATGGTTGGTCGTGAAGAAACAGCTGGTTTTATGATGAATACCAACATGCCATTCTACATGGATTTTCCACTCATAAAAGACGAAACCAACAATTTTTTGAGGAGGGAAGATGCAATTAATCCTGATCATGATCACAATTGGAGTAATAGGTGCCAACAAATGGATGAATTCATGCCTTGGCTCTCCACAGTCTAACAATCTATCTTCTACTCCGACCGTAGCCAACGGATCGATGATCTAGCTCAGTAATTAGCTTCTAAAAAGTCATCTGGACAATAAAATCTAACATTTACACGCATATTTGCGTGTTAGTGTCCTTAATCTTTAACAATAAACTATGTACTAGTTTCCAAAAATAGTCGGGTATTTCTTTTTCCGCTGTTAGGCTTAAGGCATGGGTATACCTTCCGAGAGTAAGAATACAATCATATGTCCTTTTGATTAGAAGAACCAAAATCCAGTCGACGGAGAAAACTGGTACCTAACTAGCTAGCTACATAATATAAAAAATAGGCATTTATCTACATTGATCATATGGCTACATGGAGATAGAGACTATAATAGTTACATTTGAACTGAGTTTACTAAGGAAAAGATCTCATCCGAATTAAGTAGCTTAGTTCTGATAATGATCTTCTCAAAAAGAGAAC
The DNA here is from genome assembly GCA_027479065.1 of Erythroxylum brevipes. NCBI lineage: Eukaryota > Viridiplantae > Streptophyta > Magnoliopsida > Malpighiales > Erythroxylaceae > Erythroxylum > Erythroxylum brevipes. The sequence goes on along the minus strand of JANIHY010000005.1, from coordinate 29,383,748 downwards.
AGTTCAGATTCCTATAAGTCAAATTTTGTATCCGAGGAACTTATGTCAACGATCTCATATAAACAGATCTAAAGTTCATCAACCAAATGTTCAAATTAATTTTGACGTATTCATTCACATAATTTAAGCAATAATAACTTCTAGCATTACCCAAAACTCTATTTTACTACAAAATGACTAAATTGTGTTGACCAATTGTTTGGTCGTGATTTTTAATTCTTAATTTAATCTATTTATTTCACCTTGTCTTATATTAGAGTCCTAACTCTTTTTTATTAACAAAAAAGTAGGTAAATAGTTTCTTTTTGGATTTCAAAATATTCACTAAAATTTAAACTAGGTTATACTAATTTTGAATGTACAAAAATAACTCTATCCTTCTAATAATTAATCGAACCAAACCTTATATATGGGTTATTTGTTTCTTCATTTTTGTGATTTTAAATATTATGAAAACAAATTATTCAAACAAACTTTAGATTTAAATGTCTTACTTTCTTGTTTTTAAACCTAGAAAAAGCAATAATAAAATTATGAGGATAGAAATTTTATATTTTTGTAAGTTTTCGCCACCAAATATCAAGACACTCCTCCCACAATCTTAATTTATCTCTTCTTTCTTCTGTCTTCACTTTTAACTTATTTTAATCGGTTAATGAGAATTGTTATAATTTTGAGTTATCTATATGGCTTCCTCAAACTCAAACATCCTTTCCAACGTGATCAAAAATATAGAAAGAGTTTAGGGCTTATGAAAACAAACATAACATCAACCGGTTCTTGAGGAAGACACCTTTGCTCTTAGAGAAAAGAACAAAGGTCTTACATATTGCTTAAAGAACATCAAGCTTGGTTTACTTTAAAAAGTCTCTCTCGACCTAACTGTCGAAGAATAAATTAGAATTTACATCAATGTGTCCCTTTTCTTTTATTTATTATGTTAAAGTTTGATTCAGTCAAAATGATTATAAATTTTAATTAAATAAAGTTGTAGAGAGTTTATTTCATATTTATGTTATTGTGGCATATTAAGAGTTATAGATGGTATGAAATCATTAGTTGTTAATTTTATGAGGAGAATAAGCCGTTAAGATAGTGGACAGATTGTGGTAGGTTGTGAGATTATATTGTTTATGTAAAGCTTATAAAATTGTTGAGCAAGTTGATTGGTATGTTTTATATATGCCTATTAAAGATTTACCAATTTTTAAACGCAAGTATATGGTGTAGCTATAGCTAGCACAAGCATATACAGGTCAATCCCATATAGGGATTGTAAGAACTAGTATTCACCCTTTTCCTATTATCTAACCTTCTAAATTGATTGTGGATTTAATTAAAATCGAACTAACAAACTAAACTAAGATTGAAACAATAATGAACTTAGACAAAGGAAAATACTATGAAAAGTTGATATCAATTAAATAGTACTTAGTTGATGAATCTCCCTAAAAATTCTTAAATATTTATCCTATATTATACAATTAAATTAATGATTGTTGGATCAAGGAATTTCTATCTTATATTAATATTTTTCTCTATAATATTAATAACTAATCCATTAATTAATTAATTAAAATCTATTTCTAGTCAAAAGCCTTACGATTGCATTATTGATTTAGGTTCACCATTAGGTTTGACTCTATTTTAGAGGATTTATGTCGACCTATCTGTAGATTTGCATGCAACTCCTTCCAATTATGGGGTATCTATTCATATAAAAGAATTTCTCAATCTCAATCATATGAAGTAAAATAATGAACTAATATTCCAGATATGTTAGAAGAATCTAAATTCGATCAACAAAGAAAACTGGTACATAAACTATCTACATAGTATTCAAATTTCTATTAAAAATAGGCATTTAATCATTAATATACAATGACGATATGGCTACATATATATAGTCTAACAAGATAAGGCTACAATATTTACATTTGAACTGAGTTACTTATGAAAAGATCCCACCCAAATTAAGGGGCTTAGTCTTGATGTTGATCTTCTAAAAATTGGAGCAATTTAGATTTATGTAAGTCAACATTTGTATCTTGACGAATTTATGTACAATGCACTCAACGATCTCATCTAAACAAATCTAAGTTCATTAAGAAATATTCAAATTAATTTTGATGTATTTATTCACATAATTTAAGCAAAAATAACTTCTAGCATTACCCACATTTCTATTTTACTACAAAATGACTAAATTATGTTGACCAATTATTTGGTTGTGATTTTTAATTTTTAATTTTTCTTTTTAATTTAATCTATTTATTTTATCATGTCATATCTTAAAGTCCTAACTC
>JANIHY010000005.1:29364664-29378360 GCA_027479065.1 Erythroxylum brevipes | reverse complement strand
AATAACAAAAAATATATATTAAAATAAAATAATAATAATAATAATAAAGAAGGATAATAATAATAATAATAATAGAATATAAATATTATTAAATACTTACATATAAAAATAATGCAATAAAAATTGAGCAAGGTAAGGAAAGAATAAAAGATAAAATAAGTAAATAAATACACAAATAAAAAATAAGTCAAATAAATATATAAAACAAATAAGTCGTTGTAAGGAAAATGTTTAAAGACATATGAGAAAGAAAATGAGCTTCTTATGTGAGATCTTTTACCCATATCCTATTAAATTAAAGTTTCCTATTAAGGATCAAGTCTTTTGTAAGTTCTAGCAAAGCAAAATCATTCCTGATCACCACTCCCTAGTTCTTCTTAGGTCTTCTTCTTTTCCTTTTACACTCTAAAAGTACAATATTCTCTCATCTTCTTACTAGAGTGTCAAAATGTCTCCTTTTAACATATCCGAACCACCTAAGCCTATCTCTCTTAATTTTTCATCATATTATTTGTCCTTAATTTTTCTTTTACCATTACATTGCTGTCTTTATCTCTTCTATTAAATTTGCTTATCCAATGGAACACCCTCATCTCCGTCATAATTAACTTATGCTATTTGATAGGCCATTTCGTCTAGTAGAGCCCAGTCAACATAATCGCTAAAAAATAAAATTTACCTTTAAGCTTAAAAGGTACCTTCTTGTCATATAAAAATCCTAATGCACTCCTCCATTTAAGCCACCCCGATCTAACATTCTGAACTATGTCTTCATCGATCTCTCTATTGCTTTAGATGATAGATCCTAGATACTTAAAATGCTCTTTCTGTGGTAGAACTTCAAAACTAATTTTTACTTCCACATTGGAATTTATTCTATAGCCCAAAATTTTACACTATAAGTACTCACTCTTGGTCCTGCTAAATTTAAAACCCTTCGACTTTAGTGTATCTCTCTAAAGTTCTAGCTTGACAATGATACCTCTTTTGGCTTATCTACTAAAACAATGTCATCAACAAAACATACACACCATAGCACATCCCCTTGGATATTCATAGTAAGCTCATTCATCACTACTATAAATGGAAAGGGGATCAACAAGGAGCTTTGGTGTAGCCTAATATCAATATAGAAATGTTATCAATCTTCTCCTATCATTCTTACTCTAGTTTACAGATGCATATGTGGCCATTTGGAATCTCTCATAGTTAGCTCATTCTTATAAATGTTACCCTTTCTCTCTTTTTGCTAACTAGCTTTTGTCTCTCTTTCTCTCTCCTATATATGTTTGTTACATGATCATCTATTCATTGAAAATAAGATGTATATAATCCAAAGAAATATTAACTAAAATGCAAATAGAGAAAAGAAGAGAAGAGAAACCCTAACCTTCTTATTCTTGAAGTCAGTATGAACATTACCGAGCTCTTTATTAAAGTATAGCCTCTCTTGCTTTTTATTATGGCAATTACAAATATTGCCTATAAACTCTTTCTAAAAAGTGTCATTTTTCCTTATTAAATCCAATAGGAGAGAGGAATATACTCTCTTCTTTGAGCTCCACTAATCACAAGCTCTTATAGTTAAATCCTAACAAATTTATAGACAATTAGATTTATTAGTTCTACATTCATCATGAAAGAGTGAATAAGAAAGGAGGTTTCTGTTGAGAGTAAATGATCAAACTTTGAATAGGGTACACATTGAAGAAAAAATATAGACAATGTTAAATTAACATTTAATTAATATAATCTTAATGAGATTAAAGACTTTGTCAATTGAGAGCTGGTTTAATTGGTTTTGAAAATGTTAGGTTATTTTTATATACTAGAGTCTAATATAAATTTTATTAAAAACATTAAGAATTAAAAAGAAACTTTAACCTAAAAAATGATATATGTAATAGGCATGTTACATAAATACTAAAGCGATATTTGAAGGAGTTCAGGGCTCAAATGGAAAAGTAAAAAAGGACTTTATCTTATGCTCTTTTTATCCATATCATAATGATGCTTTATTCTTAATATTATTCTATTTTTTGAACCAAAATTTTAGCTCTTTCAGCATCAATTCTAGGTTGTTTTAGTTTCACTTGTATCACCTTCGTACTATCTTCATATTTATCCTAAAACATCTTGTCTATATGTTTTCCCTAATAAATGCCACTCTCTAAACATTGTATCCTTTAAAATTATCAAAAAAATTTATCAAATGTATGATTGTGAAGTTCAATAATCTCTTGCTCAACAAGATGACCCAACTATATATATATCACATCATAATATTATATTCCTTTAACTCCATTTTTGTAGCTTCTCCACCTACAAATTTTTCTCTATCATTCTCTAGATAAATTTCACTTAGTTTAGCCTTTCATTATAGCCATGGCACCCTTAGTACCTTGATGTTGTATCCATCAATTTTATATCAAAATTGTTCATATGAAAGAACATAAAGAGATCAAATTAATCCTGAAATATGGTACATGTTGGAAACTAGTTAATATTCTAACTGCATCATCTAATATCTTCATTTTCTTTTACCTATCTTGTTATAACAATCTTACAATATAGCTAGATAGTTCTAAAGTTGCATGAACTATACCGCACAAACTAATCTTTGTTTAATGTCATGTGATATGAGCATCTTGTATCCAAAATCTATGAGTTATGTAATTGATTGTTTGAAATGTAAAGTAAGTCTCTCTCACTATAATCTAAGTCCCTGCTATGTACTATATTTTCATACCTTAATAAGTCATCATTTTTCCTTCCATCTCTTTATTCCTTCTTATTTATACATTCCTTTTTGACTTCTCTAGTTTGTTTACTCTTATAATATCAGACTATCTTTCCATCGTTAGAAGACTCATCACTCCCTTACTTTCTTCTACAACCCTAGTTTTTCCTCTCATACGACTCTTTAACTTGAAAGCTTTCACCAGTATTGAGTCTCTGTTGGTCATGATCCAATACTAAAAAAGTTGTCTTCTTACCCAATGTGACTATAATCACCAAATATTCATAAGAAAGAGGTAAAAAAAAACAAAGTATAATCATTACTTAATCCCTATCCATAGTAGTCACCTTAAGCATCAATAGGTCATCTAATATTTGGTTAAAATCATTGATATTTTTTAGATTTTTCCCTCATTCATTTTTGACATGTAAAGTCTTTACTTTAGATACAATTTATTTAAGATTTCAACATATATCAACGCTCCAATTTCTTCCATATCTTCACATGAGATGTAATATATATGTCATAGTATACAACCTTACTGATAAGATATAATCAAAAGATTCCAACTCCTTGCACCTATAACTCCTCTTAATCGAGCTCATCCATAACTTCCAACTTTATTTTCTTATAATCCATTCAACAATCTTTGTTGCATCAAAAAATTCTTCACTCTCTATTACCACAATTTGAAGTTCTTAATTCCATTAAATTGTCCTATTTCAAACTTTACAACCAAAGTCATTGTCGCATCAACGATCCTTTGATATCACTTATTGAGAAATAAGGTGCATGCAATAAGAATATATTTATATGGAAGAAAGAAAACAAGCAAGAACCAATAAGAAGATTTTTGTTGAGTTTTGACCAATTAGGTGTGCCTATATCCTTAGGAGCCTAGGATGACCTTTTTCTCTATTGATTAAACAAAACTCTCCTTGATGAGGATTATAGATCTCCTTTATATAGACTTGGTGTAATGTCCCCCACTATTATAAGGTATGAACTAGAACACCCTGAGGACATTCCAGTATATAACCTATGATAGTGGTGCGCTACGTCCAATCATAACATTCATTTAACATGGCATCATTATTCTTTATTTTCTTATAAGACATCATAATGAAAAACACCATATTTTAAAACCCATATTTCTCCTTTCATTTCATAAAACTAAATATTTACATTGATAGTTTTCAATATCGTCCAAATATGAGCATCATCATATCCTAAACAAAATACACTACATGAAAGAGGAAATACACAAAAAGATTATCTAATCTTCCAATCTCAGCTGACCGACCTTTGAGTCATTTCTTCTTTTTCCCCAAAAGTACAAGACTATATTTCTTGAAGCGTCTCTCAATAGCTAATGTCCTCTCTCAGTCCTGAAAAATCAATGTTCCAATTTTGGTGAGTTTTACAAACTCAATGAGGTAACTATCATTAATGGTTCACTCAATTCATACATCACATTAATACACATAACATATGATCCACATCCTTGCATTTTTTCATAAAGCATCACATATCACTTTCCGAACAATAATATCAATCATTTCATTCATACAAAAATACATATATCAATTATAAATGGAATGCGCATAAGACTCACTTTTATTTATTATTGTCGTTATGACCGAGTGCCATTTTACTATCATATATCCCTTAGGGGATATCGAGCAATATCAAATAATTTCCCATATCCCTTAGTGGATATTGGGTACATTCACAACTGAGCCAGAGGCTCTTATTACAGTCTGAGCTTTAAGCTCTTTATACTGGTGACTCCAGTCATACTACCTTTATCTTTCATGCATTTACGTAATGGATGCTTGACATTCTCATATTCTCAGTCAATCTCATGATTTCACATTCACATTCAAATCACATTTATCAATGGACCATAGGTTTGGCATTCAACAAAAATCGTTTAGAAACATTTATTTCTTTTTATTCACATACAAGTAGCACTTCAATATCACATTCATTCATCAGGAGCCTCAGACCTTCATTGTTCGAAATCAACATAATCAAATCACATTCATTCGATAATTTAAATATAATTTAAAACAAACAATTAATTGAGTGAGACCGTCTAGGTTACTCACAGATTGCTCCCGAAGCTATTGTCTCGAAATTTCGGCAATTCTAGATGTTGACGTTCCAAATGCTCCTCTATAATATATAATACATACACATATTACAATTTTACACAATTTCATAAATATTCCTTGATGCACATTTATTTATATGAAATATGGATAAGGCATGTTCATGCCAATCCCAGGTATTTTCCATTATTCTCATCACAAAATTAATCCAATATCAAAACTCACTTTAGTATCATTTGTACATAGGGTTTATGCTTCAAATAAACATTTTGAATCTAATTTCATAAACCAATGAATCATTTCAGATTTTTCCAAAAATTGACTTTTGGGTCTACTATTCATGATAATTTAGATGATAAAAATGAAGTAATTTGGGAATACTTTCTTCTAGAAAATTGTTCTTGTATCTCTTAAGTTTTTAATGACACCAAAATCATTCAATTAGATTCAGTACTCCAAAAGTTATACTCCAAATAATCCAGACTGTTCTTAAACTGAAATAGTATTCTATGCCCAAATTCAAGTCAAGTTTTGGAATTCTATAGATAGAATAAAATTTGATTTCTTTAGAAAAATTGTAGTCTTGTGTCTCTAGTTTAATCTAAATTAAGAATCATTCCATTTGGATAACTACAAAATAAGATATTGTCAAAATACCGAAGTATTTTTAAGTTATGCAAGAAAGTTGGCCGTGGCGAACTTTTCCCGAGAGTAAATCCTACAAGTTAGCTGCAACGAACCTTCACAGAAGCACAATCAGTAAATAAGTTACTGCTACATTTTCTAGAATTTTACAACATTTAACATCTTACACCTAACACATCTTGTACAAAGATCATCCTTTCTACTTCATCTATTCTTCATTCTCAACTCCATTTCAACTCAATATCATTTATAAACAATTCATGATATAAATATTTGATCATTAACCAAAACAGAGCATATGCATTTACACATTCATCATTGATTTTTTTGCACTCATTCTAACCCCTTTATGAAGATCATTCTACCTCAAAACATATATATAACAATATGTGAATTATTACTCATCATACATATACAAAAATAGGACATTTATAGAAACTTTTCATTACTCATGTTCATCATACATAAAACACCACAATCAAGTTACCAATCTTAATTTACCCATCATTTTAGCTTCATTTAACCATACCCATGCTATTTAAAGCATAACTTACTGGGTTTAGCTCCAAAATCTCACTCAACACTAGCTTCGTACACAACCCATGATCATCTTCTTAAAGGTTGGAAGGTTTGGGTTTTTTTTATGGAAATGAAGAACGTGACATGGTGGGACTAGCAAGTGAAATATGAGGGAACTAGGATCAATTTTGGTGGAGGTTGTCAACAAAATGAAATGAAGAAGTTAAAAAGGCTTGAAGACAATGGAGAAGTCACGTAGAAGAGAAGAAAGCAAAAGTGAAACAATTAAACTTGGTATTTCAAGTAAAAGCATCATGACTTTAAAGGCATGGTTTGGCAAGTGACACTTGTCACTTGCCACATGTCCAATTATTATAACTTTAAACTAGGTTCTTTCATTTAGTTGGTCAAATCAAATCAAATTTATACTCTAATTGTCTCCCAATTTTAATTGACACTTGTCAATAAATCCCAAAGTCCTTTATCAAAATTTCCATTTCCATTTGGCAATTAATTCTACAGCCATTTATCTTTCATCTTAGCACTTAGCATTTTTCCTAGTCCAAAAATTACCTAAATTTTCAGAAATTTTCCTAAAATTTACCAAAATTTTGAAATCACTAAATACACTCTCCAAATCAGTTTTCAACATATAAAAATCACAATTCTCAATGTAATCACATTTATAAACAATTATACCCGAAAATTGTCAACGAATACATGTACAATTATTTTCATGTGCAATAATTCAATATTCACTTGTATGTGCATATCATACAATGCATGAGCATGAAATAAATTTTCTAATTTCTCAATAATCTCTGATATATATACTATTATGGCCTCAACGTGGGTAATGGATTGTTACAATTATCCCCTCCTTAAGAAAAATTTCATCCTTGAATTTCTTACCTGATTGTTCGAATAGGTGGGGATATTGTTTCCTCATGTACTCCTCTATTTTCTAAGTTGCTTCCTCAGTTGAGTGATTCCTCCATAGGACTTTCACCAATAAAATGACTCGGTTCCTCAACTACTTGATCTGAGATCCCATTATCTTGATCGGCTCCTCAACATAACTTAGGTATTAGCAACCTCAATCTCTTGAGTCAGTATTATATGTGTCAAGTCTGATCGATATCTTCAGAGCATACTCACATGAACACATTATATAATTGAGGCATTTCATTCGGTAAAACTAACTTATATGCCAAAGGTCCTATCCTTTCAATGATCTCATAAGGACTAATATACTTAGGGCTCAACTTGCCCTTTTTACCAATTCTCAATACTCCCCTCCATGGTGACACGCTAAGAAACACTTCGCCCCTACACTGTACTCCATATCACGTCGATGTTGATCCTCATAACTCTTCTGTCTATCTTGAGCTGCTTTAATTCAGCTTAGGATCAATTTCACCTTATCCATCGTGTCTTGTATGAATTCCAGGCCTTCATTTATTCTTAATCTCTTTTCATCCTAATAAAGTGGCAACCGACATTTTCTGCCATACAGTGCCTCATATGGTTTCATTCTGATACTATTGTCATGGTGGTTATTATAAGCAAGTTCTATCAGTGTTATATATTGATCCAAGCTCCTTGAAGCTCCAATATACAAGCTCTGAGCATATCGTCAACAGTCTTCATTATCCTCTCACTTTGTCCATCTATTTGAGGATAAAATGCAGCATTAAAGTTCAATTTAGTACCCATAGTAAACTGCAAGCTCTTCCAGAATCTCGAAGTAAATCTAGGATCCCTGTCTGATACTATAGACACTGGAACTCCATACAGTCTAACCACTTCATTCACATATCTCCAGGCTAATTGATGTAATGATTTTTTATTTCTCAACGATAAGAAATGGGCTGACTTAGTTAATCGGTCCACTACAACCATATAGCATCGTTCTACCTCGGACTCTTAGGCAATCCTATAATGAAGTCCATGGTAATTCGTTCCTATTTTAACTCTGGAATAGGCAACAAATGTAGCTTCCTTACTGGAACTTAATGCTCAACCTTAACTTGCTGGCATGTCATATACCTAGAAACATACTCCGCCATTTGCTTCTTCATTCTGGGCCATCAAAAATGTTGCTTCAATGTGTTATACATCTTAGTAGTACCAGGATGTATAGTATAGGTAGCCATATGAGCTTCCTCTAGAATTTCTTTCCTTAGATCATCCACATTAGGCACACACAGCCTCCATTTAAACCACAATGTCTCATCCCTCAACTCAAACTCAGAATCCGAACTCATCTTCACTTTCTTTATAAGCTTCACCATATTAGGATCTTTCCTTTGGACTTTTCTAATTTTATCTTATAACATCGGTCTCAACTTTAGTGTAGCAATTAATGCCTCATCTTGCTTCAGATTCAATTCTACATTCAGAGCTCTTAAATGAATCAAGTTTGGTATCCTCGATAACTGAATCTGAGCTACACTAGTATAAGATTTTTTGCTCAAAGCATCATCCACCATATTAGCTTTCCTCGACTGGTACTCAATCATACAGTCATAATCCTTCAATAACTTAATCCATCTTCTTTGTCTCATGTTCATCTCCTTCTGACTCAACATATACTTCAAACTCTTATAATCTGCATAAATTTGGAATGTCTCTCTACAGAGATAGTGTCTTCATATATTTAGAGTAAAGAAAACTGCAGCAAGCTCTAAATCATGTACTAGATAGTTAATCTCATGAGACCTTAATTGTCTCGATGTATAGGTGATCACCTTGCTATACTACATCAATACACATCCCAATCCTTGATGCGAAGCATCACTATATATCATATATCCTTCGGTCCCTGATGGAATAGTCAACATCAGTGCCGTAGTCAACCAATGCTTTAATTCCTAAAAGCTCTTCTGACATTCATCATTCCATCTAAATACTACATTTTTCTCAGAAGTTTGTTAGAGGGGCTGAGATCAAAGAAAATGCCTCGACAAACCTTCGGTAATATCCAACCAATCCTAGGAAGCTTCAGATTTTAGACCCATTCCTTGGAGCTTCCTAATTCATCACTACCTCTACCTTCCTTGGGTGCACTCATATGCCTTCACCAGTCACTATATGTCCCAGAAACACTACTTGATCTAACCAAAATTCACATTTATTGAAATTGGCATACAATTATTTGTCCCTCATTATCTGCAGTACTACCTTCAAATGTCTTGCATGTTCTTTTATATTCTTTGAATACACCAAAATATCATTGATAAACACTATCATAAGGCGGTCCAGGTAGGGCTGAAACACCTTATTTATCGAGGCTGTAAATGCTACCGGAGCATTGTTTAACCCAAATGACATTACTAAAAACTCAAAGTGCCCATATCTGCTCCTAAATGTACTTTTAGGTACATCAGCCTCTACTATCTTCAACTAATAGTATCCCGATCTTAAATCTAGCTTAGTGAATACCTGACCTCCCTACAACTGATCAAGCAAATCATCAATTTTAGGTAACGGGTACTTGTTCTTCACTATCACCCGATTTAGTTGCCTATAATCGATGCATAAGCTCAAAATCTCATCTTTCTTCTTTACAAACAAAACTGGAGCTCCTCAAGGCCAAACATTGGGTCTAATAAAACCCTTTCTAGCAACTCCTATAGCTTAGCCTTAACTCCTTTAACTCCTTAGATGCCATCCTATATGGAGGAACGGATATAAGAGCTACTCCCGGAACTAAATCAATTGTAAACTCTGTCTTCTGATCTGGATGTAAACCAGATAACTCAGTGAAAAACACATCTAGGAATTTCCTAACCCCGAGAATGTCCTGCATATTCTATTCAGCTCGAGTATTGATGACGTGGGCTAGATACCCCTTATAACCACCTTGCATCATCCTCAATACACTCATAAATGATATCAACCTGGATGGCACTGCTTGACTAATTCCTCTTAAAACTGCTTTAGGCTGACTACGAGACTATAGTACTACCTTCTTAGTATAGCAGTTTATGATAACTCTATGAGGAATGAGCCAATCCATGCCTAGGATAATATCTATCTCTCTCATTTGTAGTATAATCAAGTCCGCCTCCAATTCTGCTTGATCAATCTGAATTAAGCATCTTTTGCAGACCTCTCCTATAACTGTCATACTACCTATTAGTGTACTCACCTCTAATCTATACTAGAATAACTCTCTATCACAATGCAGCATAGATGCCAGATGCAGTGCAATAGATGAATGCATAGATCCTGAATCTAGCAATGCAAATGCTTTATGATCATAAATAAGTAGCGAACTTGCAACGACATCATAAATAAGTAGTGCAAGACTATGTTTCTCGTAGCATCTCTTAGTAGCTAATGTCCTCTCTCGGTCTTGAAAAATCAACGTTGCAATTTTGGCGAGTTTTGCGAACTTAATGAGGTAACCATTATCGATGATTCACTCAATTCAAACATCACATCAATACACATAACATATGATCCTCATCCTTGCATTTTTCATAAAGCATCACATATCACTTTCCGAACAATAATACCAATCATTTCATTCATACACATATCAATTATAAATGTAATACATGTGAGACTAACTTTCATTTATTATTGTCGTTGTGACCGAGTTCCTTTTTACTAGCCCACATCCCTTAGTAGATACCAAACTATATCAATAATGTCTTATATCCCTTAGTGGATATCGGGTACATTCTCAACTGAGCCAAAGGCTCTTATCACAGTATGAGCTTTAAGCTCTTTATACTAGCAACTCTGGTCACACCGCCTTTATCTTTTATGTATTCATATAATGGATGCTTCACATTCTCACATTCTCAGTTAATCTTATGATTTCACATTCACATTCAAATCACATTTATCTTCAAACCCTAAGTTCAGCATTCAACAAAAATCATTGAGAAACATTTATTTCTTTTCATTCACATACAAATAGTAGTTCAATATCACAATCATTCATTAAAAGCCTCGAACCTTCATTGTCCCGAATCAACATAATCAAATCACATTCATTTGATAATTCAAATATAATATAAAACAAACAATTAATCGAGTGAGACCATCTAGGTTACTCACAGATTGCTCCCGAAGCTATTGCCTCGAAGTTCCAGCAATGTCTGGATATTGACATTCCAAATGCTCCTTTATAATATCCAACATATATCACAATTTTTCATAATTTCATAAATAATCCTTGATGCACATTTATGTATCTGAAATATACACAATGCATGTTTATGACAATCTTGAGTATTTTTTCATTATTCTCATCACAAAATCAATCCAATATCAAAACTTACTTAAGTATCATTAGTACGTAGGGTTTATACCTTAAATAAACATTTTGAATCTAATTTCATAACCAGGGAATCATTTCAGATTTTTCCAAAACCTAACTTTTAGGTCTACTGTTCTTGATCATTTAGACGATGTAAATGAAGTAATTTAGCAATACTTCTTAAGTTTCTAATGAAACTATGATCATTCTATTAGGTTTAGTACTCCAAATTTTATACTCCAAGTAATTTGGACTGTTCTTAAACTGAAACAATATTCTATGCTCAACTTCAAGTCAAATTCTAGAATTCTAGAGACATAATTAAAATTCAATTTCTTCCAAAAAAATTATAGCCCTATGTATTTAGTTTAATCTATATCAAGAATCATTCCATTTAGATAACTACAAAACAAGATATTGTCAAAATACCGAACCGTGTTTAAGCTGTGCAGGAAAGTTGGTCATGGCGAAGCCAGGAGTTGGCGGCAACGAACTTTTCCCAAAAGGAAACCTTGCAAGTTGACCGTGGAAAAATAAGGAGTTAGCCTGGTAAACTTTCACATAAGCACAATCAATGAACAAGTTACTGCTACATTTTCTAGATTTTACAATATCCAACATCTTACACCTAACACATCTTGTACAAAGATCACCCTTTATACTTCATTTACTCTACATTCTCAACTCCATTTCAACTTAATATCATTCACAAAAAAATTCATGATATATATTTGATCATTAACGAAAAACAGAGCATATAAATTTAGCCATTTATCATTGATTTTTTTGCACTCATTCTAACCCCTTTATGAAGATCATTCTACCTCAAAACATATCTATAACAATATGTGAATTATTACTCATCATACATATACAAAAACAAGAAAATTACATAAAATTTTCATCACTCATGTTCATCATACATAAAACACCATAATCAAGTCACCAATCTTAATTTACTCATCATTCTAGTTTCATTTAACCATAACTATATTATTTAAAGCATAACTCACTTGGTTTAGCTCCAAGATCTTCAAAATCTCACTCAACCCTAGCTTCACACACAACCCACGATCATCATCTTGAAGGTTGGAAGGTTTGGGTTTTCTTATGGAAATGCATAATTTGACATGGTGGGAGTAGCAAGTGAAAGATGAGGGAGCTAGGTTCAATTTTGGTGGAGGTTGTCAACAAAATGAAATGAAGAAGTTGAAGAAGCTTGAAGACAATGGAGAAGTCACGTAGAATATAAGAAAGCAAGAGGTAAACAAATAAACTTGGTCTTTCAAGTAAGAGCATCGTGAGTTTAAAGGCATGGTTAAGCTAGGTTCTTTCATTTAAATAGTCCAATCAAATCCAATTTCTACTCCAATTGTCTCCCAATTTTAATTGACACTTGTCAATAAATCCCAAAGTCTTTTATCAAAATTTCCATTTCCATTTAATAGTTAATTCTACTGCCATTTATCGTTCGTCTTGCCACTTGACATTTTTCCTAGTCCAAAAATTTTAAATAACTAAATACACTCTCTAAATTAGTTTTCAACACATAAAAACCACAATTCTCAATATAGTCACATTTATAAACAATTATACTAGGAGATTGTCAATAAATGTATATACAATTATTTTCATGTGCAAAAATTCAATATTCACTTATATGTGCATATCATATCATATATTCACTCAACGTGGGTAATGGGTTGTTACACTAGGTTTATCTACTTATATTTAATTGTAAACTCTAGTTGTTATCATTCAACATAATCATCATCAATACCCAGTTGAAGTCCAGTTGAGGCACAGGCTGGTATAGTTCAATATAACTTGTTCCTTAATCAAACCCAACCTAACTTAAACATAAATTTAATAAGTCATAAAACTCTTCTAGAGTTTGTATTCCACCAAAAAAAGCATTTTTGGATAAGGTAATATATTGTAGCTTGTAGCCCAAAATGTGGAACTCATTGTCTAATGTCATAACATTATATGGGCTCTGGCATACCTTTGTCCTTTGATTGTGGATCCTTCTGCTTCTCTGCACACTTGAATATAATATATGATATTTTTGTGTCCCAAATTATGTCTTCTATAAAAAGACCTCAATGTCTTCTATAAAAAGACCTATACCACTTTAACATGCATGTGTGTTCTATAAAACTAAACACACCCTATGTTATACATATGTCCTAGGTTGTATTCACCTAAAGACTTTTAGAAAACCACTCACATTCTTTTTGTAATACATCAATATTACATCTGTGTATATGAGCATATAGAATAATCGGTTTATCCATGTCAAACAATACATACAGTTTTAATAAATTATATATTTAATATATTAATATTTTAGAATTGTTCTTGACACTAATAAATGGATGACTAATAGATTTTTTTACTTTT
>JANIHY010000005.1:29343715-29356105 GCA_027479065.1 Erythroxylum brevipes | reverse complement strand
ACACTTAGTTTTGTATGTGCAAAGATTCAAATTCACATACATGTATGCTGACATGCTGCTGGGCATGAAATGCAAAAGAATTTTCCTAACTCTTACATTTCTATTCTCTCCATTTGAAATATAGATTTTAACCCTTAATATGGGGACGAGATGTTACAAATATCCTTTTAAAATTTACATGTTTGTATATTGTCAATTTATTAGAGCTTTTTTTACTTCGCCTAAGGCCTATAAAACATTAGGAACCCTAATAATCTATTATTAACACTTCCATTGACTACATTCCAAAATTGATGGATGTATCACACTTAAATTAAATCTATTTGATTCATGAGGAAAAATTTGTAGGTAATAATAGTGTGCCTTTCCAGCGCCTACTCGATATCCACTTAACTTTTTCCTGATAACTTGCAACCAACTTCACTCTTTTTCCTTCCCAATAAAATAACATTATTCCCTCCTTGAAATTGAACACATCATCATTCAAAGTAATTAACTATTGAACTCCTAATACTAAATCATTTCCCTTATCTTAATAACCAATGCCTCGTATTGAAACCAATGGCATCCATTTCATATTCTTATATTTTAAATTACACCTAAATTTCATCCCTTCTACTATAATCATCACAGGCTCTACATTTTCCAATATCCATGGTCTATATGGCAATTTTATGCTAATTACTAGGTGTCATGTCTTCTTCTTCTCCGTCTTCTTCCTCCTCTTCTTATACAACATACATATGAAACTACTTCTTCTTGTACTTATGTTTAGGTGTAAATTTCTCATCACACCATAAGCTTAATCATTTAACCACCTTTCATCAATCTCTTTGCTGCTTATTGCTTTTTTTACCTTAACATCATTATTAGATGTTATGGGTTTGGATAATAACCCTGAATGACTTTTCACTGTTGAATTCATTCCTTGCACCGGAGACTGATAACTTCTCCGTTGTCTTTTATAAGTTGCTACGTAGTGTTGAAACACCAATTTTTGTTTCCTAGGTGCTTTATAAGCTTATTGGATCTGCCTCGGATTAAATAGTTTAACAGAATAATCTATCTCTAATTTCAACTCCTTCATTAACAAACTTACCAATAAGTCTCAAGCATCACTAACTTATGTGACAAAAATATCAAACTTGACACAATAGCCCTTCACTGGTGTCATTTGCTTTAATTCAATAACCTCTCCTACTAGATCCTCAAACAACGACTCTCCAAATGTCTGTTCGAGTGCTATGAGATATTCACCAACCAATTGGCTCCATCATTAACCTATTTCTTAGGTATAATTGATTCAAAGACAAAGCTCTTCCATCCAAATGCATAGCTACAATTCCTACCTTCAATTCTGCAGGCGTTCTATCCAATATGAAAAATTGCTCATTTTTAAAAATCCAGCTTCGTAATCCTTCTCCATCAAAGATTGAAAACTCAATCTTGTTGAATTTAATGGGTATGGTGTACCCATCATTCCTTTGAAATTCATTACAATGCATCTCTGTTACCCTCCTATCTTCTTCCACAGGTAAGTGGTTCGTGTTCCTCTCCGTATATAGCTACATTATCAACTCTTCCACTTCTTTAATTGTTTTCCCTTTCGCTATTACTTCTCCGTCTTCCTTCAATCAATCTTCCTTCAAGATTCGTTGATCTAATACCACTTCTTTGTGATGCAAAAGGGTTTGAGTAAATATTGTGATTAGGGTTTAATATTAATGGTTATTTTGCAGAAAATATCAAGAGCAGGGAAAGAGACAAGTATAGTGGATTATTTATTATGTTCGTTAAACCCTTCACCACCTCTCGCTCCAGTATGAGCTGTATCGTAAATCTTCTTTTTAAACTTAGCTTATCCCTTTGTAAGTAATTTCCTCCATCAGTTTCATTTCATGTCCTTTAGCTCTATTCATTATTGATGCTCAGGAAAGAGATCTAGCATCAATTAATACAACTATATAATCGGATAGAGCTAACAACTCCAGTGGTGGAGTTTGGATGAAGTTGAAGATTCCAAAGGAAAGAACATAACATAAGCGAGAGAAGAAAAATCAAGAGTGTAACTTTTCTAACTAAAATAGGGAAATCATAGCAGCTAACTTGGATACTATAGCTATCTAACTGACCCAATTAGTCTTTCATGAACACCATGAAGTATTACTAATGTGAATGTTTGTCTATTATTTCATTACAAAGCCGGCGCATTCTTTTCATTAATAACACTCAAATAAAGAAATTTCCCACTTCAGAACAGAAACCTTTGTACTAATATAGAGAATGGATGGATATGTTGAACTCCAACATCAGTACCTTTACATTAATATTTCTTTCTTAATGCACAATGGCTCATCGCCAAAAATAAATAGAGGAAAGGAAAAATATGTGAAGTTCGAAAAGAAAAACTTCAGAAGCAGCAAATCTGAAAAACTATCAACTTATCTTTCTCTTCAGATTCTAAGCTTGCCCTCCGTTCCCTTTTGCTTTCTAAGCTCACCAAATAGTGAAAACTGCCTACCTTTGTGGCGTAATCGAGCAGGGTGTCCTTTAGCCTGTTTAACTCAAAAAATTAGAAACGATGACCACGCATTTGGTAGAAAAGATGGGGAACAGTTTACCTTTGCCGTGTCAGGTTTCTTGGTATTCCAGCAGAACAGTGCACCGCAACCTCCACTTGCGGTACTTGATTCATAACCCCTAAAGACAAAGCAAACATGAGTCTAGACTAGCACTTGTGTGACACTGCATAAATGCAACAAAGAGGAATTTTCATCCCTATCTTATGTTTTCCATACAAACAGGAAACATGTCCCTTCTACATGATTATCAAACTCTGTCCAGTTAGATCAGGATAATGTTGAAATACTTATATTTCACAATTACAGTTGAAATAAGACGGAACAGAGGTCATGGTCTGAGAAAGGAAATTCTTACAGCACCCGAAAAAGGGGAACTCGTTATCTTTCTCCTTTCTTAAGATAACTTTTGTCAAGTACCTCCATTAATCCTGCTACCCAACTGATAGCATGTAATGCCACTGGATATACACCTATCATAGACCAATTTCATTTGGATTTATTTGATAGGGATGTATAGGTGCAATCCACCTTTTAACTACAGCAGAGTCTTCCCCCTTTCAGTCCATCAATGGAGCTATTCCAAGGTCTTAAACATATTTGATAGCAATTCTTAGGATACAATATATGGTACCATCTATACAGTTCTTTGCTGTCAACGATCTCATTACCAATATAAAATTGCAATGATGAGTAAGCAATAAGGGGGGAAAAAAAAAGAATGAAGCTCAATGCTCCTTGTAGAGAACTGCTAATGCATTTTGGCCACCGCCAAGTTAGCATCCGGCTGAAGAAAGTACCTAAATGCCCTCTTTAAGGAGCCATGTTTGGATCATCTTACCAACTCTGGAAATTGATGTTGAAAGTAAGCTTATTAAAGTTCAATATTCAACTAGTATCAAATTCACAAAGTCTTAAGAGTGCCTAAACTCTATGAAAAGACAAAAAGAGGCTAATCCATGACGCAAAAATAACCTACTGACATAACCAAATTGTAGAAAATCCAACCTCAGTAATTAAAAATATGTGGTATCATAAGCTTTGACAAAATGAAATCATATTGATGGACTTACAGGCTTTCTTTATTTGCAGGGCCTGGGAAGCTGTTGTCATGCAACAAACTTGGGGATATTGGACAACAATTGGCACTTTTTTTAGACTGATCCTTTTGGACAGCTTTCTGATCTTGCATCTTTAAGAGTTTGATATCATGATTTAACTCGTCTCCCCAATGCTGTGAGGACAGGTCCCTTGGACTTACAGATGCCACCTGATTCTGATACATCTCCTCTTGCGGCAGCACCTGATTCTTCTCAGGTTTCAAACGGCTCAAGGATCTTGGGGTGCCTTTTTCTGCAGCCTGCAACCAGGCAGTTTCTAATCTCTGCTCATGGATAATCGATTCTATTCTTTGCATTGGTATTTCCTGCCTCACTTCTTTGAGACTGCTATTTTCACCATTGGCTTCACAGGGCAACTCAAGTGGAGAAGATTTATAGGTTTGGTCCAGCAACATTAACGACTTGGAGTAATCTCCTCCATTCAGATTACCTTCCAAATTATTGAAGCTTCCTCTGGATAAGTTCAACTCCTGTTGTGAGGCCAAATCAGAATGGCCATCGGCAGCCCCATAGTACTTGGTACTTCTTTGGGACTTAATTGCCAAAGTTTTACCTGTTGGCCACTTCTGACTATCCTGTAACTTGAGTCTATTTGAATCATTCATGGCACCATAAATATCTGACATATGGAGAATTCTAACCTCCACATTTTGCCTAAGAACCATTTCAACTGAATTTGTGATACTGCTCAAAAACCTTTCTGCCCTGGCTTTGATATTTTCATCTTCAAATCCAACATAGACAACCAGCATACCTGCATGTTGAACAATAATATCATGTGTTATAGCAAAAGAAGAGGGATGACAGCAAAATTCCTGATGCTTCGTACTCCACACATGTTCACACAAATTCAAACAGAAAGGGGAACATGGGGCCTCAGAGTAATAAAGACATTTTGGACTTGACCATTGAATACTAGAAAGTTGAATAAGCCATCATCATGAATCATCAAATTACCGTACTTCTCCACATGTTTGTCTTTGTCTTCTTTCTTAATGGATTATAAAATAAGTCTGATGCTAGCCAACAATCGAGTAACTAAACAACATAATATAGATTTTGGATGGACAGGATAATTAAATAAACGCCTATCATCTGAACAAATGGACAAATCAATTTAATAGCTACCGGTATTCCTTCCACTTTCAGAGGAGCTTTTTCATGAACTTAGTGGTTATATAGTTGGATTTAAAAAATAGTACCCGAAAATGACAAATATTCATTGTCGCTGCAACAGCATAAAAAATGAATTCAACCATTAGTTTTGAGTGATTCAGTGATGGCACTACTTTTCTGTTTTTGACACAATCAGGGGCCTAGCCCTACTCATTTACATAATTATTATTGGCAAACTGCTATCCAAGATATCAAAGTGCAGATTTGTCACATGGGATGGCCACCCAATAACAAAGTAATCACACATAAAACTTGGGCATACAACCAGGAACTTGTAGCATATTGATCACAAAAACGTTCACATTATTAAACCAATTGTCTATGGTTTCAGTAGCATGCTAGATAATGGCAACCAAATAGTCACTACAGCACGTCATTGATAATCACCAGCAAGCATCATATAAGTAGTCCATGATTTATCAGCTATAGATCCCATTGACTTGAGTGAAAAGACGGTACAGAGCAGTAAAATTTAACAAATCATGGTTTGGTTACTAGAAGTTAATTGGGAAACAAAGGATTGTCTGGACATACCTTCAACTTCAGATATGGACAAAAGCTTTCCATGAGCATGTAGCAATTGCCTCAGTGTCTTTGAGTGGCACCTATCAATACACTTACTCCAGATATCATCCAACTCTAAGTTTCTAGAGCCAAATGCGTCACTTGTGATCATTTCATCTTCCCATGAAGCAGACGAGGTATGACTACGCATTGGTTTTTTATGAGGGGGTTTGCCATTAAATATATGTTCCTCTTCATGGCTAGATTTTCCATTTAATATTTTGTACAAGGAAGCAGGGTAACCGGATATATGGGACAAGTTATGGGCATCTGACTTCTGTTTGTAAAGGGCAGCATCTCTTGAAGCACTTGAAGGATCATCATCAGTTGTTCTTGAGCTCTGTCTCCTACTGCTGCTTGACTGAGTGATTTCTGGTGAAGGTACTGAACCAAGCTGTAAAAGAGTTGCAGTGAACCATGTTGAACGGTCACTTGAAACTCTTAACTGTTTCTCAGCATCTGAGAGAAGCTTCAAAGCATGCTTTAATTTCTCCAGTTCTACTTCGTTTACTATAGATTAAAGGAAAACACAACATTAGCAGAAGCACTAATGATGAAGAAAAATAGATAATTGAAATGTCTAAATATGATCAAAATTCCTTTTTCTATACAGTGCATATATCAGAATTAAATTCATACCTATATTTTGTAAATAATACCTTTTTGATAATTAGAAATTTCAATGTCTCAATATAGGAGCTCACAAGTTAACCCCAAAAGATAGATGCAACAAAACACTGTAATACTGTCATTAATCATACTCAACTCATCTTTACTAAGATGTCACTTCTATACAAGCTCTCTTTTTGAAAGGCGGGGCTATTCCCCTTTGAAGTTATGTATGGGATCAGAGCCATTTGTATTAAATCAGTCACTGAAGAGTAGAGTGGCGTATGTCTCCAACTCATTCTGACAAATGAAAGTCAATAACAGCTATAATCTGCGGTAGTATTCAAAATCAAAATATTTATAATTCTGTTAAAACTCACATAATATTGGTTGTTTATCTCAATAGTGCCCGGCAGACAATAGATAGAACAGCACTAACTATAGTGGTTCAAGTAGACTTAGAGCACCCAATGCATATACTTAAAGTACGGTTATCTAGTTCTATTATTAACAACAGGTGGAGCAACAGAGATAAACTACAAGTTCAAATGACAACTTATGCCCTAGTTATCCTAGTACAGAGGTTTAAAATATTGAAATGACATCATTTTCATCCTTTTTGCTACTAGCATAGACTGCAGGATTTTCATACAAAAGAGTGAAGTTGACATAACCAAGGGATATATAGAATAGCAAATTCAAATGAGCAGAACCCAATTTACAAGAGGAGACATCTTTAATCCATGAAACCAGTTATAGCTTGATGCTCCACTTAATACAAAACCTGAAATAACAGGAGTTAAGGTGATAAGCCTCTTATGTGTAAGACTGAGCTTCCAATCATATCATCTACCATCAATAGGAGGTGCTTAAAGGGAGTAGTAACCATAACAAAATCTATATAAGTTCTTTATTGCCAGAATTGCTGCTCCAGAAGGGTTTCATTTGGCAGTTCAGCTCTATGCTTAGACATTCTTTTGCTTGCTTAACTGACTTTGACGGTTAAACGGATCTTTCAATTCTTTTAGCTGGCTATAATGTTGAGTACATACTGAAATAGGGGGAAAAAGTAATAGGAATAGAAGGGCTCTATTAAATAACTGATGGATAATGCATATTTGCAGAAATTCGGGTTAAAGTGAATCTTTTGATTTCAACTCGGATGACAAGCATAATTCAACGAAGTTATCAGCATGAGTATTAAAATACTATTTGTCAATGGACAAGCTTCAGGATCAGGGTCTGCATAAATGTTTCCAACTATGTATGAATGCGGGTGTTGCTACTCACAACTTCTTCTGCCAAAGATTGCATTGCCATATTTTGCATCAACAGCATTATAAGTTCCAGCAATAACATCCATGATAAGACTGGCCAATTGAGACATCAGAATCATTGGATCAACACCCGAGTCCATCAAATCTCTGGCTCTTTTTACTGTTTCTGCAGTGTCTGAAGACATTGCTAACTCCAAGAGTTCCAGCAGCTTCTCGTCAGATACAATTCCCACCTGAAAGAAGAGAAATTGCAAATGTAAGTTCAAATTATTCTTGGGTATGCCAAAAACAAAGGTTATTCGGAAGTTTACACTGATAAAAAAAGTTGGAAAATTAAGACCTAACAAGAGAATTCCTGTTACTCAGTTCAAGCGCAAAAAGCATCTCAAAGATACAATGAGAATAGGGCACTCAGGAAGCGTTCTAGCAAAGTACTCACAAGTTCATTTACAAGAGATGTAGTTATTCTCTTCCCTAGTAAACTCAGCTGGTCTAACATGGTTTCTGCATCTCGAAGTGACCCATCTGCATTTAGAGCAATCAAATCCAGAGCATCTAGTTCCACATCCAGATTCTCTTCTGCAGAAATTTTTCTCAACCTCATCACTATATCTGCATCTTTAATTTTGTTGAAAAGGTACTTCTGACATCTTGATTGAACAGTACGAGGCACATTGTCAGGATCAGTTGTTATGAAAATAAAGACCACTCGCTTTGGTGGCTCCTCAAGAAATTTGAGAAATGTCAGCCACATCTTAGATGGTAACAAGTGGCATTCATCAATGAGAAAAACCTTGTAGTGCGAGGAGACTGATGGAGGCTCCTTTGAAATCTTTTCCAAAATGTACCTGACTTTATCAATTCCCTTCTTATTGGTACCATCAACTTCCAATAGATCTCGGGTCTTGCCAGAAATGAAATCAGCACACTCAGTGCAGTATCCACATGGTTTTGTTTCTTCCGTAGACATACAATTCAAGGCAGAAGCAAAAATCCTGGCCGTTGAAGTTTTACCCGTCCCCCGGGGACCTTGGAATAGATAAACAGGGGCAATCCTTCCCTTACCAATAGCATTAATAAGTGATTGAACAACAATACTCTGGCCAATGAGTTCATCAAAAAGGACTGGTTTATACTTTTGGCTCAAACTTCGAATATTTTCTGTTATGCTTTCGTCTTCTATATCTCCCTTTAAAGCAACAATCTCTAACCCTTCTTGACTCCTACAATTTGACCACCTCTTCCCATCCAGTCTACTCAATGCTTCTAGATCAAGCTCTCCATAGTTTGTAGAGAGCTCATCATCACTATTTCCAGTCCCAATGGATGACCCTGCTCCTCGACCGTCACCATTATATGTAAGCAGCGGCAATATGCCTTGAGCACTTCTTGCGACAATCCTTTGCCTATTAGAAGCAGATGATGAATGACGGCATCTGTTATACATTGACCGACTTCCACACAACATGCCACTTCCTTTCCTTCTTAAGGTATCAGAAAGAGAAGGGGAATAACAACTTCGACATGCGCCTCTGCGTCTTGGTGTCCTCCTTGACCAATAGCAAGGAATTCCACATCCCTGACGACCAGGTAGCTCCACATGGTCATCAACCTCATCATCCCCATCATTGAGTGACGTTGTGGTGGCATCCCAAGATTCAACAGTGCTGGGATTCCGGGGTCGGTATCTATTATATGAACTAGTCGACAATGCAGGGGTACTTTGGGAGCAAGAAGTGTCCCCTTTTCGACTACTTTTTAACAGTTTACGGGATGAATGGGACCAATTCTTATGATTGAGTTTTAGCAGATGTGGAGATGCCACAGAAATCTTTCTTAAATCCTCAGAATTACTGTAGTCTTCAGTATCATCAGACTGATCTACGGAATACTCTCTTCCTACACCCAAACCACCAATCCCCATTGAAGAAGGATGACCCTTAAGCAATCTTCTTAAATTCAACTCTTTTTGTTGATATCTAGAAATAACATCCAAATGGTTAGTAGTTCTCTTACTCTTTCTCCTGATCCCCATGGCTCTTTTCATAGAAGGGGAAACAAGAAGCGTATCTCTGCACCCAAAAATGGTGGATACAGAGCGAGAATCGCCCAGGTAAGTGTTGTCACTCCTGGAGTCCCCAGCATTTCTAGCATCACTCAAACTATCACCAACGCTCTCTTGCACGGAACCAGACTCGTGGTAGTAGTCTTCATTGCCATCATTTTTGGGCAATGCAGATTTATCGCTGGAAGATTTGTGAGTCTTCCAATTGTAAAGGAACACCCTTTGGTCACTTCCATTGTTGTAGTTAGTATTAGTATTAGTATGATTGAAATGGGAATCCAAATGCAAATGATTTCCATCATGGTGGTGAAAATTGTTTGGCAGTGGAGGAGGTATAGATCTAGAGGAAGAGAGAGGAGACTTCCAAGAAGAAGTAGTACCAGGATCACGCAGCACTTTGGCAGCCTTCCTGATTTGAGTGAGCTCCTTCTTCTTCAAGTGTAACCTGCTTGCTTCAGATACTCTCATTTCCAAGGACATAGTACTAACCTCCACGATTTGTGGACATCAACCAAAAAAACAAAAAAGATAGAAACTTGACCGCGCCTAGCTGCTTATAGAACAGCTAAATATATGTATAGCCGTAGGTCGAGAGAAAGAAAAAAGGAACATCATACAATTGTTTTCCTTTTGTTTTCAGAAATCCAAAGAGAGGAGGAAACCCCAGTTGGAGGGCATTGGCATTTTGCAGTTAATCACAGAGACAATGAAGGACTAATTGTAAAGAAGAAGAGATCTAACAGAGGGAAGAGGAGGTGGGGAGTGGGATAAAAATATAGATTATAGAAGAGTTGATGATGAATGAGAAAGGAAGTGATTCATGATAAGACATGTGATTAGGGTTTTCAGTTGGCGCCCCAAAATGGAAGCCTTGAAAGTTGAAATTTTGGTTGGAAATGGACCAGAAGAGGGGGAGAGGGAACAGGGAAGAGTAAGTAATATGTAAATTATGTAATGATAATATGTACTCAGCAGCAGTCGTCAGCCATCACTTCTCCTAAATTTAGAGGAAAGAATATTATTATTTACAGGTGTGGCCATTTGTAGAATTAATTATTTCTAATATCTCACAAATTACAGTATCTTTCACATACTTGGAAGAAATTATTCCCAGTAAAGTAACGCATCATCATCTGCTCCTAGATACGTGTACTCATTTACTCCATCTAAATGTTTGTCCTAATTCACTTTACAACTATCCAATCTTATGTCCAAATAAGGGGATTTATTATCAGAGTGTATTTAAGTTAGTAAGAAACTTTTTCGGTGTAAATGAGATCGCAATTCAATCATTTAAAATTTGAAATAAGCGCTTTGTTTTTTGTAAGTAATCTATTCTCTTTTTTTTTGGCCAATATAAATGATCTATTCGGCTCAAGCAAAAATTAGTTTAGATATAAATAGTTTA
This sequence comes from Erythroxylum brevipes, assembly GCA_027479065.1. Classification (NCBI taxonomy): domain Eukaryota; kingdom Viridiplantae; phylum Streptophyta; class Magnoliopsida; order Malpighiales; family Erythroxylaceae; genus Erythroxylum; species Erythroxylum brevipes. Next base: position 29,345,306 of record JANIHY010000005.1, on the reverse strand, counting down.
AAAATATTTTTTTATTAGTTTAGAAATAAATAACTTAAAAGTACCTTTTATTGTTAAAATCTGCCTGAAATGTCTCGTGAAAAAAAATATATACATACTCCCTCCGATTTATAATAAGTGTAGTATTAGATGCATTTTAATTATTTAAAATAAGTGTCATTATTGACTTTGTATGTATGCTTATTTATTTTTTTTAAAATTAACCTTTAATTTTTCTCTCATTTTAATTATACAGATTATAATTTCAAAATAAAATTAACATTTTATTTTTCTCTCATCTTAATTAATAAAGATATATTTATAATTTCATTAACTTTTTTATGCGCATTTATTTTTTTAAAATAATACTTATTATAAATTAGAGGGAATATTTAGATTTACCAATTTTACTAACTAATATTTCGCTTGAGTTTGAGCCAGGAGTGTCCTTGTCTTCTCTCAGTCTCAGGACAGAAAAGGGAATGATTGTTGGCGCCTCATCTATTGGATAACATCCAGTCAAGGGATTTGACTCTCTATTGCTAATGCACATCAAATGCACAATATGCGGAGCCATCATAATCACATGCCCTCGGCTTTTCTCTTCTATTTCATTAACTTGAAACATTTTTTCATTAATATCTAGCCAACACGTTTTCAGTTCAACCAAATTCCAGAGAAGCGTGTTTATATCATTATTGATGGGTCACCTATCACATCGACAATCATCACCATAGTTAAGGCCTCAAATATCGTTAAGCTTTTACTTTTATTGTTGTATGAATGTATAACCAAACATGTCACTGTGAATGACTCTCATCTTTTAATTAGAAATCTTGAGTTTCAATTTTTTAGGATGGAAAAATCTGTTTAGTCAAAATTTTACCCTTTATAAGTTGACCTGATACGAGTAAGAATTAGTCTGAAAGTGGATAGTTTAAAAGAGCCTGTCTATAATTATTTGGACACTCTTAAAATATCTCGTGGGTTAACTAAAAAAAATTGTTGTATGAATGTATAACTGTGGCCTAAGCCTAATTTTTTTTTGTATAAATAAAATGCGTACATGAAATCTTTTGTCTATATTTGTTTTGATAGTAGTGATGATGAGTGGTGACAAGCAATTACAAGCTAGATCAGGGAACTCAAAGTCTTGTTTTGTTTCACATGTACAGAGCTGAAAGGCATGTGACGAGAAACCTTCTATTTTCATTCTCAACTTGTACTCATCAAAATTAAACTATATGCTGCCAAATCAAGCAATTGATTTCATGTTCTTCTACACGATGTTGATATTCGATTTTAATGGCTGATTCCGGTCAACTAAAAACGTGCTTCCCTGCCTTCTATAAGATCCACTGATTTGAGTCTCCATTATGTAAGTTGTGTACAAATAAGTTTCTTTTTAATATATGTCATTGGTTGTTCTTTGCTATGTAAAAGTAACGGACATAGTCTTAGATTAGATCAAATTAATAGAGGTTAACTTACTAATTTTTGTAAAAACTTAGGTAAATTGCATATTCTCTTATAGTATGTGGTTCTGCCGGATTCTGGCTGAACGGTACGTTGCCGTTTGGATCCATGAGTTGGCAACTTTCGGTGATGATCT
>JANIHY010000005.1:29320553-29334194 GCA_027479065.1 Erythroxylum brevipes | reverse complement strand
GTAAGTAGTAAACAAATCTTTTAGAGTTGGGGATTCATGCAACAAATTGCTAAGTTACTATCATTTGCATGAAAAATGACATTCATGTGTTTGTTAATAAATACTGTATTGTTGGAGGATGAAAAATCCGGTCATTGCGTGTTTTAAAAGTGATTTTTGGAGTTGGATGGAAGAGATAATTCAGGTAGAAGATCAATTAAAGGTAAAGTGTTGAAAGTTAGAAAAATTTGGAAAAAAGGTTCACTGAATATGCTTCAGCATTTTAGCCATACTTTTTTCTCTAGTGATCCAAACGAAATGATTCTTGATTGAAAATAAACTAGGAATGCATGGATACATTTTGTATGAAGACATCAAATTTCAGTTCTGTCTCTAAGAGCTTCAAAATGTAACAAAGTTGAGAATTGGGTGTAGGACGCTGAGAGTTCAGCAAAAAATTCGTGTTCCAAATTCGGGAGGAAATCTAGACCTAATTTAGATAGATTCTGGCACATTTTCCTTCTGAAAAGTTGTATATCTTTTTTTAATCTTTCCAACAGTATATTATATAAAAAATTTGGACATTGGAGTCAAAAGTTATGATTCTTATAAGTGGATACGTTCTGGACGTAAAAAGCATACGGGAAAAAGTAGACGATAAAAAGCAGAAGAAAAAAAGTAGACGATAAAAAAAAAACGGAATAAAGTAGACGATGAAATGCAGACAGAAAAAAGTAGACGATGAAAAGCAGACGAAAAAAAGTAGATGATAAAAAGTAGATGGAAAAAACTAGATGATGACAAACAGACGAAAAAAAGTAGACGATGAAAAACAGACGGAAAAAAGTAGACGATAAAAAGCATACGAAAAGAAGTAGATGATAAAAAACTGACAGAAAAAAGTAGATGATGAAAAGCAGATAGAAAAAAGTAGACGATAAAAAGCAGACAGAAAAAAAGTAGACCATAGAAATGAGACGATAGAACTAAGACAAAAAAAAAATAGACTGGACTCATTTGGTCATAAATTCTTCTCTAGATCTCCAAATGACCTGATTTCTGAAGAATTGGATTCCTAACACATTTATTTATCTCTTCACAAAAATATATGATTTTTGGCATTAAATTGAAAATGATTGATTGAATCAAAGTAAGGGTATCGGTGGAAGGAGCATGAACTGGATATTTTACTAAACATATTTCAGTATTTTGATGATATCTTAGTCTGTAGGATTCAAATTGAGGTGATTCTCAATTTTTAGTAAAACAGAGTAATAGGGATACAAATCATATGAAGAAGCTGAATCTTGATCCAGTCTCTACAGTGTTCAATATCTGGATGGAATTTGGGTATAGTACACTATTTTGGAGAGGAATAGTCCGAAAAAGTTTGAGGCATATCTTCCAAATTAATGAACCAAATTGAGTGATTTTGGTGTCAATGGAAAGATAAAATATAGAGGAACACTTTTGTAGAAGAGGGTGGGCTCAAATTTCACAAGTTTTGCCTTCTTATTGAATGAGAACAGTAAACCTGAAAGGGGTGTTTCCGAAAGTCTGAAGGTAAGTTAATGAGTAATGAATTATGTTTTCAATGGTTCTAATGAGGCATAAACCTAAGGGTTAGTTTACTTAAATAAATTTTGGTATGGGGATAGTGATGAGAAGAATCAAGGAGTGATACCCGAGATTTATCATGAACATGCATTGTACATAATAGATCTCATACATGTGCTTTATTGAACACTCCTAATGGTGCAAATTGTGATATCATGTATGCTATTTGTTATAGAAGAGCAACTGAAACGTCAACTTCCAGACGTTGCCGGATCTTCTAGGCATTAGCTTCGGGAGCAACCAGTGAGTAACCTAGACGGTTTCTCAATTATTCTTTGCTTATAATTCTATGGTTAATAGTGGTGGGATTGTGTTCTGATTGTGGATTGCGGACAGAAGGTCCGATGATTGTATACTAGTTAGTTGTGTGATTGAGCCAATTTTATATTATAAATTGGCTTCATTTTCATAATTGCTTGTGTATGTGTTGACTCCTAATTGATGATTTTTATGCTTAAATTGGTTCCTCATAATGCACTCTTCTAATTTGCAATTTGTCAGTAAATTGTCATCATCTGCTATTAATTACTCTATAATTTTCATGAGGACAATTGATATTGCAAAGTTGTTATTTTATTGCAGGAGAAAAGGAGTCAATCAAGAAGTCAACAGTCATGAGGTCAATCCGCACGTCGCGACAAATTTTTAATCCACATGTCGCGACAAGCACATCACTTCAACACGTCACGACGTATGACGATCTGCATGACACGACGAGCAGGCAATTCTACACTCGCGATGAATTTTTATTTCTTCACCCCGACGTACGAGCGGATACCCGGCCTTATATGGAAAGTTTGTCTCACTGCTCTGACCCGACCCGCACCCACCATATAAAAACCTTTCTATTTTTAGGTCAAAGCAGATTGGAGACTAGGATTTTGGATACTTGGAGACTCGGGAGGCAGAAAAGAAGACGATACTCTACTCCATCATCATTTCCAAATTTCATCATCGTCGACCATCATCACCATCAACTCCACCGCCACCGTCAACATCAACTGCTACCATGAGTATCGCTTCATCTTCAGCAGTCGAGAGACAGACCAGAGTTATGCGTAGCTAAGCCACATTCCCTCTTCAAGATGTAGCAATGGCCTGAGTTCACAGAAGCTTTAAAGGGGAGTAATCATATAGTGTCTAAAGTTTAGTTATATTTTTGTAAACTCTGAGTTAGAGGTTGCATGGGTATAGCTAGATTAGCATTGTTATAGTTTAACCGTGTGCTGAACACTATGTTGGGATTTGGACAAAGCAAATTGTAGAATGTTTGATGCTTAATATATGAAGTTTCATATATGTCGTTGGATATTGCATTTACTGTCTTCTTCTGCCTAGTTGTGTTTGATTAAGATTGTTGTGTTTTATCCAATTGACTGATTGCATTTACTTGTCCATTTTCACACTAAGGTTTTTAATAAAGATTTAAATAATGGAGTTCATTAATTAAATCTTTGGACCTAAAGAGTCCTTTAGGGTTGATCTTTCAAAACTTAGTGGATTCTATTCCCTAAAATCATTTTTTGAACCGTGATAGCCTGCGCCCATTTTCAAGAGGATTTTATCAATTTGATTATTATCTGAGTTTTTGTTAATTTCATTTATTTCGTAAAAAAATCCAAAAACACACTTTTACACTTTTGTCTTAAATTTTGTTAAATTCCTTTAGTTCTTTCAATGACCAAAACCCCCGTTTTATCAACTTTGATTGCAATTTTTGGTAATTAGGCTAGCTTAGATCTTTTTCATTTGGTTCCAATTAAGTGAGACGACCCGAGGTTGCAACCTATACCGCAATCTTGGAAATTATTATTTTTGACCGGTTTCCGAGGATCGATCGTAAGGTCGAATCGACAGAGCCGCGATCGACTCCATAGAAGTATATTTTGTGCAACTGTTATAGTCAAATTTGGCTCAGAGGTCGGTCAGCTGAGATTGAGAACTTAGTTATTTCGTTCATGTTTATTGTATTTGGTGTGTACTGAGTTGTTTGAGCTTATAGGATAATGTTGTAAAACTTGGATGGTATTGTGTTGTATGAAACAATGTAAATATGGATTTTGATTACTGTGATAACATTTTGAGTTTAGAAATGTGTGATTGATAGTTTAGTGTATGATGCCATGTTATGTACAGTGTAGGTGAGACAGTTAACATGTCATTTCTGACATGCATGTACATGTGTATCCGATGGACACACATGCATATTTCAATTGGGAATGGGGTGTTACATGTTGATTGGTCAATTTGTCCAAAAAATTGTTGTTATAATAATTAATTTGTGCTTATAATGTCTATTTAGGTTGGTTTATAAATAAACAAAAAACAACTTCAATGCCTAAGGCTTCTTGTTTTGCAAAGGTTAAGGGAGGGACATCAATTGTACATAGTCTTCCTTTTGCATTTTACAAAGAGGTTATTTCTGTGACTCAAACCTATAATCTTTTGGTCACAAAGGGGTAACCTTACTAGTTGTTCCAAATGTCACCCTAGTTGGTTTATAAATCAATATACCACAATTGAGTTTTAGGAAGAATCACTAACATATTAGAGACTTGATAAGAGCTTTGATAGGTAAGAGAGTATATTTAAGTAGGTGGCACATTGCATAAATCATCATAAGCCCAAGTTTATTTGTGTGAGAAAGAAACATGCCAATATACCAATTGGTAAGAATTGCTTAGATGCATTTTTTTAGGGTTCCTTTTAACCTTGGATAAGGGTTATACAAAGTTTCTCTTCACTCATGGAAAAGGAAGATGATTATAAGGTTCCTTGTCACTTATGATTAAAAAAAATGTTATATAAAGGGTTCCTTTTCACCAATAAAAGAAGAGAGATAATGGAATTTCAAAGTTGAGATTAGGGAATAGACATAAGCAAGGAGGTGTTTTGAAACACATGAAGTGTTGGAAATTAATTTTTCAAAGTATTTCCAAAAGTTGATTTTTGTAGGAGTTTAACTAGCCCAATCTAAGATAAAAAGGAATAAAATGCATAATGTGACATCGATTAAACCATCAACTTGTTGATGACAAACTAATGAACCATCTACTAGTGGAATGTTTATAATTAGTTAGTCAATATTTTTAAAAAAATTATTAATAGGAATTTCTATCAGGCTAAGGGTAGACTAGATGATACCTTAACTAAAAGATGTTCACTCATGGTAAGAATTACTTTTATGCATTTTTGTAGGGGTTCCTCTTGACTTTGAATAAGAGTTGTAAAGAGTTTCTGTTAAATCATGGCAAAGGAAGATGATTATAAGGTTCCTCTTCACCTATGATAAAAAAGGATGTTATATGGAGGGCTCCTTTCCACCAATAAAGGAAGAGAGATAATGGAATTTCAAAGGGGAGCTTAGGGAATGGACATAGGCATTGATGCTTTAAAGTGTTTCAAATTTTAATTTTTGTAAAAATTCAATTAGTCAGTCCAAGATTTAAAAAAATAAATAAAATGGATAATGTAACATTAACCAAACCATTAGCTTGTTGATGGCATAATTAGTGAACCATTGGCTAATGGAATGTTTATAATTAGCTAGATGATATTTGGATTTAAAAGTTATTAATGGGAATTTCTATCAGGCTAAAGGTAGGCTAGATGACACCTTAACCAAAAGATGTTCACTAATTAAAAGTAGGTGTTGACTGGTCAATTTGCCTAAAAATAGTTGTTATAACAATTGATTTGTGTTTATAATAACTATTTAAGTTAATTTGGAAATAAATAGACCACAATTGAGTTTTAGTAAGAATCTTTGATAAACTAGAGAGATGTTAGGAGCTTAGACAAGTAAAAGAGTATATTAAAGTGGACAATACATGGCATAAATCATCTTGAGCTCTAGTTCATTAGTGTGAGAAAGAAATACAAGGGTTTCTCTTTACCTTTAATAAGAGTTGTAAAGAGTTTCTCTTCACTCATGGTAAAGGAAAGTGATTATAAATTTCTTCTTCATCCATGATAAAAAAAAGATGTTACATAAAGGGCTCTTTTATTATTAAAAGAAGAGAGATGATAGAATTCAAAGTGGAACTTGTGGAATGGACATAAGATAAGAGTTGTTTGCACAAACCACTATAAAATATTTATTTCTCTTTCCCTACTCTTTTTAATTATTATTGTGATTTCCAAATATGAACTATATATTATTATTAATTAAAATAAGCGATTCATTAATTAGTTTTCAAAATAAGTGAAAAAATTATATACATATAATTTACCCCCATTTTTATTGTCCTATAAGGATTAAATTTTGGTATCATATTGAGTGACATTCACTACATATAGGTTTCTAACAAACCTTGAGTACTGACAATTATTGCATAATTTTTTGTAACTTTTTAAGAAAGAGTGTCATGATATTAATATATTACCACTTCTCAAAAGAATTGATTACTTTCTTCTTGAAAGTTTTCCATTAAGCTTAATATTTTAATCCTTACTAATATTTCACCATTTTCAATACAAATGATTAATTTCTTTTGAAAAAATAGGATGAAATTTTTTTTCATGGTTGAATATGATTTGTAAAAAATTGTAAAGAAGAGTAAGTGGAATTTGAAAGAAAATGGACTCATTTAATTAAATAATAATGCAATGCATATTGATAAGTGCATTAAATATGAACAAGCCATATACTTGCTTGTGTACTTTAATATAGCCATATTTCTTGAAACACAAAGTTACTATTATACATAACCATGAACATGCCTAATTACTTATCCATATTAACATTTTGATCTTATGTTTGCTCCAGATTCAAGGATCTTGTAATTTATTGAAGTACATAACCATTAAAATGCCTGTGTACATTCCCATGTACTACCTAGAAACCTAATTTATGAACTACAAAAGGCCAAATTAAAATGAAAAATAAAAGGGAAGCTTAAGAAGCATAATGAGAAGACCTAGAATGATAGATATAATAAAAAGCATGCAAGGACACTTATTAGAGTGAATTTTCATTAGTCTAAAGTGGACTTTATGAAGATTAAAAGGGATTTCACCATTTTTAGTTTTTTCCCTTTAATTTTGATATTATGTTTGATATGATTAAGAACTAAATCCTTTTATGGTACCTCGATTAGATGAACCTCAATATAGACATTATAATGATGTTATTTTAATTCAATTTATTCCTTAGTTTCATTAAAATTCAATCATATGTCGTTATTATTCTTGAATTAATATTATTGGTATGTTGATTCATTTGTGATTTCATAAAATTGAGATTGAGAAATCATTTTTACGAATACATCTAACATAACTGAAAAAGAGTTACATGCAACCTAAAGATAGGTTGATTTAAATCTTCTGGATTAGAGTTAAACCTAATAGTTAAATTCATAAATCTATTAATGCAATTATAAGGTTTTAATTAGACAGGGATTTTGATTAATCAACTGAGGATTAGATGTTAATAGTACTGAAAAAAACATTAGCTTAATTGAACAATTTTCATGGTCCAATGAACTTTAGATTGAATTGATGTGTGAAGACATAATTGCATGAGAATTATTAGGGGATTTGAATTTTGAGTACCATTGTTCCTATTGATTGATTCTTAGTTTAATCTTCATTATAGTGTATTAATTGTGATGATTTGTTCTTATTTTATTATTTTAGTTATGAAATTGATCTCTTTTCTTTACGATAATTCCTTAGATTAGATAATAGAAAGATAGTTAGTACTAGTAATTCTAATCCTAGATTAACCTATAGTTGATAGTGCTAGCTACTACTATACTATACGCTTGTGGTAAAACAAATCAATAAATTTTTCAACAAAGCCACTGGGGACTAGGACATTAGGAAAACTTAATTTCTATTAATATAGTCATTATTTTTCTTTCACAGTTATTTTCTTCTTTTCTTTTTATGGTTATTTTTATTTTCATAGATCTCTCTTCCTTTACCTTTTGTTTATGGATTATTTTCAAGATTTGTGTATTCATTGCTATAACTACCAAACAAAATGGAAGGATAGAGTGGACAACATTTTTTCAGGATAATATATTTGGAAGCTAAACTGTTCGTGATATCTTGTGAAATTTGTGGTGGTGGCCACCCTAATCATGAATTCCAAACACCATACTAAATATGGGAGCATCTAATTTGTATTGGAAATCGGCCTTAAAACATCCACTATAATGAAACATATAATCTAAGGTGGAGTAATTATTCTAACTTTATATGTAATGATCAAGTTTCACCTGAATTTCTATAATAATAGCAGCAAGAGGAGGATCAACAATTCAAGGAGACCCTTGTAAAATTCATTGCTACAATTGAGGGTGACCTTAAAGAAACTAAAGGGCTATTTACCTATTTCTATTAAATAATACTTCTAACTAGATAGCTCATTAAACTTGTTTCTGAAGAGTAGCTGGGTGTTTTATACACTAAGCCAAGTTTGAGGGAACAAGTGAATGTGAAAACTTTAAGGAGTGGAAAGGAGAGATCGAAGAAAAGGAGGAAGTTAATATTTTAGTATAGAAGGAAGAGGAGATAGAAGAAGATGAAAAGGAGGGGTTACATAAGGAGGTTATCAAGGAATTGTCGGTAGTCATCTTAAGTATAAAGGGTTTTTGCTTCTAAAAAAGAAAAACTTTTAGTCAATCGATGATCCATATATGGCCCATTTTCAGGATAGTGAGCTCTTATTTTGGAAGACAGGTGGAAGCAAGTCAATGATTATAAATATAGGTTAACAAAGGTCTTATAGAGAAGTCCAACTAAAAAGCTTGTAAAGCGCTAGTTGGGATATAATCTAACAATTAGGTGTTTTTGTTTTCATTGAGCAATTTTTTATAAAGGAAACATCAACACATTGCTAGAGACTAATACTAGACAGATATTAATGAAATTGGAAAAGGTTAAAAAAATTTCACTATTAAAGGACTACTAGTTACCCTTACCTTCTACCATTATTTTTTTATTTTTAATTGTTCTTGCATGTTTTGCATATTAAGGACAATGTAAAATTTAGATTTAGGGGAGGGACTTAGCATTCAAGCTTATGAATTTTGTTATAATTAGCTTAATAATGAATAATTCAAAAAAATTTGAAGGATGTTGACTAAAGCTATTCATTAAGAGTAAGGTTATGATTGTAAGTTAATATGTTTAGAAAAACAGTTACGAGTTATGATGATTAAGTTAATTTCTATTTTGTTCGTCATTTTGAGAATGGATACTTAATTTACATAAGATACTTTATGTATAATTTGTATATTCATTGATTTAAATGTGATTTTTAAGCATTTCATTACCCGCACATAAAAAAAAGAAAAAGAAAAGTAGTATATGAACAAACAAGCATAAATAATTTCACTTTGTTGGCTTTTTACTAGTAAAGAGTTGAAGCTAAAGAATGGTACTATTAGCTATTTGAGATAGTGACATAGTTAAGTCATCAGCGGTATTTATAACAAGGTATTTACTCTTACATCAAAAGGCTATGTGAGTTTCTAAACAAGCTTCTAGATGCTCCTATGTTATCTAAATTAATATGTTAAAGGGCAATGAAAATGTTTAAAAGTTTTAGCATTTTTTCATGTATGCTCACTTATGAATTAAATGCAATTGTTTGAATTGATTTGAAATATGAAGAATTATAGAATGAACTGGAATGATTTATAATTTAATAACTAAGTGATTAACAATGTAATAAACTTTGCAATTGAATGAATAATAGAGAATCTTAATTAATATCTTTGATTTTTTTAATACTTTCCTATAATCATCTCTGGTTTAATTGAGAATTATAACAATGATTTGCTTGAGGACAAGTAAATGTTGAAGTATGGAGGAATTTGATAAGATCTCAATTGGTCATATTTTAAGGTTTATATTTATTGCATTTCGCTTGTTTATTTGTGAATTTTTATTTTTCTATTATTTAATTCATTCATATTTAATTTTATTTCATAATTCACTTACTTGGAGCCAAAGAACACATTCAAACAAGTTTAGGGTGATTTGGAGCTACTTTAATGAAGTTATAAACCTGTAGGAAAAGTACATAAACATCACACCCATGTACTTACTTGCATAATTCAACATGGACATGTTTCATGTAAGACAAGTTCAAATTTCTAAAGAGTTGCACAACTATGAACTTGACTATGTTGAAGATGAACACACACGCATACTTGCATATGTATTTTAACGCGGTGATGTTTCACAAAAGATAAATTGTTTTAAAGTTACAAAGAGTTATATGACCATATTTCATATAAGACCAATTATTTAAAAGTTCAATAGAGTTATACAGCCATAAAAAAAAGTTATGTTAGAGATGAACATGCTCGTGTAATTGTCTATGTTTATATTTTAAGCCAAATATATGCTTCGAATTTAAAGATCTTGTTATTTTTAAAGTATGCAACCATTAACAAAGTTGTGTACATTCCCACGTACCACCTATAAACCTAATTTTTAAAGTATAAAAGGAAACACTAAAAAGGGAGGTAAAGGGTTAGAAGACCTTGAACGATTAAGAGAAAAAAGAGCAAGTAAGAAGACTTATTTAAAGTGAATTTCTATCAATGTAAAGTAAATTTCATAATTAAAATGGATTTCATCATGTTTCTTTTATTTTTCTATTTTTCTTTATTTTTGATATTATGTTTGATATGATTAGGAACTAAATCCTTTATGGTACCTAAATTAGAGGAACCTCAAGATAGAACTTGTAATGATTTTGTTTTATTTTAATTTATTATTTAGTTTCATTGAGATTTAGTTATGTTGTCTTTATTATTGTTAAATTAATATTGTTAATATGTTGATTCATGAGTGACTTCATTCAATTGAGATTAAAAGTTCCTTTGTATGAATAGATCTAATATAATTGAAAGGATTGAATGAAAATGGATAAGTGGTGCTTATCATATTTTTAAAAGTTATATTAGTGCATTTTGTTTGTTTATTTGAGTTTTGTTTTATTATTTCTAATCCACTCATTTGGAGAACAAGAAATGAATTCGAATAAACTTAGAGTAATTTATAGCTATTTTAATTGAGTTATGGATTGCATGACAAGTACATGGCTATGTTTAAAGAGGTTAGGAGCTTGTTAATTGATTTCTATAAAACATGCTCATGTTGATTAGGAACAAACCTATATTTAGTGGTGAGTAATTTGTATTGATGTTACACAATCATGTTCATGCATATATTGGCCTTGAAAAAGTGTCACTTTTCTGTTTGGAGAACACCACTATCAACACGCCAGTGTTAATGCCCATGCATCTCCTAAAATCTAAATTTCAAATTTTAAAAAGTAAAATTGAGTAACAAAAGTAAGAGGAGGCTTGAGGAACACAAGAGGAAACCCTGTAATGACCATAAGAATGAAGAATAACCAAGGAAACTCTTTTAAAGTGGGTTTTCATCATTAAAGTGAAGTTTTTAATGATTAAAGGGATTTCAATCTTGTAGTCCTTGATTTTCAAATTCTCTTAGTTTTGTTGTTTCTTAGATAACATTATGAACAAAAATCTTATTGGTACCTAGATTAGATGAACCTTAAGATGGGCCTTGTAATGATTTTATTTTATTTTATTGTAATCTTTAGTTTTATTAAGATTTAATTATAGGTTCTTTATTATTCTTGAATTAATATTATTTATATATAGATTCACGTGTGATTTCATCCAATTAAGATTAAGAAATCCTTTAGATGAATAGATATAGCATAATTAAAGTGATTTGTGTGCAAAACCTAAAGATGGGTCTACGTATATCTTTCAGATTAGGGTCAAACCTAATAGTGAAATTTATAAATTGATTACTATAATTATAGGGGTTTAATTAGAAGGGGATTTCAATTAACAACCTAGGAGTAAGTGTTAAAATTCTTAATAATGATGTATAATTAAGGAATTTCTATAGTCTAAAGATTTTTATATTAATTTTATTTGTTAAATCATGATTGTATAAGAAGTACTAAGGGGGATTGAAATTCGAGGTACAATTATTCTATTCATTGATTTTATTTAAGTGTCTTTCTATTTTATAAATTATGCCGATTTATTTTAGTTTATTATTTAAATTCTGATTTTTATCAATTACTATCATCAGTATTTATCGATTAGATAATATAAAAAGGTTATTACTAATACTTGAAATCTCATGGGATCAACCCATATTCATTAATGTTAGATATAGTTACACTATATATCTATGATTAAAACATAAATTAAATCATATCACTAAGTTTTTTGGCATCATTATTAGAGGCTGTAATATTAGGAAAACCTTAATTTTAATAATCTATTCATTTTTTTGCGTATTTTTTGTTTCTTTTATTTTTAGATTTATTTATTTATCCTTATAGTTCTCTTTCTTGATCTTATGTTTGTGGCTTATTTATAGGATTTGGGTATTCATTGTTGAGCTAGCAAACACATTGGAACATTGCAAGGATAATATTCCTAAAGGGATTATGGTATGTCATCACTTATGGTAGTACTAGAGGATTAGAGGCATGGGGACACATATGTATAAGCAAATATGGTATCCATTATTTCCAGATTCCTAACGCTATAAAGTATGACATTTTTCGATATCGGAGCTGGAAGTTATGATTATTTGAAGTTTGAGATGCTGTTTGCGATGACAATTTCGGACAGCCATATTGAGGTGAAATTTTGGCCCCTATAGAGGTAGAATTTGGTTCTAATTTCTTCATAAAAGTTGTAGAGCTTTCTTTTATCTTTCCATTGATACTAAATTTGCAAATTTTGGAGTTCTAATTCAAAAGTTATGATCTTTATAAGTGGAGACATTCTGGGCACAAATCAGACGATAGAAAGTGAAAGGAAGAAAAGCAGACGATAGAAAGTGAAAGGAAGAAAAGTGAACGATAGAAAGTGTAAGGAAGAAAAGTAGATGATAGAAAGTAGACGGAAGAAAAGTGAACGATACAAAAGTGAGACAATACTGAAGTTAGACGATAGAATTGGCCTTTGAGGTCTTCATAAAATTTATAGATCTAGAAGTTCTCTTTCCAATAAAAAATGAAGTCAATCTGACATCTGTAGCAAAAGTTATGGCATTCGTACTGAGACATGTACATTTCAAGTGAGGGCATAAACTTGTTGGAGTCGTTTGACCATAACTTCTTCTCTAGACTTCCAAATGACCTGATTCTTGAACCATGGGATTTGTAAGACTTTTCTCTACATCTCCACCAATAATTGAAGCTATCTAAAATTTACGGAGAGATATTAAGTGAAAAGAGTGAGACGGGTACAGTGAGTGTGTTCTTCAATCATATGAACTAGTGTTATCTCACTGAACATGCTTCAGTATTTTGGAAATATCTCGATTTGCAGAGATCCAATTGAGTTGTTTCTTGCTTAAAAATAAACTAGAGACATGGAGCTACAAATTATGTGAAGGAAATGAATTTCAATTCAATCCCTAAGATTTTCAATTTCTGAATTGAAGTTTTGTATAGTGTTCAGTCTTGAATTAGTAAGAACTGAAAGTGTTTTGGGCATAACTTTTACTCTAGTTATCCAAATGAGATGATTCTTAATCTAGATTAAAATAGAAAGACAATTCTACAAATTGTCTAATGAAATTGAGTTTTGATTTAGTCTCTAAGAGTGTCAATTTTCGGATGGAAGTCAAGCGCAGGATAATGTTTTGGTATAAGAATAGTCCAAAAGGTTTTGGGGTATAAATTTTGGACTATGGAATCAAATTGAATGATTTTGATGTCTTTGAAAAATTGAGAAAATGAGGAACAATTCTCTAGAAGGAAGTGTTATCAAATTCCTTCAATTTTATGATTAGAATGAGGTCTTGTGTTTGGAAGAAGTTAAGCATGATTTTAAATAATTTTGAGGTCTTACTAGATTAATTAGTTTATTTGGAGTTTTTTATTATGTTGATACTGGTTGGATTTTAAAATATGGATTAGTTGAATTAAGTAGCAAGAGTATGAATGTATGAGGGCATTTTGGGAAGAACACTTAAGCATTAAGGTTACAAGGCTTACATGTAAGGGTATTTTGGACA
>JANIHY010000005.1:29302347-29314714 GCA_027479065.1 Erythroxylum brevipes | reverse complement strand
TGCCTATGTGTGGATATATATATTGTATGTTATGTATGTGTAAATGAATGACTTTTGATTTCATATAAGAAGCATGAAAATATAATTACGAGCATGTTATGCCTCGACTTCGATCATGGCATTTTGACTAAATGCAATGTATGAAAGCATACCATATGATAAAATGATTACGAGCATGATTATATGCTTTTGTTTGGGCGAGAGTGGAACCATTTCCTTCGTCACGTGCACGTCGACAAGAGCCTTCTCCCGGCTGCCCGCTTGTGGCCTATGGACTCATTTCGTTCAGGGTGTAAACTTCGGTTTCTCCCTTTTGTTTCCATGGAATCCTCGAGCCATTGTGATGTGCATTGCATATTTGAATTATTCATTTTGTAGCACAATTTGTGACATATTTGTGAATTGAATTAACTATGTTGAATGCGTGTATTATTGGTTTAGCAAGTAAGTGCTGGAATTGAAGTAAGCACACACACACATATATATATATATACATTCAAATGCTTGAATTTGTGCTAATTGCTGATGGCTATAATTATATTAGTCACTGAGCTGTGTAGCTCAACCCATTACTTTCCCTCCTCAGGTGCAAAACAGGACGATCGTTGATCTTGCGAGGCATCGAAAACTTCAAGATAATTAAAAGCTTTTGACTTAAGTTAGTATTTTGATTGGCCCTCTGAGCATATCATCATGGAGCATATTTCGTGTATTTTTGATTTCGACTTCTTTGTATTATGTATGACTGAGAATGCTTGTTGAATTTCATTTTGGATTGTTATGACATGTAGCCCCGGGTTATGAGGTGTTTAATTTAAATGATCTTGTGTATGATGTTTGTGTATGAAATTGCATGTGCGAATCGATTTTGTATGGATGTTGGGATCGGGTCCGACGCTTCGGGTAGCCCGTTGTGGGCGCAGTCTGAGGGGCCGCCTCGGGAATCGGGGATCCGGGATCTGGGCCCAACATGGTTGGTATCAGAGCCAGGTTTAGTGTGTCCTCGGCTTAGAATGCATAATAGGATGAATTGTTTGGTATATGATTACTTGCTGCATTTGATTGATTGCATTAAGTGACATGCATATCATGCATACATGTAGATTGACGTATAGCTAATCCTTAGTGTTTCCATTTGAAGGAGTACGATGCCACCTCGTAGAAGGACACGAGGAGTTATGCAAGGATCTGTTGCACCTGACTCTCCGACTAGAGAGGAGAGGACTGATGAGTCGATAGCCCCAGGAAATGCTGAGGCGTCTGTAGGGCTAGGTAGTGAGCCCATTCCTTCGCAGACTCAGGAGTCGCCGGTTCTGCAGGAGCAAGTGCCTCTGCTAGATCCGAAGTTGTTTCAAGCGTTCACCCAGGCATTTGTTTAGGCTATGGGTTAGATGCCACAGCCTTCTGCTTCAGCCCCAGTTAAGAAGGGGAGACGGTTCGACAGATTGAGGAAATATGGAGCAGTGGACTTCTACGGGACCACTGATCCTGAGGAAGCCGAGATATGGTTGAGGAAGACCGAGAGGGTGCTAGATCAGATGGAGTGTGAGGATGATGAGCGGGTTATTTATGCTGCAAGCTTGCTTCAGGGAGATGCTCTACATTGGTGGGAGACTGTGCCAGAAAGTCAGATGCGACCAGTAGGATTGGCATGGCAGGACTTCCTTGCTGCTTACAGGAAGAAATATCTGTCTGAGGTATATATTCAGCAGAAGCAGAGGGAGTTCCTTAGTCTCACCCAGAGGGAGATGACAGTTAGTGAGTATGAGCGTCGGTTCGCTCAGTTGACGAGGTATGCTTCGGATCTGATGTTGAGTGAGGCTACTAGATGTCGCCGGTTTGAGTCTGGACTGCACTTAGCCATCAGAGAGAAGGTGATTGTGTAGAACTTTTGTGACTTTCAGCAGTTGGTTGAGGCAGCTTTGCGGGTTGAGAACATAGAGAATATCAAGAATGCTGTGAACAAGAAGAGGAAAGGAAGAGAGCAGTTCAAGAGGGGAGGTAGTACTTGTACTCCTTTGCCAGACAGGAGTGCCAGGAGCGTTCCTATTCAGTCTGAGGAGAGGAGCAGTGGTGCGAGTCGACCTAGGTCTATGAGGACTCCTGCTTATTCTCATCAGGCCTCAAAGGTGGGAGGCAACAGAAGGGGAGAAGGGGACAAGTCATCCATCCCTAAGTGTGAGAATTGTGGCAGTTGTCATGGAGGAGAATGCTACAGATTAACAGGAGCATGCTTCAATTGCAGACAGAAAGGACACCTAGCTAGAGAGTGTCCCAAGCCATCCAGAAGAGAGGGATCACATATGCAAGCTCCTAGGATTGGGAAGCTTCGAAGAATGTAGCAGAGGTGAGGAGTTTTCTAGGTTTAGCAGGTTACTACCGGAGGTTTGTGGAGGGATTCTCCATGATATCCACTCCGATGAATAAGTTTTTGAGGAAGAATCAGAAGTTTATCTGGAGTGATGAATTCCAGAAGAGCTTTGAGGAACTCAATCACAGATTGACAAGTGCTCCGATTTTGATTTTGCCATCGGGTAATGAGGGTTATACTGTGTATAGTGATGCTTCGAGGAAGGGTCTTGGTTGTGTTTTGATGCAGGGAGACCGGGTGATTGCTTATGCTTCGAGACAGTTGAAGCCATATGAATTGAATTATCCGACACATGATTTGAAGTTGGCAGCGATGTTCTTTGGGGTAAAATTTTGGAGGCATTATCTGTATGTAGTTCAGACGAGGATCTTTACCAATCATAAGAGTCTTAAGTACTTGTTGAGCCAGAAGGAACTGAATTTGAGACAGAGAAGGTGGCTGGAATTGTTTAAGGATTATGATTTGCTGATTGAGTATCATCCGGGCAAGGCCAATGTAGTGGCAGATACTTTGAGTAGAAAGTCTTCGATTGCTCATATTCGGACAGTTTATTTGCCTTTATTGGAAGAAATGGCCAAGCTTAAGATAAGCTTGAAGCAGGAGGAGCCGGATTGCCTTCTAGCTAACTTCCGAGTGAGACCGATACTTAGGGAGAAGGTTAGGGAATTGCATGCTCAAGATGCAGATTTGAGCAAGCTCATAGAGGAAATTCAGAATGGTAAGGTTTCAGAAGTAGTAGTGAGGGATGACGGACTTATGACAGTGAGGAACAGGCTATGTATTCCAGATGTACAGGAGGTTAAGGACGAGATTTTGGATGAGGCACACAATGCGCCTTATGCCATGCATCTAGGTAGTACCGGGATATATAGGGATTTGAGAGAGCAATTTTGGTGGAAAGGCATGAAGAGGGATGTGGCAGAGTTTGTGAGTAAGTGTCTAGTGTGTTAGCAGGTCAAAGCTGAACACCAGACACCTTCAGGCAAGTTGAGGCCATTGTCCATCCCGGAATGGAAGTTGCAAAGGGTGACCATGGATTTTCTGATGGGTTTGCCTAAGACTAGTAGGAAGCATGATGCCATTTGGGTGATTGTGGATTGGTTGACGAAGTCAGCTCACTTTCTGGCGATTAAGCAAACTGATTCTTTGCATGTGCTAGCAAAGAAGTATATTGATGAGATAGTGATATTGCATGGGATTTCGGATTCCATAGTTTTGGACAGGGACCCTCGGTTGACTTCGAGATTTTGGGGAAGTTTGCAGGAAGCTTTAGGGACTAAGCTGAATTTTTGTTGGAACCCCTCCCCGATGAGTCGCGTGTCCGACGTCCTACGTGACATCTGGACTCGCATCTCACGAGGGAGGAATTCCTTACCATGAAGAAACCTCAAATCGAACATAATTTAACGTCATCCAAATAAAAAACTTGATAAATTCACCCTAATTATCCTCCAATAAAATTTATCTAGCTTAGGGCCCAAAATTAAATATGATTCCTAAGCTAAAATGAAATTCCATATCTTTAGGTCAATTAGAATCAGAAATCGCCTCAATCGGACCTCTATAGCTCACAAAATCGCTCGAAAAAAATTACATTCAAAACTGCCACGTAATTAACTCTCTTTGATACCATCCGTAAAGTCTGACCCAAAACCTGACACTCTCATTTTACTAAAAAGGGGTATAATTTTTTTTTCCAAACCTAATGCTTCGAAAATCGTAAAAATTGGAGGTCAAACGGAGGAAAGACAAAGAAAATAGGAAAAATGGCTTTATTTATCATTTTTGTATGTTCAGAAAATTATCTAACTCATAACCTTTAACCAAATCCTCTCACTATGATTCAATCAATCTCTTTCAATTTAGTCTCCTAAAAATCATAATTTCCTATCAAAATGCAGATAAAAGTCTTAGGAATCTAACGCTTCAAAAATCGGATCAATTGGATGTCAGACGAAGCAATTAGACGCAAAGGATTGAGAGAGGGTCGGATTTTAAACAAAATAACAACACTTCCAATATACAAATATAACCAGATTTTTCAAAAATCACAACTCTTGATCCCGAACTCCGAACATTACAAACTTGGTGTCTATGAAAAGATAAAAGGAAGATTTACAACTTCCATGAAGAATTCAAAAATCAATTTCATCTCTAAAGGGGTCAAAAACCCAATCAAAGGTTCTGTCCTAATCAACTTTTCCTAAACAACTTCCAAATTTCAGTCGATCATAACTCCTAACCCCGATATCGAAAAATTGCAAACTTTATGGCGTCAGAAAGATTGACATACAAGCTACAACTTTCATTAAGGCCACTTTCTCCAATTCAGACCACAACCTTACGGCGATTTGCCTCAAAACATAGCACACGCAAACTTACCCTATGAACATTTTCAAAACACAAAGCAAAATACACTAACTTCGAAAAATCATAACTTTCACTCCCGATATCGAAAAATATCAAACTTTATGGTTACGGAAAGCTCTCGAAAGATGCTACAAGTCTCAAGAAGATCCTTTCCTCAAATTTGGCCCAAATCAAAAAGTCAACTTTTACTCCAAAAAGTCAAACTTCTATAATTTTATTTCTAAATTTTCACTTCCATTTTAAATCCACTCATTCTCTAACACTTTCAAAACCCAAATAAATTTACTCAAATATCAAAGTCATCAAAACTAATCGATTCTTTTTCTCATCAAATTTTTCTTAAATTCATAAATTTTCTTACCAATTTTTTTCATTTAAATTCATTTTAATATTTCTAATTTTCATCAAAAATTCGGGGTCCAACAATCTGAATGCAACCTTATGAAATTAAATACAAAAGCATATCTACAAGTATAAAAATAAGTGGAATTAATGAATAATTGAAACAAAAATCTTCAATTATGGAAAATCCCTAATTAAGAGAAACAAGGGCTTATCCTAAAAGAAATATGATGTATTGAACCTTAGATTTGATGTATTCTTGCTCTAAAGCTGAAAATAACTTCATTTGATTTGAAAGTATTGTATAAAATTCACCAAAGAGATGGGAAGTTTCTTTAATAAAGAGAGGAAGAAGAGCACTATCGAGAAAGCTCAAAGAAACTCTAATAAATCATACTGAAAAGACAAAAAATGAGGGAATTGAGATGGAGTGTTCTGAGACAACAATGATAGAAAGAATGTAGTGATGATAGTTAGATTTTAGAGATAAATAAACGGACTTATGGTTGTTGTTATTATAATAAATGAGGAAAAGAAAATTGGTTTAAATATTTGAATATAATATTTAACCAAACAATAAAATTAGTTGACTAGTGTAACACGTTTTTGACCGATATAAATGATCAACCAACTAATATTTTCAAGGAATGGAAGACATTTGTTGATCTATATAATGTAATGATTAACCATACATTGATTAATCTTGTTACAAACATATGGTACACTTCAATGTAAGAAATTTTGAGAACACTGGTTGACTAGTGTATATATATTGGTCAACCATTGTGACTTAAAATTACAATTTTTAAATCAAATAGCCTTCAAAAAAATCAAAACATTTAACCTTATAGTAATTCAAGAGAATGTCATTCAAATCCAAATATAAACATTAAAAGAGCTCCTAATCAAATATAATTTACATTAATCATGCCCAATTTTCTCTTATTTGTGCAAAATACTTATAAATTTAGTGAAAATATTTGAAAATTGATATACCGTATCAACAAATTCTAACTTAATATCCCTATTTTACACATTATCTCTAATGAAATGATATTTAATTTGTATATACTTAGTTTTAGAGTGTTGAAATGGGATTTTTTTTAATAAGGAAAATGGTATTAATGTTATCAAATCTAATTGGTATCTTTGTAAAGTCTGTGCAATGGTATCCAAGTAATTATCTATGCCATAAAATTTGTTTATAATAACTATTAGTCACCATATATTCAAATTTTATGGTTGATAAGGCGACCAAATTTGTTTCTTACTAAACCATGAGATTATTGCATTTTCTAGGAATTAACAAGTATCATATGTACTATTTCTATCCAAAAGACTACCAATATAATCCACATATGAATAACCAATCAAGTTAAAGAATATATTCTTATGATACCAAATTCTTAAAGAAACATTACAACATAAATATCTAAGTATGCACTTAATGTTTAAAAGATGAAACTTCCTAGAATTTAAATGAAATCTAATATATAAACAGTTATTAAACATAATATCTGGCCTACTTGTGATAAGATAAAGTAAACTACCAATCATATCCCAATAGAGCTTTACATCAATCTGCTAATCATTTTCATCCTTGTTTAATATAGTTGTGAAACTTATCGATGGTCCCAATGGCTTGGCACATTCCAAAATGCTTAAGTTTTTCTTTAATGTACTTAAAGTTAATTAATGAAGGTGACCTCATTCATTTGCTTGATTTGGAGTCAAAGAAAGAATTTGAGCTCTCTCATTATGCTGATCTCACACTCCTTACTTATACACTTAAAAAATTCTTTGCGTAACCTTTGATTAGTTGTGCCAAACATAATATTATCAACATAAATTCAAACAATTAGAATGTTATGCTTATGTGTTTTAATAAAAATAGTTAAGTCAACATTGGCTTTAGTAAAATCATATTTTAAAAGAAGTGTACTTAACTTATCGTATCAAGCCATATGAGCTTATTTCAAATCATTTTCTAAAGGTTAGGTGCATCATAAATTTCAAAATTAGGAGGTTTATTAAAAATAAACTTCTTCTTGGATGAAACCATTTAAAAATACACTTTTACATCTAAGTAAGATGCAAATGTAAGTGATAATCTAATGGATTATAATCTAAATACCTTGTTATCTTCAAAACATGTATTATAAGGTTGCTTGATTCAATATAAGGATACAAACCCTCTCAACTTTTCCTTAAACTAGATTTCCCTTCTGAACTAGCTAACCTATTTCCTTTTTGTGTAACCCATCTATCTCTTTTGTTTCCCACCTTGCTTTATATCTAACAATTTACAATTAAAGGTAAACATGAAAAACTTGAGCAAACCTTCCCCGTAACCTTTGGTTAAGAAACCTTGGTTAGGAGGCAGTCCTTATACTCCCATCCCTAAACCTACCTGTAAACAAAAAACCTACAACTAAGGCCAACCTATAGTGTGGATAATCATGAAGGAACCTTTGGTTAGCTACACTTTATGGCCTCATCCTCTTGTGAGCTACTTATTTCTCCTTTCGAAGAGGTTATGCTCTATAGTGCCAAGAAATGGAGCATAATGCTCATTGGATACTTTATTGACAAAAGGTTGGCATTTCCTGTTGTTCAACACTAGGCTACTGTCAATTGAAGAAAGACAAGACTAAAGAACATTCTAGTGAATAAAGATAAATTATTCATTTTTAGGTTTAGCTCAAATGAACAAGTTTAAAAGTTGTTGGATCTAGGACCATGCCACATTCAGGGAAAGCCTTTATTACTAAAGAAGTGGTAACTAAGATTAAAGTTAGATAAATCTAAGTTAAGAAAGATCCCTAACTGGGTGAACTTCCATCGTGTCCCCTTAGAGTATTGGTCCTCTAAAGGTCTCAGTCACCTTGCTAGTGTGATTGGCAATTCATCTACTTTAGATGACAATACTGCTAACCTTAAAATAATATGTTTTGCTAAAGTCTATGTAGATATCGAACTAGACTGCCTGAGTCACTATAGATAATAAGGTTCCATTTACTCTAAATGGCAATAATGCTAACCTTAGAAGAATAGGTTTTGCTAAAGTCTATATAGAGATTAAGCTAGATAAGGAATTGCCTGAGTCATTATAGATAATAAGGATTAATGTCACTAAGGAACTTATCATCGACACTTTAATAATCACTTATCTATAGAGACCTTTTAAACCTAGCCTAAAGAAAGTTTGGATACCTAATAAGCAACTAGATAAGGAGAAGATTACTCCAAAACCTCAATATCTTTGATGCTATGCATGTTGAACTAGAGAATGCCATAATTCATTTAAAGGGTGAATCTACTAGGAAGACTATGCAAGACCAAGGTGTAATGGAAAATTACATTGACAACCCCACAAATTAAATAACCCCTCTTAATATAGAGGTGAATTTGGATGAAGAGGATTGGAAGAATGAACAAATTATTTCATCTTCACATAAAGTTGTGAAGGATCAAGATTCTCAGAGTACATAATTACAATGGAAAAGAAATTCAGTTAGCCCCTACTAGAAATGGGACAAACATAGTGTAAGGAAGTAATAGAGGAGTGGAAGGAAGTGAAAAAGGCTAGTTTTATCCTAGTACTAGCACTCATAGGGCTAAAAGGAAGAAAACTAGATCAAAACTCAACTAATGGGGTTATTTGTTTGGAATGTAAGAGGCCTAAATAGCCTCAATAAATAGCTACATTTTAAGGACTTTTTGGATCTGAAGAAGCCTTTTTTTGTTGGTCTTATAGTGACCAAAATAAAGGAGGAATATTATAGAAATGGTATGAAATTTTTACTGGCTGATTTTAACCACTCAGTTTAATAGGAGAGTTATATTTTCTTTTGATCCCTCCATCATCTACCTTACAAATTGACATTCCTTTGGCCAATTTTTGCATTATGAGCAACTCATAAAGGCTATAACCTAGATTTCCTTTCACTATAATCTATGTAGGGAACTAAGAACATCAAAGGAACAAATTATGGACTGATCTACAACAAGTAGGGACTCCATATACAAACATTGGTTACTTTTTGGAGATTTCAGCTACATATTTTCCCCTAAT
This sequence comes from Erythroxylum brevipes, assembly GCA_027479065.1. Taxonomy (NCBI): domain Eukaryota; kingdom Viridiplantae; phylum Streptophyta; class Magnoliopsida; order Malpighiales; family Erythroxylaceae; genus Erythroxylum; species Erythroxylum brevipes. Next base: position 29,305,556 of record JANIHY010000005.1, on the reverse strand, counting down.
GAATCTCAAGTTACACAATGCAAATTCTTCAAGCTCCAAGAACTTTCTAATCTCATCACTAAGTTGGGAGTAATAGATCTGAGATCTATTAGCCACTTTCTCACTTGAAGTAACAGGGAAAGAAAGCTTATACAATGGAAAATTAACAAAATTTTGGTTAATGATTCCTCACTTACCGAATTCCCAAATAGCTTTAATACCTTTGAAAATACTCAATTCTTAGATCATACAGCTACCCTGCTAGAACTGAAGGCTTAGACAACAAAAAAAAGGCCCTTTAGATTTTTCAAATCCCTTTTACATCATTATGAATTCAATTCTCTACTTGCTAAGTGCCTGCAACTAGAAGGTTGCTTAAAGATGCTCTCTCTTCCTTAAAGATATCAAAACAAGATGTGTGAGATTAATGAAAGAGGCTTTTGACCCTCTTAAGTATGATAAAAGAAAGGATTTTGACCAGTTGAATTGTATACATGAATCTCTAACCAGAAATCCTACGGATCCTGATCTCAAATTAGTAGATCAACAAGAATTGAAAAAGTATTTCAATGCACTAGAGACATACTCCTCACAACTTAAGTAGAAATTTAGGATTAGATGAATTTAAGAAAGAGACAGGAATAGAAAATTTTTCATAATGTGATATATGGGAGAAGGAACAGAAACAAGATCCTAGCTCTTAAAGATAATAGGGGGAATATGATAAATGATCAACTAAAACTTAAGAAACTTGTTATAGAGCATTTTAAGAATATACTAGGAAGGAGTAACCAAACCATTGGTCTGCCTCAAGATCTGATAGAGAACCTTAGTAACTTGGTTTCTTATGACCAGATGCAAATAATAACTGAGGAAGTAACTACTCAGGATATTAAAGAAACCTTATTCTCATTCTCTCTAATAGAGCCCCAAGACCTAATGACTTCAATGCAAGCCTTTTCTAGGCTACTTAGGAGATAATTGAAGGCATGGTAATTGAAATTATAAAGTTCTTTAGGAAGGGTACGCTCCTCCTTGAAATTAAGAAAACCTTTATCTACTTGTTCACCAAATTAACTAGTCCATCAACATTCAATGACTATAGATCTATAGTTTGTTGCAATTCCATTTATAAGATAATTTCCAAGACAATTTGAAAATGAAACTTCCTAATCTCATTAACTAATGTCAAGAAGCTTATGTTAGTAGCAAGAGCATTGTGATGATATATTGTTAGCATAAGAACTGTTCAAAGGTTATGAAAAAAAAAACTAAATAGTTGTGCTTCGCAAGTTGACTTTACAAAAGCATTTAATTATGTAAATTGGGAATTCCTATTGATTACTCTACAACCTATAGGGAAGTTATTCGGTAGATGAAAGCATGCATCCACTGTTTCTGAGTTATTGTTAATAAGGAGCTTAATTGTTTAAAGTAGTACAAGGCCTAAGACAAGGGATCCTTTGTCATCTTATTTTTTTGCAATTACTATGGAGGTCAACTATAGAATCATAACATTGAAACTTGCCAAACACCCTGAATTAAAATTCAATTGTTGAATAAACTTAAATGTGAAGTTCAAGGGTTTGAAGAGTTACGGTGGTTACAATAATCAAGGGTCAGAATTTATGGTGATATTTAGTGTTCTGTTTTTGAGTTGTTTAGTTTTCCTGGTTTTAAATGTTGTATGAAGTTCAAGAGTCAAAAATAGCTTATAAATAGGTTTGTATTCTGTTGTAAACGACAAGAGAAAATAAAAGAAAACAGTGAAAGGTTCAAGAGGAAAAGTTTTGTTTTTTGTCAAAAATTTGGGAGAATGATAGACCCAAAAAGCCATAAATCATTATGGCACAGAGAATGATACCTGATGAATTGAAATAGCAGTTAAATGATTAACCCCTTCAGACGATGGCCTTTCAGATGAATACCCAGCACTGTAAAATTCATCCATTTTCAAAATTTGCAAATTGAAATAACAAAAAAAAAGTTATTAATATTTTTAAAAAATGTAAAATTTTCTATTTTAAGACATTATTAAACTTGCAAATAGTCAAATAAAATATATGTCAACACGGGAATTTTATTGATGATCATTTGCATAAGACAAATTACCAGAAGAAATGACTTTGTGAGTACAATTACATTGTCATATTATTGTTCTTAAATACTCTAAACAATTTTTGAATTCAAGGCTTTAAATATGATAGTAGCAACATTTTACCTACAGTCTCATTTTTCTTCTGATGAATACTTTAAATTACTATTTACTCTGCATCCACAAGTAAACTAATGGAATCAGAACAGTTACTTGTAGGATCTCTTATCTTTATTGGGTGTTCGTCCATTTCAGTATCCTCTTCTTCTACAATTTGTGTAGACAACAACGACTTTGGAGGCGGTTCTAGACTTTCCACATCTTGTTTGAGCATCTCTATCACTCCATGCACAGGAAGTCGATTATTAGGATTTAATTGTATGCACCAAAGCGCTACCACAATCATTTTCTTTGTTATTTTGGATTGTTCTTCTGTAGCATTAGACTCTCTAAGTTATATGTACTTTCCCTTTCTAAATTGCTCATAAGTCCATGTAGGAAAGTAAATTTAGCTCGAATGGTTTGCAATTGCATTCAAATTCTTCCTCCTCTTTGCCATTTCCATCAACAACATCCCAAAACTATATATATCAACTTTGAAAGAGACTCTTTCAATATGTCTGTAGCATAATTCAGGAGTCATATAGCCAACGGTTCCTCTTGTACCTATTAGAGAAATAACTGTATTTTTTGTCTCATAAAATTTGGCTATATCAAAATCTGAAACCTTTGGATCAAAGTTTTCATCCAGAAGGATGTTACGAGGCTTAATGTCAAAATGCAGAACCTGCATAACACAACCTCTATGCAGATACTCAATTCTTAGAATCACTCCAAGAGAAATTTCATACATTTCTCTATATTGATTAAGTTGGTGACTTCGGGAGAAAACAAGTATTTGTCTAGACATAAATTTTAAATCGAAGAGCGTGGATCTGAATCTGCAATAATGAAAAAATTAAACAAAAATCAGTGAAACAAGATCTTATCGATCATATATATATATATATATATGCATATACATATGTATCTAAAGTTTAAACTACATAATACTCAAGAGACTGTTTCCAAATGACCCAAGTGAAGAGAAAAGAAAGAAATAGAAAATAAAATAATAACAAATAAATAATAATAA
>JANIHY010000005.1:29091315-29107354 GCA_027479065.1 Erythroxylum brevipes | reverse complement strand
CAGTTTCCTTTTTGAGATGTATTTGGCCTGTAGGGGACTGATAGACTGGTCTATATTTTGGACTGATTTTATGAATGAAATTTGATAATTATGGTTTTAATTTATAGTGATTTGTATGATGTGGTTTATTTATATTGATGTCGTGCGAGTGTTTAGTGATCGTTTGCGATCGTAGCACTTCCGAACTGTGAGATATGCGTCGGAGCTAGTAATAAGAAGTTATGAGAGTTGAAAAATGATAGTTTAAGTGGTTTGAACTTGGATGAAGATTTGGAGTTTTTTAGGAAATGGCGTGTACGTTAAACGGACACATATGTCCGTTAAACGGACAGCCTCAGGTGCTAAAACACCCCTTGGTCTGTCCATGTCCGTTAGACAGACTTACATGTCCGTTTAACGGACATTCTCAGACAAATTGGGACACATCCACCCGAATGTGTTCGTTAAACGGACAGGTGTGTCCGTTTAACGGACAGCTACGGGAAAAAGTGCAAATTGGACAATGTTAGAGGCCGAATTTCGTTTGGTGGTCTTCATGAGAGTTGTATATCTAGATGTCTACTTTCTAATGGTGCAAAAACGAAAGGAATACGAGTTATAGATTAAAAGTTATGAGAATCGCGCCAAAAGAGTTTCAATTTGATTTTGGAGGTGAACATACTTAATTCTTTTAGACATAAATTCCTCATCCGACCTCCAATTGAGGTGAGGTTTGCAGCATTAGCTTCCTAAGATGTATATATTTCACTCCATAAAATTTGGTATCATTTGAAGCTAAATTGTGGATGATTGAATGAAAGCAAGTGAGAGGTCAGTTAAGACAACATGTTTCGGGTATGAACTCTTTTAGGGTTTTGGAATGTATCTTAAGTTATATAACTCCGATTAAGGTGATTCTTGTCTCTATACGAAAGTGAGACTTTAAGCTACATTTGAAATGAACAAGTCAATTTGTGATTATGATGTTTAGGTAGTGTGCGCTCATCACTTTCATGGAACAGCAGCATATAGCACTGCAAGTGTAATCAGTGCAAGGTTTCAGGACAGCGAAGTTGGGTCTCGGAAACGGATCCGACATCTATGGTATCAGAGCGAAAGAGTAATTGTAAGTTATAAGCAATCGGGATCCGGTCTCCGAAACGGATCCAACATGTTAACTATTTGTTAACCTTCCAATCCATTGCCTTATTTTATTCTCCATATATTGTGTACAATATTGATATAAAAGTATTATATTTGTAGAGAATACATAAAAATTGAATTTTAGGTAAACAAATGTGACCAAAGCGACAACGTGAGGTTATGCGGCCAAGGTTTAGAGCCATGTTCGAAATAACTTACAGTGAAGGTGATTCGTCATAGCCTGCTCCTCGCACTAACTCACCTCCTCGGTATCCAGGGGCGACAGTTGTGGATGAGGCATCACCTATTGCTTCTCATGCTACACCATCCCCATCCACAACTCGTATATCATCCAATACTAGTTTATCGGATAGAGGAGACATCGGCCAGCCTGCAGTTGAGGGACCTAATGGAAGAAAATTTATAACAATTATCAATGAATAGTAAGTAAATTCATATTACTCACTGTTTTCTTTTTATTAACTCTTAGGTTTATCAGTTATTTCACAGTTAAAAATAATTTGTTATATTAGGTTGGTTTCGTTTGGACCGAGTTCCAAAAATATCACTTCCACATTTAAGCAAAGGATTGAGTCTGAGGGTTATATGTGGAAGAATATATCTGAAGCCACAAAACAATTTTATTTTCAGGATTTTTAGGGACAAAAAATATTTATTTTCTTTTTATATTGATTTATATAAACAAACTATATAAATATTATTCCATTATATAATTTGTTGCCTTCTTATTTCAGAAAGCATTTTACTGGGATTCTTGTTTCGACGCCACGGTGTATAAAGTATGGGAAAACAAAACTCGTACATGTTATCGTGACTTAATCAATGTGATAAGCAAGGTTGGTGCACGATCGCGTTATATTTTGAAGGAAATTTGGAGTCGTTGGACCGAGTATTGGACATCACCTGCGGCAATGTTCATCTCAGAGCATAACTCTGTCAATAGACATGGAGGCCCGGTGGTGATAGTCTTTCAATACATACGAGAGGATCAATTACCTACTACGAGCATGCACATAGACTAGTAAGTATCTACACTTCACACCTATTTTGTATATATTGTGTTTTGTTTTATTGTACATAATGATTATGATATAAATGTCTGGTGCTATATATGGTTGTGTTAAGTTATTTTCTTTGTTGAACAGGGGGCAAATATCATAAATGTAGAGGAAACTCTGTCGAAATTTTTATAAATACTAGTTCACATTTGACAATTTAGGTCATACATGTAGGAAAAGTCATTGGGCATCAAGCCTACACCTATCCAGCTATTTTTGCACATCCACACGAAGAAACATGTTGGTGTGACATTTATCAACACCCGATGTAGAGAGCTGAATGTAAGTGAAATTAATACATTTTTATAATTTCTTAACACTAATACCTTACTAATGTAAACATTGCTTTCTAATAGGACTAAATATAAAAAAAATATTCAGTGACAATCTCAGGAGGAACAACCTGTAGATGAGACTCAGACGTATCTTGATGTTGTAGGTGGTAGGGAACGTCGTGGAAGAATATTTAGCCTAGGTTCATATGCGAACATATTATTCGTGCTCTTCCTTGTCCAGTACAGCAGTATTTGCTAGGCCAATGCAAAGCAATGAAGTAACCGAGCTTCGAGCCATAGTGAACACATTGAGGGAGCAGATAGGGTATTTGATAGAGGCTAACGTTAATCAACAGATGGAGCACATGGAGCAGATAGCTAAGATGAGAGAGGAGATGGGGGGCATGGCAAAGATGAGAGAGGAGATAAAGCAGGTGTCAAAGATCAGAGAGGCGATGGAGTAGATGGCCAAAATGCTAGAGCAGATGGAGCAGTCAGCTAAGATGAGAGAGGAGATGGAGCGGCTTGCTAAGATGAGAGTGGAGATGGAGCAGATGACTAAGATGAGAGAGCAAATGGAGCAGATGACTTAGCTTAGATAGGAGATGGAACAGTTAAAGGGGAGGTTTAACAGTTCAGAGTAACCACAATCATCACGACATTAGCTTGTCCTTGTCATTTGTTTTCAATTAAAAACATAAGTTATGCACATTGTAATGTTTTTATTATCAATTAAAATAATTGATACGTTATATTATCAATTAATTTTCTGATTAATCAAATTATGTATATATATATATAAATATAAATTAATTTATTATGAACAAATAATTGGTAACGCATTTATAACAACAACATAAAATTGAAATTTAATAAAAAAATATCTAACCAGATATTACCGACGGACATTTTTCATCGGCAATTTATAGTTATTTACCGATGGTAAGCAACACCGTCGGTAAATAAGATTTCTTTTTAGGTCATTACCTTCGGTTTATCAGCGGTTAGTTTTTCGTTGCTAAATTTTATCGATGAAATTTACCTAATTTATTCCGTCGTTAAAATTTACCGATGAAAACTTGTCATTGCTAATAATAGTTGGTAAAATATCAATGGTGATTTTCTGTCGGTATTTTTAACTATGACCCTTTTAGCGACGATTTTGTCTGCCGCTAATTTCCGTCAGTAATTAGGTTTACTGACAGAAAGTCCTAGCTTACAGACAGAATATTCCGTCGGTAAACAGGTGATTTCTTGTAGTGAAATCACATATAATCCATTAGAGATTTATATCATACAGGGAGAATAAGAAGAAAAGGATAACCATATTTTAATAGAACATGTAGCATATTTGGAAGTTAATGATGATTTAAGTGTTTAAACAAGATGCCCAGCTAAAATATGCATAAAGAAGTGTTTATTGGAATACAACCTATATAATATCTTTTAAGTATTTTTAAAAATAGTTTTAAATATATGTTAACATATTGTTAGTATTTTTTGTACGTATTTTTATTTTTACTTTTAAAGTTATGAATATAAGTTTGCTTTGATGTTCTTTCAATATTGGATTAGGATTATTTTACTTGGGATGAGATTTGATTGAGTTTTACAAGCTATATATACAATATGACATTCAACTCAGATCTATATGTACCTCATGTTACAAAACATCTTTTATGTAAGTCTTTTGTTCCCTCTCCAAAATTAGGCTTTGATTATTTATGATTATTAAGGGAATTTGACAAGCATTGTGATATTTTGTTATCATCAGAGTACTAAATCCAAAGTTTTTTCTTTTCCCTTGTTTTATAGATTTTCATTGTTTTTGTATGATGTATGCATTAATAGCAACGTACATCTTAAGTATGGGGGAGTGATTACCATTAGCCTTATTTTATTTATAATCATTTAGTCCAATCACATTTAGCTTAGTAAGTGAAAATTTTAAAAAATGAGGCAAAGAAATTGAGTTGATAAATTAGAAGTGATATTGTATTATGATTTGATTATATTATGTTGACAGATATTATAACTGATGAGTAGTTTAGCTAAAACTTGATTAAATAGTACTAATAACAATACTCAAATTGAATGATGAGTCGAATGTATAATGTTCACTTTTTTTTTTTGAGATTAAGTTCATGAGTGGCTAATTAGTCCATTTTATTATAAGTTGGTAAAAATGCATAAATAATGTGAGCATAAATAAGTTCTACTATGTTGATTTTGATCTAAATAATGGGTCAAAGTAATAAATGGTGCTAATAGCCAACTAAAATTATGACATGATTAAGTAACTAAAGGTATTCGTGACAAGATATTTATCCTTATATCAAAAGCTTGTAAGGACATTTTAACCAAACATATTATGCTTGGAGAAAAAATAAATCAAATTGCATTAGTTTTTGTCATTATAGCTTATCAAATACTTGTTAGTTTAAACTTTTTGCTCTTCTAATATCCTCTTTGAATATAAGATGAAGTTATTTAAATTAACTTAGAATTGAAAGGTCATTTAATTAGGTTAAAAATTGATAGAAAGTTGGTGTATTGTTTAGATATTTAATGAGTTAATGAATGGGATGATTGAACTGATAATAGTAATACTTGACCTCTTTGATTGAGTTGCTAAACTTTCCTAAAATCTAACTTTCCTAGGTTGATCTCTTTTGAGATTGGTCTGCTTGAGGGAACTAAATGCTTAAGTTTTAGGGATTTTACAAATGTTAATTAGATGATGTTTTGAGCATGATTTTGAAAGCATTTTGTTTGTATTTTGTTTATTTTATAAGAGGCCTTATTTTAACTCCCCAATGAAGAAAGAATGAATTTGAGCAAATTAGAGTTAATTTAGAGTTAGTTTTGGTATAATTTTAGAGAAAGGATTAGAACATTATTCACAACATATAACTATGTCCAATTTGTATTAGGTTTGAAAGAAAAGTTTGTCTATTAAAGAATTGTGTTTGGATATGCATTTGTAGTTATTTTTACAAAGTCAAGTGTTTCTGCATAATGAAAGTGATGAAGATAAACATAGGTGCACATATATTAGCGGTGTTGTTATGAAAGGATATTCGAATCACAAAATTAAACTAGAACATCTAGATAAAAGAAAGAAGTAACTTTAGAAAGAAAGAAGGAATTTTATTCCAGATTCAAGTAAATAACATTAGATTTCAATATCCATAAGAATGAGTTCTTTTATTTTGTGTTCTCGTGGTTAGGTTTCTTTATCTTAGTATGAACTGAATTAGTATGAATTTATATGAGATTAACCTGAAACATTTGTTTCATTGACTTTTTAATTTGATCAAAGACCTCATTTTTTTTATGATTGTTTATGATTATTTCTTGTGTTTGAATTAAAATTTACTAACTTTTTAATTCAATTTCAAATTTCATATATAGGAATTGAGAAATCATATGTGCCAATAGATCATAGCATGAATAATAAGAGTTACAAGGAATCCCATAGATATAACTACATGAATCTTCTATATTAGAGTCAAATATAACAATGAAATTCATAAAATAAGTTAAAAAAGACCTACCTGTTTAAAATTCATTAAAAACACTCTACTACCCTAAAGATAAGATATTTAAAATTATGTCTATTATATGAATTTCCTTGATATATTTGGCTTATGTATCAGCTTAACTCTAAAACCTATTGATCTCCTTTATTTGGTTTATCATTTGCATTTTATATTATTTAATTTTCATATTTTAAAGTCTCCATTTATGTAGAATCTCCATAAAATCTTTTTATTTTAAAAATTATCTTTGTTCAATTATTAACTTTAGTTTCTTAAACCGAGAAATATTTCTATTAGTATTTTATTATAGTGCGAGAAATGTAATAAAGAAATGAATAAAGGTTATTGTTTAGCAAAATTTACCCTAAACATAAACATAAATAGTTCCTCATAGTTATGGAACATTTAAAAGTTGAAATTGAATAATATTTTTTTCTTATTTCAAACTAAATTAAAAATATAAATAAAAGTTTGATTAATTATAATTTACAAATCCCTGGATTGAATCAATTAGTTTTATTCTTTCTCTTTCCAAGCTTGGTTCTTCTGAAATAATATAAATCTTATCCATTGAAGATGAAGATCCAAAGGATGAAAAATATCATGTAATACATTACCTTACATGAATTACTTATATCTCATGGAAGGAGTTTACCTTCAGGCCTATATATTTCTAAAAAAGTTTTCATAATGCAATTAATGTATTTTATGAGTAAAATAAATATATATTCATATCACACACAAAACATGTAATAACTAACTTTCAAGTTTTAAAAATATTGAAAGAGGACTCGAGAGAAGATATTTACATCACAAACTTTTAAAGATTACACATTAATTGCACACTCAATTAAGCATTACAAACAATATGCATTGCTAACTAGTTTATTGACTTAGAAAGGAATGGAGCAATCTAAAGATGTAAAAGAAGGCATAATATACAAATCAAACATATTGTAGGAGTTTATTATATTACTCTAATAGACCCTTTAAGTAGTCATATAGGTGAATTAAAACAATCATCACTTCTAAAATAAGGGTTTCATAAGTCATAACCATTATTTAAGATTGAATTATATAAAAAAGAATTTTAAAGTACAAAAAGAGTTGTTTTACAGTAGCGAGCGCCAAGTTTAATGTCTTAGGTCTAGAGTACCAATTAGGGAGCAGCAAGATGTATTTCTTCAAGGACAGATTAGTGCGACAAGAGATGGGATGTGTTTCAAAATGTTTTTCAACCCATTCAAGTAACAAAAACAATATTATTTATAACCTTGAAAAAAATTTAGTCCAAATTCAATTCAATGTCCAATCAACTTGGGCTTTGTCCATTGACTTTAATTTAAATTGGACTCAGGCCAAAATGCCAAGTCTAACATCAACCATGTTAACAATAGATAACTATCTATTATGTTTTTAGTAAATTGAAACTTGAGTATTTAATTGATACAATTTATAATTTTGATGAAATATAACAATATGTAAAAGTTAAGTTTTAAAATACAACATGCATTATAATCTAACAAATGTCGAACAACAATATTCCTTATATTTAAATTTAAAGGTGCAAATGGGTAGTGACCTTTTATTACATATTTTCAATAAAATTTTATATTTTTATTCATATTTTAAAAGTCAACTTAATAGATTTCACGATGTTAATAATATAGCCTAAATGGTAGTTATGAGTTTGCCTTTTTTTGGACTCCAAAAGATCCTACCTAACCAAATGATACTTGTAAATAACAAATGCAAAGCGAATGTAGAGAGAGAAGCTCCCCTTCCCTTCCCCTTCACAGGCTTTCTTTACTAAATTTCTCCGTTTATTTTCTCCTCCCTTTTCTGTTCTTATTCTTTGCTTCATGATTCATCTTTAAACCTTGCCTCTTCCTTGAACCTTGCTTCTTCCTTATTACCTTCTTTTCACTCTCTCCTATGCTTTCAAATTCTTAAGGGCCTTTTAGTATTTTCATTTTTCCCTTCAATGATCACCTTCTATATTCTAGTACCTGTCAATTGCTTTTTTTATTCTTTTCTTGTTAGACCCCATGCCTTCTGCTAGTGTTCCAGCCTATCTTGAGTAGTATCCTTCTATTAATTTTCCTAGTCTACCCTAAAAAAGCCAGACTTTGCTTCCTGTTAAATCTTCTAACTTTCCTCAAACTCTTGCCCCTATCCCTACAAATTCTTGACCTCCATTTCCACCCTTGAATCTAAACACACTTGCCAAATCTCACCATCTAAACCCCCTTATCCTAGTCCCAACCCAAAATCTAATCCTCACGTTCCTCCTTTTGTTGCTAGCCTACTCAGGAAATCCTGGACTTCAGTTGAAGGGGATTAAAATCCGAGTTTAAAAGTCTCATATATACCTTCTACAAATTCCAAAGTTTCTCCTCCTTTAGAAACTCTTAAAGTACATCTAGAATTATAGAGTGCTACTTTAACTAGGATTTTTCTTTGACAAAAGGATCTCTTTCCTTGTCATGAAAAATTACACTTGGAACAATTGGAGATCCTTAGGATTCAAAGATATCCTTGTGAATGATTAGGATATATTTTTCATTAAATTCCATAGTAAATAAAATGCTACAAGAGTGTTAGAATCAAGGTCATGGCATGTCAACAACGAACTATTTCTTCTTCAGAATTGGAGACTAGGGTTTGATTGTAACACATCACTGCCATAGGATATATGCCTGAAATTCTTAAGAATATCCGAGCACATACCCTATAGAAATGGCATGTTAGAGCAGTCACATTCACTTAATATGGCATCATACACATCATAAGTAATGATAAAAACAACTTATCTAATTTCATTAACAAAACATGTTTTACACTGTTATTTCATTACAAACCATCCATATATTTACAATACAGAAACAATCTGTGATCACACTATTTTAAACAAAAGATTCTACATGAAATGAAACTTTACAAAGTACTCTATCTAAAATCCTCAGATGACATCTAACTAGACCTTTGAGACATATCTTGATCTAAAATGAATAGTACTAAACTTCAATTAGTTTGTTCTACTATTAAGATCTCCTCTTAGTACCTGATAATCAACGTTGTAATTTTGATGAGTTTTGCAAACTCACTAAGTTTTCCATCATCAATGTGTTCACTCAAAATAGAACACATATATATTAATGAATAACATTTAGCTTAATAAAAGTAACACTTCATTTAGAGTTATAACTCATATTCTACAATTTCCATCATAATACAAGAAACTTTTAAGAAAATAATAACTTTTTAAGTCATTCCAAAAGTACATTATGAATGCAGGAATATCATGTAATCATTTTAGAACATAACACTCATTTATCACAATTCTTCATATCATCATAAAAATCATAAGCATTTCTTAATATCAACACAACATAGTTCAACATTCATTTGCAATCAATATCATGAACACATTTAAAGATACAAATGCAAATGCAAATAAGACTCATTCCATTTTAACTTTGTTATGATTGAGTGCCTATTTCACTGTCCTGTATCTATTGTAGATGCAGGGCTCTTGTCATTATTGTCTCATATTCGTTGTAGATGCTAGGCTCATAAAACATTAATCCTGAGGCTTTGATGTTCACAATTGAGCTTAAAGCTCTTTTCATGTTAGCTACTCTAGTCGCAACTCCTTATATGAACATGCATCATGTAATGGAGTATAACAGCTGACATAATATATAATCAATCTCTTTCAGTCAATGAGCACATTCAATTTTCATAATTCATCGAATCTAAGTTTGTCATTCAAAAAATAGTTAAGCATTCATTTTCCTTATCACATTCAAATCATAAACACTCCCAATATAGTCCTGAATATTGAACTCCTCAGACAATCAATTATCTAGAATCAATAATATCATAATTATATCAATTTCCATTTAATATAGAGGAATTAAGTTTAATCAACACAATTTGAATAGAACACATTACTAATCAAAATCTCACATCTAATTTACCCACTATAAATATAATTCAAACATAAGCATAAATATTTAAGTTTATACAACTAGGTTAACTCACAGTATACTCCAGTTAACTATTGCCTTGATGCACTGACAATGTCTGGATGATGTCAGTCGATGTGTGCCTCTAAATCAAACAATACACACACGTAACTAATTGATCAATCAAATGAATGCTCAAAGTTACACATGTATATGTGTCATGTTTAATACATGCTCAATTGATTATTTTAGGTATGAAATCTTATTCACAAATCATACTTATACATTCATCATAGTTTTTGAATCATGTAGTTGCAATTAGGTTTATGCCTTAATACACTTGATTACTTTCAATTCATCACTCAAACATTTGTCATTCTTTTTTCCTAGGATTATACACTCATATAATTTCCTAGTTCTCATTTAACCATTCCCAATTCATCACTTACATACTTTGAATCACATTACATTCATAAGAACATCTTTATATCATTATCAATTCATAATTTACACTTATCATCGAACATTTTTCATGATCAAAGGTCTTTTATAACACACATATAATTGTTGTTTTAAATATAAAATTTCAGCAAGCTAGATTTATACATTCACTAAACTTTTTCCAATAATATATATTCATACATTTACCCAATTCTCATTCATAACTCTAATGCTCATTCATCCATACCTTATACACATTTCTCAGGTTCTGAAGATCATGTTTGCATTAAAAGAACTCAGTTATTCCTTAAACAAATCATAATTTTCATATTTGAACTCAACTACATCAAAACAATCCATTCTTTAGGTTATGACTTCATTTAATTATATAAAATTATCAAGATATCTTCTAGCCAAAATGATTCATAGAAGCATTAATAAGACATTAATAATCAATTTTTATGTTTTATACTTGGACTAATTCGAGCTCTAAGGTCCTCAAAAATTAATAAATAATATAAGGTTCTAGCATAGGGGTCTATCACAGGCAGTATTAGGGAAACAAGCACAACTCAAGCCCTAGTCACTATTTTATCAAAGCTAGTTTCATAAGGGTCAAGCTAAGACTAATATCTACAACTTTCATTCTTTGAGTTTCTTCAAATTCATGCTCTAAAGATATGTAAAATAGATCAAAATAGGAAGATGAAATTGAAACCAGAATTTCGACCTACAACTCTAATTTTCCATATTCAAGAACACTTCAATAACACCTATCTTTACCATGAATTCTTCATCAATTATACCTCAAATCCAAACTTAAATCATCCATACAATAGAATAGAATAGAAAAATACCTAAGTTTGTGTAGAAATTTCTAGCACAATCAATCATTAACATCATATGTAATTCATCCTAATTCATCATCATCAATTCTCTATCATAACATGCTATAAAGACTAATCATTTACTTACATGTTTAACTCCAATTCCAACTCAAAATATGAAGCCAATCCAAGTAAGCAAAAACATCACACATTCAAGGTAAAACTTGGATGGATTTTGGCTAGGTTTAGTAAGGCAACTTCAAGCTAATCTTTTACTTAATTTTGAGGCTAAAATATGGGTTATTTGTGAAAAAATTAGGCATAATCTTAAGCAAGTTTAGGGAGGTGAATAAAAAGAGTTCAGTGGTGCGAGTGAGAGAAGAAAGAAAAAGAAATGAGCTGAACCAAGTTTACTCCTGTTGAATGTTACACATAAGGTGCTAGGTGTTATCTAATGAAATGGCCATATGTCTAAAGAGATATTCAACATGTATCAAGTATATATGTGGCCATATGTTACCATCAAAACTAGGTCACATGCCATGTATTACAGCTGCCACTGTCCATTAATCAACTATGCCATTTTTCATCAACCTACCAACCCATTTGTCACACAATGATCAATGTCAAATGACACTCAATTATAGGCTAAATCGTCCAAAATTTTCATGTATCAATTTATCTTATCACTTGGCATTTTTCCTAACCCAAATGTACATCTTAATCCCTCAATTTTTTCGTTATACCAATTAATTTCAAATTTACTACTTGTGATAAATCAAACCAAAATGCAAGGCATAAACATTTCATAATTGACATCATGAACATTTTAAACTTTTCATACCCTGGAATGAATCAATTAAGTGCATATGCTATCTTTGTAATGTGTACAAAATCATAAATTATATGTGTGTATGTTAATGATATGCAATTCATTAATTCTAATTACAAGATAAAGTTTTAATCCTCAATATGAAAATGGATTATTACATTGACTGCCAGGAGATTAAACAAATCAATATCCCAGTATGGATGTGTATTCACATCATTTCCTTTGAATATTAGACTATAGTCGATTTAAGCCATCTAGCTAGCTTTATGGAGAAACCTATCTACATAAACTAAGCCACAGTAGAGACAAGTAGGATCAACTTTACTAGATCGTGTGTGGTGGTTGAAGCAATGATTTATTTGTCTAATGAAAACTTTGCTCAGATTAAATGATGATATGGTGCTTATCGAAGATATTGTCAAAGTCACTTATGCCTGGAAGCCTCTAAATCTTGCATGTAAAAAGTCTTAGAAACCCACTGGAAGAGTATTCAAATTTGGTTTTTCCGTTGACATTGATAGTAATAATAATATTTAGAACCAATCAGTTTCAGTTTCAGCTTCAGATGATGGAGTTACTACCAACTTCTTTACTAACCAATTAGATAGAATCAACCATCACTGCATTTTTTAGGATTTGGCTCTTCCCACTTCCTCTTGTTCTAAAAAGACAATAACAGCTTCTATCATTTCTGATCCTTGAGCCAATACTAGCATTTCCACTGAATTTGAAGACCAAGCTAACCTTGATATAATTTTTGGAAATATGACAGTCCCAATATCTAACTCTTTTAAAAAGATAAGTGAACCTTCTAATGACCATCCCATCAACCCAATAAAAGAGCCGCATTCTATAAAAGTCAATTTGGAAGATCCTAATATTAAGAATTTTATAACCTCTCTCGATACTAGTTTTGAGCAATCAACAAAAATTCCCAACCCTCACCCTATCTACTTTGCAAATCCTATACAAGATCTCATTTTAGTTGATCCAAACACTGAAAATTCCAGCTTTTAACTTATTAAAAAAGGAAGATCAAGCAGGAGGAAAAGGACCTCTTTAGGCTATATATTATGAATATATCAGCTTACAATGTCAGGGGTTTTAATTCCTCTAAGAAAGAGCTTTTGTTAAAGACTTCATCTTTGAAAATAAGCTCATCTTGCCAGTCATATTGGAGTCTCGAATAAAGCAGGATAAATGCAATCTACTAGACCATTTGCCAATGGATTGGAAACTAATCCATAATTATGGTGACCACCTAAATGGTAGGATACTTGTAGTTTATAACTCAATAGACTTCCAATTCTCAACATCTTCACGACTGCTCAAATTGTCCATTTAGATGCTGTCTTTTTTAGGTGAAAACTAGAATTCATATCTCACTTGTGTATGCTTTCAACTACCCCTTCCAAAGATGTGATTTATTGAGTAATGTTAGAAACATTGCTTTTTTCACCAATACCCCCTGGCTCATTTTAGGTGATTTCAATGCAACCCATCTCCACTAATGAATCAAAAGGGTTTATAGCCCAAAGACAACATTGTGTAGAATTCAAGAAATGCCTTGATGACATTCAAGTTTTAGATATACCTTTTGGAGGCAATTTCTTCACTTAAAGTGACAAGCAGACTGGTTGCTCACTCATTAGAAGAAAACTTAACTTGACAGATCCCTTACCAAATTGGACTAGTTGCAAAGATTTCCCCACTAATTTTTCACTCTTTCCCAACTCCAAGCTCTTGGATCATTCCCCCATTATAACTACCTTTGGAGGTCCTAATCCCTCACATTCCCCTTTTAGATTTAATAACTTTCTTGTTGATCTTGCAAGTTTTCAGGAAGCAACAGAGAGGGGTTCTAATATTTGGTTCACTGGCATTAAACAACATATTCTTATGAGGAAACTCCAATCTATAAGGGATGAGATTAAACTATCTCATAAACAGAATATTGGAAACACCTCTCATCTCATTTCCACTGCCAGAAAAGTACTAGA
Organism: Erythroxylum brevipes; assembly: GCA_027479065.1. Taxonomy (NCBI): domain Eukaryota; kingdom Viridiplantae; phylum Streptophyta; class Magnoliopsida; order Malpighiales; family Erythroxylaceae; genus Erythroxylum; species Erythroxylum brevipes. The sequence goes on along the minus strand of JANIHY010000005.1, from coordinate 29,093,265 downwards.
CGTTGCGTAATCTAAGGACTATAGTAATCCTTATTCCAATTTCTTCAGTGAATAGGAGAAGCATGCTCTGAAAATAATTCTCAAGCCTTAAAATTCCATAACTCTCTTATAACAAAGATTAAGGATTCACTGGTTGCAACATAGAGATCAGAATATTGTTTTCTTCAACAATGTCATCTCCTCTAGAAATAATTCCAATATAATCCACTCCATCTATTATTTAGGAGCTACACTCGATTCACCAACTTAAATCATGAAGGATACGAAGGACCATTTCACTAATTTCCTTAGTTTAACTTATATTGCTAGATCTTCTACTAATCTTATTAAAGAGATTATTCAAAATCAAAATACTAGTCAAGATTTCAATTCTCAGTTTAACTTATATTGCTAGATCTTCTACTAAACTTATTAAAGAGATTATTCAAAATCAAAATACTAGTTAAGATTTCAATTCTCTATTGGCTCCAATCAACATTCAAGAGATCAATCAGGGTTTTAAAACCTTACACCCTAAAAAACCCTAGCCTGGATGGATTCAATGCCAACTTTTTCTTCAAAACATGGCATATCACCAACAAGATAGTAATGGATGATTTCTTGGAGTTCTTCAATAAAGGCAAGCTATTTAAGTAAATTAATAGCACTTTGATTACTTTGATTCCCAAAGGAAATAATTCTGTTAGCTTTGGGGATTATCAATTGATTGCTTGTTGCAACACTGTTTATAAGGCTATCTCTCAAGTGTTGTCACTAAGACTCAAAGCAATTATCCCAAACTATATAGATCACAATCAAGTTGCCTACATTCCTGGAAGATCCATTGGTAATAACATTTCAATTGTGCAGGAACTTTTCAAAAATTATAACAAGAAAAGAAGTCACGAGAATTGTGCCTTGAAAGTGGATTTCTAAAAAGCATATGAAATGTTGAATTGGAATTTCATTATTAATGTGATCTATGGATTTAGATTTCCAATAATTTTCATCAAATGGATATAGCAATGCATTAACACAGTTTCTTTCAAAATGTTACTAAATGGGATGGGGTTCTTACAAAAATAGTAAAAGGTGGAAAAGGAATAAAACTGGGGGATCCACTATCCCTTTATCTCTTCTCATTAGATATGGAGGTTCTTAATAGATTGCTAATCAAAGTGGTGGGCAGAGATCCCAAATTTAGGTATCATGGTAAATGCAAAAGCTTAACATTATAAGTTTATACTTTACTAATAACCTATTCTTATTATCTAAGGCTGATTGCAATTCTATCACTTCACTCAAAACTGCTCTCAATTTATTCATCAACTTGCCTAATTTGCCTATCAACTACAATAAGAGTGCCCTCTACATCTTCAAGAGTGCTTCCAATATAACTTCTACTCTTGTTTCTATTTCTGGTTTCAAAATTTAGCAATTATGTTGGACCCCGCTGCCGGAACCCAACATCGGACATGAGAGCGTGGAGTGAACCATGCTAAATATACATTTAAGGAAAAAGACCCGCGGAAGATTTAGGGGCCTGCTAGAAAACATACTTGAAACCTACTTTCATGTGATTTAATAAACACGGCTAAACATGTAAATTAAACGATTGAGGAATGGGACCATCGGAAGTCCAATGGACCCATCATGAACAAACTCAAAGCTTACTTTCATGCTTTAGAAACAAACATATCCATAACTCATGCACCAAAGTTGAGTTTCATAAAGCGTTAAGAATATCTCAAACCAACTTACAACTTTGAGTTCAAGAGCCCAAAAAGAAAAAATACTCTTGAACCAATAGTACTTGAAATGAAACTAAAGTTTAGAAATAAACATGACAAAATGGAGTGTCGCCGTACTCGTGACTCACTCGATCTCTTGCTCATCACCTGTATGGGGGAGATTAGAGGGGGTGAGCTATAAAGCTCGTGGGAACATATTTATAACATAGCAATAAGCAAA
>JANIHY010000005.1:29064692-29076363 GCA_027479065.1 Erythroxylum brevipes | reverse complement strand
TTAGGTATAGTAGAGGGACCCCATATGTCACTATGAATCAAATGAAAAGGATGAGAGCTTCTTTTATTGCTAGTAGGAAAAGATACTCGAGTATGTTTTGCAAATTCACAAACATCACAATGAAATTCAGAAATATCTAATCCTTGAAAAAAATGAGGAAACATGACCTTTAAAACTTTAAAAGATGGATGACCTAGGCATAGATGATACAGCCAAATGGTATCTTTATTTGAGGAATTGAGAAATGACAAAGATAGGTTGCCCCTAACTCTTAGAGGAAATTCAAGTAGGTAGAGGCCACCCCTTTCCTTAGCAAGTCCAATCCTCCTCGCCGATACCTAATCTTGAAAGACACAGTGAGAAGGAAAGAAAGTAGCATAACATTTAAGATCATGGGTAAGCTTTTGAATAGAAAGTAGGCTAGCCGACAGTTTTGGAATACGGAGAACCCTTTTCAGAATAAGGGTAGGTGTGATGTGTATATCTCCGAAACCTGCATAGTAACTAGAGAGCCATTGGCCACTACAATCTTTTTATTACTTGGGCATGGGGTATAAGTGCGAAAGAGTTGAGATGTAGGTGTTATATGGTCTGTGGCACTCGAGTCTACTATCCAAGAATTGGTATGAAGATTTTTTGAGGCATTCATGCAAATAGGGAGTAAAGGTTTACCTGAAAGAGCCAAAGAACAAGTCTTAGAAGGTCTTTCAATAGTCCCCAACAAGCTTCTCAACTTCTCAATTTCTTCACTGTTTAATTCTCTTGTTCTTGGATTTTCCTCAACTTTGGGCTAATCTACCATATGTGCTTAGGAACTCTGCTGTCCCCCACAGTTTCCCCTTTCTCGACTTGGTGGTTTATCCTGTATTTTCCAACATGTTTCCTTTTTGTGCCTTGGTTTCTTGCAGTGGATGCACCAAAGGTTGTCCTTATTCTCCTTCCCTTGGTTTTCTCTACCAGAATGCTTAGATAGATCACTATTTCCTTTGTCCTGATGATCAGTTTTTGCTAATAATGTTGGCCCGTACATGGTTTGGGAGGTTGATGTGATTAAGAAGAAGTTACTGCAGTGAAGAAGAAAATAATGCAGCAATTAAGGCTACCCTAACGAGAATCACATAAGAGAGGTAAGGAGGAATGCAGCGATGAAGGCTTGAACACACAAGAGAAGAACCCGAAAAAAAAAAGGGGGTTTTGGTAGTGCAACAATGAAGGCTGCTTAAAGGAGAAATCCCAGAAAAAGAAGCCCTATGGCTTTGATACCATGTGGGAAAGAATTTCATATATTCTTATATATTGAATTGGAAGTATACAGCCATATATAGGACTTTACGAGTAGGAATTTAAATATGGAAAGTTATCTAAAGCTATCTAATGTAATGCCTTAATTCAAGGGATTTCAAACTTATTCTATCTTATCTATTTACAGCCTATCTATATCTTAGTATAATCTACTTATAGCTGTTCAGTATCTCAACATGTGGCATAGTTCATCTGATTTTTGTCTTTTCATTCCTTCTTTACTTTTTTATGTTTATATAGTTATTTAACTATTGCATTGTTATTTGTTTGCCAAACATTGCTTGCTTGCTTATTAAAGTGCTATTCTAAGGGATTTTCTTTTTTAATATTCTAAGTATATTCATTTATAAAAAATGTTCTTTTTCTTGTAGTTAGAACTTCGTGATGTTGATAATGGAAGCAAACAAAACTTACGGTTTGGTACAGAAGAAGCTGTTGAAAGTATGTTGCTTGCCATCAGTTCCTTAGCCGAATTTGTTGTATTATACCTCTAAAATTCTCCTCCATTTATTCTTCATGAGATATTTCTCTTCAGGCATTGTACTTCTATATTATTGGTGGTTTTATCTCTTTGTCCGTAATGATGCTTTTAAGCAAGGATCTACACTTAACCAGTTATAGTACTTGTTGGGTAATTAGATGAATCTTCTGTCTTATATGATCAATGGACCCAACTCTAGGTAAACATGGAATTATCAAAGTCAATTTTGACTTGAGCCATACCAATGCCACCATTTTTTGAGAACTTGTGATGGTAATCCCTTTCTTTGGATTTCTTACAGAGAAGCTTAGACATGTAGATGGAAGACTTGGAAAGAATTTTGTCATTGTTTTTTGATATATTGCAAGAGAATTAAAATTTGTTTACATTCGTTTTTTCTTTATTTTGTGTATGTAAAGGAAAGGAATTGGTGATCTGACACACACAAGTCTTTTCACAGCTTCATGCATCAGGAGCTACTTTATTCCACTTCAACTTCTTAGACAAGCAAAGGAAATAATAACCCCTTTTGGAATATTAATTGAAAAGGCCAGTATTTCAACTTCTACCAAATGACACGTTAGGGATATACACAACTTCTACCCCTTTTGAGAAGTTGTGAATCCCCTTGGTGTTGTTTGACCCTTTAATTTTGTTGTCTTTTGGTGTAACAACTAACAGCTACTCTCATAGATGAAGTTAATTAGTATTGTTGTAAATAGATATGCCTATCTTATTGCTAGTTGGAAACTCAAATTTGCTGAGCCAAGTAGGAGTTTGTCCTATTCTTTGCTAGCCATTATTTGATTCTTAACCTAATTGAAAACGAGCTTGTAATCTGATTTAGGTCAATTCTCCTAAAAGAAAAATCTTTCTCTGTTGCAAATTTCTCACTAGTTGTATTCTGATAAAACTCGCTACAGGGGTATATGTAGAGGAGAGGTCTTTCACATGTTTGTATACAGAAGGTGAAATGGCATATCTTATGGAGTGAGTTCCATGTCGAGTATCCCACTTCATGAGATAGACTATTCCCATGCAAATATCATAATCTTATGCATAACATTCTCTTTGTTTATAACTTTTCTCAGCTCTGAAAAATTTGAACAATTAGAAGTGCCAATACATATATTCGGCAAGGCTGCTGCATATCTTAAAGGTTGGTAAAACTCAACAATGAGGTTTTTGTCTTTTGTTGTGATATTCACTGTTATATTATAGTAACACACCTGAGGGAGCTTAGTCTGCTAATAATTTAATGAACAAATCCCTTGTATGCTCTTATCTATCTATTTATTGTTGGAAGTTCGCTCGTATGGCCACATTCACTTGGTTTCAATCTTTCAACTAACATGATTAGTGCGTATTTCTTTGAACAGGGTTGCTCTCATTTAAGTGGCTTCATGACTTGCCATATTTCCTTAGCCTGCTTTTGACTTTCAATGCGTGATTGTGATTTACCACATTCTTAACTATCCAAAAACTTTTGGAATGCAATTTCTTACATCTAATACTATAATCACCATTCTTGATGGAATTGTACCAACTTATTCGCTAATTTGGTATCTTTCAATTAAATTTCATGATGTAGGACCTTCTCAAGGCAATTTGGATGCATTAGTGCTATGGTGTTGATTTTGAATTATTTTTAAGTTTGTGTTGTTTAGAGGTTAACTTTGTTTTGTAAATATAGTGAGTATATACTTAAAAGTGATATGGTGTTCATGTAGAGTTATTTTTAAGTGTATCTTTTTCAAAGATTAGCTTAGTTATGTAAATGTAGTGAGTATATACTTTTAATTTAAGTGTAGAGCTGATTTTTGGATACGTCAGTCAAGTGGGATTAGGTCTTGATTCTAAGGATTAGATTGATCTTGGACTTGTATTCTAATTACTTATGAGTCACATGAATTTAATAAATTCCTCATAAGGTTTTTATTTGGTTACTTTAACATTTGAGTATATAAAGTTGTTTTGCAGTTTGTTATTTTGGTTTAGTGTGTTTTGATAGTTAGACTTTGCTTTTGAACTAAAATTAGTCCCAGCTCCTTGTTTCTCCCACACACACACACTGTCTCTCTACCTTGCTTCCCCTTTCCCTTCTTTCTCGTTACTACCTCTTTCTTTGCGTTCTTTTCATGTTCCCCTTCCCCTGCCCTAAGTATTTTAGCACTAAAGGAACAATCTGATGGTCACAGAGGAAATGAAAATTAAGTTGCATTTATTTGATGGGAGACCTTTGTCTGGATTAGTTCCCAAGAAAGTGACATGCTTAATTAAGGAGACACAGGCTAATCCAAAGGGGCTTACAGTCACTCCTAGGTAAGTTCAGATGCTTAGTTTGTCTACTACAGGCATTCCTTGTTCATTTCTTACTATTACAATGGTATATCTTGTCTGTCTATTTCCTTTTTTCTCTTTGCACGTATATTCACTAAGATATTATCTCTTGCTACAATTTTTTTGGTTCTTTTACTCGTTAAAGTTTCTATAATTATTAATAGACGCTATCATGTTCCAATGTGTTTTAATTTTGTTTGGAGATCTATGTTATCAATGAAATTCATTAGTTATTTTTTTGTTCTTTACATGCATACTATTAGGTGGTGTTAATCATCCTTGTAGCTCCCTAATCAAATTTGATTATTGGTGACAATTCTTGTTTCTCATATTGTTGTTGGTCTGCAAATATTTATTGTTATCATAAATAGTAAACATTTGGATGGAAAATATTTATTGTATCATAAATCGTTAACATTTGTATACCTAGTACAAAATAATAAAGGGTATTTGAGAATTTCAGTTCTACAATCTTGATACTCTTAAGAACTTGAAAGTTTTGAAGTTACAACAATTTTTGAAGTTTTAGTTTGTTCACTTCAGGGATAATTTCTTTAGAGTTGAATTGAGGTATGTGAGGCATAAAAATGGAAGTCTTGTTAATTGTGTTCTTACATGAGTGAGCATGAAGTTACATGGGGTTGTTTTTCTCCCCCCATAATTTTGGTTTTTTGATCTTAGATTATTGTGTCATTTTTGGTTTTTGTATTTTTTGTGATTTTTCTGCATTCCTTTGGCATATTTTTTTTTCATGATTGCATATTTCTTCGTACATAATAATTAATTTTATGAAACTTATTGTCAATTCCATTTTCTACAAAACTATTTTGTTAATACTTGCCTTAAATGTAGGTATATTAAGGCTTTGCTGGATAATGGTCTCAATGTTCAAGTAAGTTGGCATATTCACTTCTTTTGTTCTTTATCTTTTCTAGTATTAGTGCCATAATTTAGTTATGGTATTGGAAAGCTTGAATTGGAAGAAAAAGTTGGTGAGTTTATGAACTGGTTGACAGGCTAACACTTGAGAATGCTAATTGGGTAAAATGTCCAATATGGGCTTCTATATGATGTGTGAAGCCTGTTGAGTAGCAAAATGTCTAATGTTTATAATTTAAATTTGAGGGCGAGTCTTGGAGCAATTGGTAAAGGTTACTCCTTTCTGACCAGAAGGTCATAGGTTTGGGTCACTGAAACAGCCTCTTTGTAAAAAAAAATGCAAAGGGAATGTTACATATATTGATGACCCTCTCAAAACGGTAAAGTTTTGTGCAATGGAGTATGTTGTGTTTTTTTTATAATTTAAATCTGAAATTTTGCTGATTTGTAATTCTAGTCATAATTAAATAGTCAAACTTTCAATTTGTTACAAATATAATGCACCGTTAACTCTATCCTTAGTGATGTTGACACGAATCGCCTTACAGAGTAGTCCCTTTACATACCAGCACAAATGTAACATTTAAATAATTATATAATAAAAACAAATATAAAACCCAAAAGTTCACCTACTCTCCCTCTCCTCTGTGATATCCTGACTCATCTTGTTCAGGATATCCTGACTAATCAAATCAAGTTGTTGAATCTTTCTCACAACAATTTTGTTGGAGCAATATAATTGACACTCAAATCTTTAGCAAAATGAAAGTCTGAACATTTCAAACGAAAAAATTGGACAGGAGCATACCTCTCCAGCTCACTCAACTACATTTTCTTGATGTTTTCATTGTTGCGCACAATAATTTATCAAGAAGGGCACTTGATATGGTTGCACAATTTGGAACGATTGAAAATAGAAGCTAAGAGGGAAATGCTTTCCTGTGTGGACTACCATTGTCAGAAAGTTGCAGTGCAACACTGCTATCCTATAGTTCCCCTAATTGTGAAGAAAAAGATGGTTTCATAGACATTAATGTCTTCTACATAAGCTATATGGTGTCATTCATGATGTTGGGAATTTTTGCAGTTTTATGCATAAATCCTTATTGGCGATGAGCATCGTTTTCCTTTGTGGGAAAAATAATGAACAATTGCTCTATTTTCTAGTGGCAGCATTCCTATGTTGTCCAAGTATAGTTTTATCAGCCTTTTGCATAGAGTCTGATATCAAGTTATGGACACACTATAGACTGCTAACGGAGGAGGGAGGGAGAGTAGGGGAGTTTTTTTTGGTTTCAAATTATTTTTATTTTATAATTATTTAAATTTCATGTGTGTGCTGACTTGTAAAGGGACAAACCTATATAGTGATCCATGTCAATGTCATTTCTAAGAAGGATTTGAATTATCAATTAAGATAGGAATTTGATTTTCAACCTTAACAGTAGTTAACAGTAGGCTATATTTGCAACAAATTGAAGATTTGAGCATTTGATTGATATTTTTGATAGTTCTGGTTAATATTGCAAAATTAGACTGGGTTTAAAATATAATATACCCTTATACAAAATAGTACATTATGGCCCCGCGTCTGCTTGAGTTTTTGGACCCTTTTGTCATTATTTAATTTAAAATCTGCAGTATTCTTGTACAGGATATATATATATATAAGCTTCCTTTCTTGAAATGTGCAGGTACCTGCCTATTTAGAGGCTGGTGAAGAAATTGTTGTCAATACTGATGATGACACCTACGTTAGCAGGTTAGCTTTAGTAGCTTCTTAGTTGGACATTGGCATTTATTCTTGTCATTTTTATTTTTGTCTTTTATTTTGCCAATTATTTGGCACTGTTTATGCATTCCATTATGTTGCAAGCATACTCAATGAAGGTTATCAAATGTTTGCATGTGATCACCTATGTATTAGCATAAGTCTTCATATTCGGCAATTTCTCTTTTTCCTAACATTGTTGAAGTCGGGCAAATTCCATGGATCTATCTAAAAATTCTTTTTGAGTTTAGGGATTTAAATTGTTAAGAACTGTTGGCCGGACTTTGAAAATTGATTGGATTTGTAGGTCAAATAGTCAACTTGATTGAGATTTTAGGCCAAAAGAATGGATATTTGGTCCGTGTAAATTCTTGATATGGTTGGTTCTTGGTGTTTTGATCTACTTCCCCAATTTTTCATTGCCCTGCCTGCAGCACATTGATAAGATCTCATCTTGACTAATTATTTGATATTATCTCCTTTGTTTTGAATTTATTTTTGTGCTTAAATATGAAAATTAATGTTTGTTTTGTTTTAGGAGATGAAAAGTAGAGATTACATCAAAATAGGTCTCTATTGATGATAATGACAAATTTTGGACAAAGTGAAGAGATTGTTGCAATAATAAGACTGATCACTTGAAGAGTTAGAGTTTGACCGGAAAACTTCGCCGTATCCTTATCATGAAGGAGTTTGATTTTAAATTCGTTTTAGATAAACATCTTTACAAGTTGGAGTTAAGTTATGATTAGATTAGAAAACCTTATAAAAGAGGTTTTTCATAATAAAAAAGGGCTCTCTCTTCTTACATTTTTTGGAATTCTTAGTCTTTCTTCTATTTTGTTGTTGGAGCGAAAGCCGTGTGTGGCTAAATTCATTGTTCTGATTTAAGGGGATTCGATATTTTAATTGTAACCTTGTGAGATTTTGTGTTTTCAAACTTTTATTTACGTTTTAATTTAAGTATTTTTGTTTTGAATTCTCATATTTTATGAATGATTAATATTCGATTAATCTAACAATTTAATTGAGTATTTGATTATTCTATTACTATCCAAAAAGTCAGTGATCCGTAAGTGGCATAAAGAAGTGGTACAAGTAACAAATAGGTTATTTATGAATTTTCATATTTAACTTACGATAAACAAGAAAATTAAATAGAATAATTGCACCTATCTTGATTATTTAATTTAGGATTTAGTCTTTTTGATAGAGCTTATTGCTATCATTTTATTTGATATGGAATATTATTACACTCAGTTAATAGATGTCAAGTTTTGGTTTGGATGTTGGCTTTGAACCAATTAATTTAAAAAAATTTGAGATTTATTACGACTATCTTAATATGTTTCGAATTAACTGCTTAAATCGTGAAAATATTCTTTTTGAACCAATGATCAATGTTACAATTAGATGAGATCTTTCCCTTAAATCGAAGTTTGGTAATCTTGATTTTTTCAATTTTAAATTTAGTTGATTTAATTTATTTTTGTATTAATTTTAGTTGATCAATTGTTTCATAAAAAATCACCCATTTAATTTTATTACTTAAAATTAAGAACCTAGTGTTCAGTTATCTAAGGATTCGACTTGGTTTGATAACTACTACAAAAGTTTAGAGAATTGGTATTATTTTAGAGGCTTCAACAACCCGATCAAAATTTGATGCTGTTGTTGGGGAATTATTTCAAGTTTCTTAATTTCTTTGTGTTTTTTTACAGTTACCACTAACCTCTTGTATTGTATGACTCATGCTTCTATATAGGTAAATTGTAGTATAATCCAGAAATTCGGAAGACAACGCATCATTTGAGAAAAGAGACTAAGCAAGGAAGCGATCATTCACTTTCAAACGTGAAAGTTGAAGTAGATCCAACAATTAGTGAAGACTCTAATTTTCAAAAAGTGGACGAAAAGATGACAAATCTCAACCTGAGAACATTACGGGAGTTACTGACATAGAATTTGAATCAACAATCTTTATGCATTTAATTTTTAGATATTGAGGTAGATTTCGAATTGAAATCGGGTTTGATTCACTTATTGCCTATTTTTTGTGATCTTACAGGTGAAAATCTACATAAACACTTCGAAAAAAATTTCATGTTGTCTATTTTGGAATGAAGTCACAAGGTGTGATAGACGAATAAATTAATCTCAAGGTCTTTTCGTTCTCTTTGAAAGATAAGGCAAAGAATTGGTTATATTATCTTCCACCTGGCTCAATAATAATGTGGAACGAGATAAAAAGAACATTTCTAGGGAAATTCTTTCTTGCATCAAGAGCAACAAATATCAGAAATGAGATATGTGGGATAAGACAAATTACTGAGAAACATTATATGAATATTGGGAAAGGTTTAAGGAATTATGTGTCAATTGTCTACATCATCAAATTCTATATCAACTTCTAATTCAATACTTTTATGAAGGATTATTGCCAATGGATCGAAGCATGGTCGATGCAGTTAGTGGAGAAGTTTTGGTAAACAAAAAACCTGAGGCAACCAGATAGTTGGTATCAGTTACCGAAAATTCTCAACAGTTTGAGACAAGGATGAATGGAGCTATTAAGCATGTGAATGAGATAAGTAACACGCACCTTGAGGATAACATATCTTATTTAACCACTCTAGTTCATCAAATGACTATAGGTCAATTGCAATTGGCAAGAGTGTGCTGAATATGCTCATTCCTTAGACATCTTATGGATATATGCCCTATATTGCAACAAGACTCTCTTCAAGAAGCTATCACAATAGGTGGTTTCTTAGCCAACCTCAACAAACGTATGACCCTTATTCCAATTACTACAATTCAGGATGGAGGGATTATCCAAACTTGAGCTATGAAAATCAAGGAGGTCAACAATGATATCAACCTCATAATTTTAATAAACAACCTCAAGCTTTTACATACGCTCAACCTCAATCTTCAAATTCAGGTATGTCTTTAGATGAAATTGTTGAGGCACTTGCTAATAATACTCAACACTTTCAACAAGAAACAGGGCAAGCCTTCAAAACTTAAGAAATCATAGCACCCAATTAGCCACTCGTAAGTAAATTGGAAGCTCAAGCATTGGAAAAAATTACCTTTCCAAACAATGGTGAATCCTAAAGAGAATGTGAGTGCAATGACTTTGAGAAGTGGTAAGGAAATTCAATTTGGAACTTCTTTACCAACAGTGGAAGAAAAGCACGATGATGGAGAAAAGAAGGAAGAACTTCCAACTTAAGAATCAACAAAGGTAAACAATGATTCATCTCCATCAATATCAATTAATGCACATTTACCTCCTTTTCCTAGTAGGTTGGCTAAACCAAAAGATGAAGGATACGAAAGAGAGACCTTAGAAACCTTCAAAAAGGTGAAAATCATATACCACTTCTAGAAGTCATCAAGTAAGTTATGAAATATGTAAAATTCTTAGAGGAGTTGTACACAAATAAAAGGAAGCTGAAGGACAAGGGGATAATAATTTTAATTAAGAATGTATCAGTTGTTACAAATAGGAAATTACTAGAAAAATGCAAAGATCCGGGTATGTTTATACTTCCGTGTGTTATTGGTAATAAAAAATTGAGCGTGCTATGCCAGACTTAGGTGCATCTAATGTCATGTCATACTCAATTTATCGAGCTTTGAGCGTGCTATGCCAAACTTAGGTGCATCTAATAATGTCATGCCTCTAGCTGCATCTAATAATGTCATGCCATACTCATTTTATCGAGCTTTAAATCTAAATTCTTTGCAAGAAATTAATGCGATTATCCAACTAGCTAATTGTTAGTATGTCCGCCCTATTGGAGTTATTAAGGATGTTTTTGTCCAAGTTAATGGTTTGGTATTTAATAGATTTTTACATCTTAAAAATGGAAGGAGATAGTGTGGAACATTTGACTTCAATTTTATTGGGTAGGTCATTTATAAAGATGGCTAAAATGATAAACAATGTGCACGAGGCTGCTCTTTCCGTAAAGTTTGATGGAGAAATAGTAAAGTTCAACATTTATGACACAATGAAGTACCTAAATGATTTTCAATCCGTTTATCATATGGATGTTGTGGATTCATTTGTGCACGGTATGTTTAAAGAAGAGAGTGTTGAAGATAAGTTAGAATGTAAGGCCAAATCGGAAGTGAACGAGCAAATTGATGAAACTTGTGATGTTGTAGAATCATTGCCAATAATGCTAATAGATTCGACAAGTTTAAAAGATGAACTTACTACAACTCACAAAAAAATCTTACCTTTTGTTTTGTAGGATCCAAAGATAGAATTGAAGATGTTACCTGATCGTATACTTTTAGTTGACGGAAAATTATTACCCACAATCATTTCAAAAAATTTGACTAAAGAACAAGAGGAAGGGCTAGTAGCACTATTTAAGGAGTACAAATTGCAATTACGTAGAAGTATGGAAAGAATCGGCCACGTCGAGCATAACGACGTTAAACAATTGCACTTTTTGGGAGGTAACCCGAAATATGATAGTTTTATTTTATTTTGTTTTAGTTCTTTTTAGGATGCATTTGTTTGTTTTTGAAATATAAATTATTGAAAAGAAATTCCAAACTACTAAATCTTGTAAGATTAGATCTCGCCTTATGTGATTTTAGGCTGTTTGGAAACCTTTGAATTGAATTCATTAACGAATTGGATTCAATTACATTAATGAGATTGAATTGAATTTAATTTACACTGTTTGGAATAAACTCAGTAATATTAGAAATGAATTCAATTACACTGTTTGGAATGAAAATGAATATCGTAAGAAATGAAAATGAATATTATAATTATAATTATGATGGTTGGTTAAGAGAAAGGACTTATGACTATTACCATTAATAGTAGTTGATTTGTAAAAAATATTGAGAAACAAAATTTTATTATA
>JANIHY010000005.1:29041707-29064658 GCA_027479065.1 Erythroxylum brevipes | reverse complement strand
TATTTTAATTACTTATATTTACAATATATTTATTAATTAAAATATTATAATTAATTTTAATTAATTATATTGTAATTAATTAATTAATTACAATATTTTAATTAATGAATGAATTATATTTTAATTAATTGTATTGTAGTTAATTAATTATTAATAATATTTTAATTAATAGTCTTTAGAATCCAATCAAATGAAGCACAAGAGAGTGAGAAGTGAAGTAATTTAAAGAATGAAAGAACAAAAGAGTAAGACGCTACCTTTAAATGACACAGTAATTCTTGATAAGAAATACAGGGCAAAGAATTATGCTCAATAAAAACCTACAATAAATATATAAACTTTGATGAATGTCTAGTTATAAAATCACAGCAAACAACAATTTTTTATTCAAAGGTGTCTTCCTCAAGCTTCCATGTAATTGAATTCCTATACTTAGAGGAGTGAATTCAATTTATAAAGGAGATGGGTTTCAATTACATGCATGAATTGAATCTATCTATTTTTTGTATTTCCAAACACCTGAATTGAATTCAATTGCAATATTGAATTCAATTCACCCCTTTCCAAACACCCCAGTGTTTTGAAATAAGAATCTTAAAATCCCAAACTGCCAAATCTCATAAGGAGAGACCTCAGCTTATGCGATTTAGTGTTCTGGATTAATATTCTAACGTTCAAAAAAATAAATTAAAAAAATAAAAACTTAAATTTTCGTTATTATTTCCATTATTTATTTATTTATTTAATTTTTTTAAAAAAACCTAATCTATTCTTTCTTCTGTGCAGGACACCATCTTTTTCTATTTCATGCTCTCTCCTAGCGCTGCAACATCACACACGCCGCACTAGCTGGAGCACTCACTCACGCACCCAACCCTCTCCATCTGTTTCCACCCATAACCTCCAACGCTCGCATCATCTGTCTCTGACTTTCATGTAGCCCATCCAGTCTCTTCCTCACACGCAAATATCCTTCCAATGCCACAACCTCCCCAGTAAGCTCTCCTCCTATCCATGCCACATCACACACGCAAACCTCTCCTTCCACCCACATATCACACATGCTAGAGAACATAACAACAGCTCCAGGCAAAACACTCACGCAACAACATCGCAGTTTCAATCCTTCACCAATGCACCAACAGCAACGCACCCACACCCTATTTATTTATTTATTTATTAAGTTTTATTTTTACTGTTTTTAATTACTTTTTTCTTATTAATTACTTGTAGTTAATCTTTCTCTTAGTTTAATTTCAATTATTATTCAATTGTTGTTAATATTTTTCAAGTAATTTTTGTTTATCTTATTTAGTTTAATGAGGTGCTCTAAGGCTACTACTAAGATTGCAGCAAAAGGCAACTCACTGATGAATGCTAAATTTGTTGTAGGCTTGGAAACTAGTACCATAAAGAAGCATGCAGATAATGCTCAGATGCTCATCATTCAAGGAAGTCCTCAATTATTTATTTTCTTTAATTAACTTTATTGAGTGTGAGTATCTTATGCATACATTAGGGACAACGTATGATTTAGGTGTGGGGGAGCGAATGTTTTCATTTTGAAAAACTTTGTGATTTGTGCTTAGACTCATGATATGTTGATTTATTAATTATTCCTCATAATAACTTTATAATTTTCTAATTGTTGTTCATGAATAATTCTTAAGTTAGGATGCATTTTCGGTTTAAGATCTAATGCATGAGAGAGACAAGCATGATTATTGTTTTCATTAAAATTTTTCAAGTATCTCATTGATTTTGTTGAATGAAAAGTGTGAAAGACTTGATGCAAATTTTGACAGCTACGTGAGCTTTGAGCCTAAAAGCATTAATCATATATGTGCTCATATATTTTTTTGTTGTGTGTCATCAAACATAGTTTGTCTATGCTAGAACTTACTTTTGAATATGTGTTGAGACCACATTTTTTTTGAATTTGTGTATAAAGATGATGAGGGCATTTAGGATAACCATTTTTTGACCTAAACACACCTACCTTACTTTTTATCCTTAGAAAACCAATTTGAGCCTTAACCTTTCTTTCTTGCGTAATAACCTCGTTACAAGCCTAATTTACCCTTTTTTGTTGATATTCTTAATAATTTTGAACCCTTAAATGGAAGGAATTATATCAAGCTTATTTGCATAGGATTTTCACTATTTTCATGAAAAGTTAATTAGATGAGTCAAGTTGCATTGTTTTGATTTTTTTATAGAATGAAGGAGAAGAACAAAGAAAAACAAAAAAAATCCTCCTCTTTGACATTTTTGTTTAAAAAATAGAAAAAAGAGACAAAAAAGAAAAGAAAAGAAAAAGTGATTGAAAGAGATGTTATTTGAGTTTTGATTTAAGTTGATACTTGTGTGGATAAGTTTGCATGATTCCCTTCAATTTATTTAGCCAAAAAGTTCCTTTTGTCATACCTTACCTAAGCCATGTTACAAACCTTACTAAGTCCCTTTGATTTATGCATTACATTCATTTTGTTTAGTGGTGGAGATATGATTCTTGAGCAAGCTTATGAAAATAACCCGCTATATTTTGTTGAAAGCTTAATCAATCATAAACACTTTAAGTGTATAGAGTGAAATCCTTGTGAGGGTGTCAACTCTAGTTCATTTGATTTTAATAGGATTGATGAGAGATGTTATGTTTTAACAATGTATCATATGAATGCTTATTCTCTCCATTGTTATTTTATCTTAACCCCTAAATGTGAATTAGCTTTTGGATATTTTTAGATGATATGAATGGAGATGAGAGGTTGTTGTGAAGATGATTAATGTATTGAATTGATGTATGCTTAACGATAAGCATGAGTCTAGTGTGGGGAAATTTGATAAGATCTCATCTTGACTAATTATTTGATATTATCTCCTTTGTTTTGAATTTATTTTTTGCTTAAATATGAAAATTAATGTTTGTTTTGTTTTAGGAGATGAAAAGTAGATATTGCATCAAATTTGGACTCTATTGATGATAATGAAAATTTTTGGATAAAGTGAAAAGATTGTTGCAATGGATAAGGCTGATCACTTGAAGCGTTGGAGTTTGACTGGAAGACTTCGCCTTATCCTTATCATAAAGGAGTTTGATTTTGAATTCATTTTAGATAGACATCTTTACAAGTTAGAGTTACATTAGGATTATATTAGAAAACTAAATAAAAGGGGCATTTCTCACAACCAAAAAGGGTTCTCTCTTCTTACATTTTTTGGAATTTTTAGTCTTTCTTCTATTTTATTATTGGAGAGAAAGTTATGTGTGGCTAAACTCATCGTTCTGTAATTGCGGTCTTTCCATATGTAGTACACTAAGGTTGCCCAACTTAACTTGATAGCTTTAAGACTAGCTGCATTATGTACTCTAATTTTCCCTAACCAAGCAATAGTTTCACTCCAAAAATCTACTGGTCGGGCCACATTGAGTATAATCTACATCTGACCCCAGACTTATCTGATATACCTACATCTAATCATGAGGTGTTTTAAACTTTCTAGTTTAACATTACATAGCTCACAGTTCAAATTGCTAATGGAGAACCTAATCTTATCCTTTGTGAGCAACCCTCCATTGATTCTCATCCATAAGATGAAAGAGTGAGCAAGATTAAGATCATTGTCCCATACTAAGGCTGCCTACTCTTGCCTTGTGCTCTGTGTAGCCTGTAACAGTGTTTTGCAGGCTTTTGTGTTGGACTTCCTTGAGTTATCTGCTAGCCACTAAATTTCATCCTACTCTCTTTCCTGATCGAGGCAATTCTTCCACACTTCTACTATTATGGAAGGGCCATATCCACTGATTATTTCGAATGAGCATACTTAATTTATTAATTGAATTCACTAATAATTTCAAGGCCTGTACCTCCTCTACCTTATATAGGGGACCTTTACAGTGCCAATTATCATACCAAAAAGATGTGTTTTCTCCATTCCCAATCTTGTGGAGCCCCTGATTCTGCATCCGTTGTCTAGTCTCTAAAATTTGTCTGGTCTCTAAAATTTCTTTGAGAGTGCTTGACATATCCTGCCTTGACTATTGGATCCATATACTCTTTTTTAATGAATACATTGTGTATCCATTTCACCCATAAATCCTCCTTTTTGCAATACAACCACCACAATTTTCACCCCTACTCATCCTATGTTTCATCCTTGCATAATGGATGCCCAATCCTCCCTGTTGCTTAGGTCTGCAAATTTTGTCCCAACTGATCTTCGCTTTGCTTCTGCCTTAGTTTGAGCCATTCCACAAGAAGTTCCTAAGTCTCCTATCGATTTCCTTAAGCATACTTTTGGGGATGGATAAATGGTTGATCTAATAAGTGGTAAGATTGCTCAGTATTGTCTGAATTAGTTGTAGCCTACCTCTATAGCTAAAAAACTGATTGCTCCATTGGTTGATTTTGCTATGAATTAAGTCCAACAAAGGTTTATAATCCACAAAATTGATTCTTCTTTGAGAAATTGGTACCCCAAGTATTTGAAGGGTAGTTGCTCTTATGTTAAGCTCATCTTGATAGCTATAGAAGCTACCTCTCTACTTGAGTTGCAAGATAAGTAGAAATAACTCTTCAAATGGTTGCTTCTTAAACCTGAAATCTCTTGGAATTCCTTCATTACTTGCATAATTATATCAATTGAGTTTTTTTCAGCCTTGTAAAACAATGGAAGGTCATTTGCAAAAGCTAGGTGTGTGAGCTTCATACCTTTACATTTGCTATGGAACTGAAACTCTGGGTGTCGCCATATGATATTCACAAGGAGAGTTGACAAAACATCTATGCATAGGACAAACATGTAAGGGGATCCAATATCCCCTTACCTTAAGCCCCTCCTTGCTTTGATTAGGTTTATAGGTTCCCCATCCACTAAGATTGCCATAGAAGCAGTGATTACACATTCCTTAACCTATTTTCTAAATAGAGGAAGATCGTCGACTGCTTATAATATAGTAACAATAAATAAAGAATTGATTAGGAAAGCACAAAATTGGTTATTATGATCATAAAAGCTGAAATCTTGTTTAGTGGGGTAATATGTTGAATATCTGGTAGTCAACAAATGTGGTAAACTTTTACCATTTATTTTTCCTAATAACTAAATGAAAAAAAAACTTTTATCATATCTAAAAGTTTAACCCCAGTTTGTAAAAGCAATCGTGAACGACTCAAGGAAATTTGTCTTCAACGGTATTACAATGTAGGAGAATTGCAACCAAAGAATCTATTCCAGAATACCTCACCATCCAAGTTAACTGAGCCTAGTGTAAATCAAAGTATTGTTTCTACAACAATGATAATGCATTTGAATTTAATTCCAATATGATTTCT
This sequence comes from Erythroxylum brevipes, assembly GCA_027479065.1. Lineage (NCBI taxonomy): Eukaryota > Viridiplantae > Streptophyta > Magnoliopsida > Malpighiales > Erythroxylaceae > Erythroxylum > Erythroxylum brevipes. The sequence goes on along the minus strand of JANIHY010000005.1, from coordinate 29,059,322 downwards.
AGATGTTTTATGCCATTTATGATGCTAAGTGAATTGAATTATATTTATACTATTATTGAATTATCAGTTTACAATTATGACTAATTTACATGAACTGAGCACACGTTGAAAGGTAGCTTCTAATAATGTTAAAAATTGTTGTTTTGAAATGCATCCAAGCGCTTTGCTCATAGGTTAGTTATTTTTTTGTCAGGGCCAACAAATAATATTTGCATATTACCCTATCAGAGTTAGGCAGTGGGAAATAATACTTGAAACTTGATACAAGTTTCGACATTGGCAATATCATCATGTGAGTCATTTTTTGGTGGGTAGTACTTCGTTTGCAATTGCAAAGCTTAGTAGTAGTACGGGAACAACGAAGGGAAGTATTGTTTGTGAGAGTTTTCAGGTGGTAATAAACCTGTGTTGATAAAAATTAGTTCGGCACTTGACGTAGCTCAAACGAAGATTCTCGGATAACAGATATTAGTTGTAGGAGAGAGAGAAAAATAGAATTACAAAGAAAGATACGTAAAGAGAGAAAAACAACATTCATTCATAACCAAAATATCGTACGTGTGTTGGAGAGATGTTTAATATAATTAGCAAATCATTCCCTATACACTCGCGTACATATGACGTTCTTTGGTCTTATTTTAAACTTTGCGTATAACCCAATGGCGATTCTAGCTCTTCTATGTTTTGTGCTCATGCTCCTTCATCTTTGATAATTTCCACAACAATCCCCTTCCCTTTAATGCTTTGTCTATCAGATTGATTTCAGGAAACTGCTTCTGGAGGTCGAAATGTACTCCCAGATTGCATTGGTGTTTTCCCCATTTGACTATTGAATTAGTCACTGTGTGACCGCTTGATTGTTTCTTTTGGTGATCCTTCTGTCCAATATTACTATTGGAACTCATTTTAAGGGTTTCAAGAATTTGGGTAGCGATGAAGTAGTACAATCTTAGACTTCATGTACTTTTTTAAGCTGCGATACATGGAAAACTAGATGTATTGCTGCATTAGCCGAAAGTTCTAACTTATAAGCCACCTTTCCAATACGTTGAATCACCCTATATGCCTCGTAGTACAATGGGGATAGTTTCTGATTTCTCCTCCTTTTCAAAGAAAACAGCTTGTAGGGTTGGAGTTTTAATAACACTGTATCTCCAACCTTGAATTCCCTTTCTGTATGTTTAGAATCCGCGTACTACTTTATATGGTTTTGGGCCTTCTATAAATGAAATCTTGTGACATTAAACATAGCCTCCTTGTTCTGTAAAACTCTATCAACTTCTAAGACCTTCGAATCTCCTACAATGTACGAAGTGTAAACTGGGGGTGGATAACCATACAAAACTTCAAATGGAGTAGTATTAATGGCAGCTCGATAAGTGGTATTATACCACCATTCTAGCAACGCCAACCACTCTCCTCACTTTTGAGGTGTTTCTCCATAAAAACAATGCAACTAGGCTTTGAGAATCTTGTTTATGACATTTGCTTGCCCATCCGTTTATGAATGGTAGGCAGTCGAGTATTTCAACTTAAACCTTTGCAACCGAAGAAGCTCCTGCCAAAATTTGCTCAACAATACCGAATCTTTGTCACTGACTATAGACTCTGGCATTCCATGTAACTTAAATACATTATTAAAAAATAATTCAGCTATGTCGCAAGCAGAATAAGGGTGCTTGACGGAAATGAAGTGAGTATTTTGTAAACCTATTAACCACCACCAATATAACAGACTTCTCTTTCGAAACAAGTAAATCCTCTACAAAATCAATGCTCACCTCTTTTCAACTTCCGTCGGGTATTCTGAGTGGTTACAGTAAACCCAAATAAACATAGGTTTCATATTTATTTCTCTGAAAACTCATACAATTCTAAACATAAACCTTCACATCACGAGCCATGCCCTTTTAAGAAAACATTTTTTGTAGCTTCTTTGTAGTAGCAACTACACCTGCATGGCCTCTAATGGCATCATCATGACCAATGCCTATGATCTATTGACGAAGTCTCGAATTAGCTCCCACAACTAAGCATCCCTTCCATCTTAATAACCCCTCTCTCCATTCATATGCATCGGTTTTAACGTTGCCAGATTCTAATGTCTTAATTAAATCTCGAATGACTCCATCTTCCTGCCAACTTTTTTTATATCTTCTACGAGTTCACTCTGCGTTTGTGTTACAGATATCATTAACACTTCTGCACTTGTGATTCTTGAGAGGGAATCTGTTATGACATTCTCTTTACCACTTCAATATTGTACTTCTAAATTATACCCCAATAGCTTCAGTAGCCATGACTGTTGAAATGGAGTTGACAGATGTTGTTCCAACAAGTACTTTAAACTTTGATGATTAGTTCTAACGATGAAAGGTTTGGGAGTCAGCTAGTGATGCACTGTTTGATAGCCTTAATTACCGCCAGAAACTCCTTCTCATACGTAGATAACCCATGATGTCTCCTTGCCAATGACTTACTTAAGAAGGCAATGAGATGGCCTTTTTGTTGCAGTACCGCACTGATTCCATGCCCACATGCATCAGCTTCAATTACAAATGGTTTGGAGAAATCCGATAATGCCAACTTCGGAGCAAGCATAATGGCCTTCTTCAAGCTATCAAAAGCTATATGTTCCTCTTGTTGCCAGCTCCGATTGGATACATTCTTCTTTGTAAGCAGTTCTGTCAGAGGTTTGGTCGTCGCTCCATAAGCTTTAATAAACTTCCTATAATATCCTATAATTCCAATAAATTCCCACAATTCCTTAATATTCTTCGACACAGGCCATTCCTCTATTATTTTAACCTTCCACAAATCCGTGGCCACACCTTCTTCCAAGATGATATACCCAAGTAATCCACTGTCAAGCTCTAAAAACACATTTGTTTCGTCACAGAGACAAATGATTGTCCAATAATGTTTGAAGGGCTATAGAATCATGTTCTACATTTAGGGTTAGCGAGGAGTTATATATCAACATATCATCAAAGAAAACTAGAATGAAACGATTTAGAAATAGTTTAAAAAATTCGTTCATTAATCGTTGAAACATGGAAGGTGCATTCTTCAGCCCGAAGGGCATCACCAAGAACTCGTAATGTACCTCATGCATTTGGAAAGCCATCTTTGGTATGTCTTCGGGTTGCATTTGGATCTGGTGGTAATCCAAGCAGGTCCAACTGAGAGAACCCACTAGCTCCGTGCAACTCATCTAATAATTCATCAATGAGGGGTATCAGAAATTTATCCTTCACCATGTATCTGTTTAACTCTCGATATTCCTCCACGAGCTATCCTTCTTCTTAATAAGGACTACTGGCGATGCATACGAATCGTAGTTGTGGCATATGAATCTTTGTTTCATCAGTTGTTTGACCTCTTGTTTGATTATATCTTTCTGTGCTCCTGAATAACGGTATGGCCTCACATTGATTGTATCAACTCCATCAATCAGCACAATCTGGTGATTGTATTTGCAGTTTGGAGGCAATTGGGATGGTTCTTGGAATAGCTCAACATAATTGGGCAATACCCCATTAATCTCGTCAAACACACTTCCTTGTTCTTCCATCATTTGCATTTGTTGGAGTTGATATTCGATTGGAGTAGAAAGTTGTATCATCAGCAATTGTCCACTCGATGACCTAGTAGTTCTGGAGGCTTTTACTTGAAACAATCCTTCATTTGCCTTCAAATCTCCCCGTAGGGTCACTACTTTTTCTTCCCATTTAAATGTCATTGCTCGAGTTCTGAAATTGCATAGGACGTGTCTAATCACACTAGCTACTAAACTCCCAAAATGATGTCACAGTTTCCTAACTTTAATACCAAAGCGTCGGTCTTGAACTGTATGCCTTGCATGGATCATGCAAAGTTTTTGCAACACTGCTGACATTGTAATAGTAATCCTTCGGCCACCGTAATTGAAACAAACTCAATTTCTCTGAGGTCACATTTTTTCCTTTTCTCGCCACTACAATGTCCACGAAATTGTGTGTACTATCATTATCGACGAGTATGTGAATCTGTCGTTGTTGATGCATCCCGACCAATCGCATTTGTTTGAATTCTGTCTCACTGGAGAACCTTGTCATCGCATGCATGGAAACCATAGGACAGTCTTCATATACACAACCTTCCTTCAGATCCTCCACCTTTTAATCGGTTGACCCTTTCCCACTGTCATTCTCTTTAGAAACTATGTAGAACTGTAGCTGTCTCTTCTTACATTTGTGGCCAAACATATATTTCTCGTCGCACCAAAAACAGAATCCCTTCTCCCTTTTTTCATCAAAGTCTCTACTGCTGATGGGCTTTGAAGCCTTGTAAGATCGCACCAATGGTGATATAGTGTTGAAGGTGGTGTGGGTAATATACCTTTTGTGCTCAGACTGCGATTAATTATTGTTGAGTGGGGTGCTGTTAAGGTGGAACTGAAACTGTTTCTATTGATCATGTTCCAAGCGGGCTGGGTTCTGCTCATCATAGAGTTTCCTATTGACATCAGTATTGCTTCTTGTTTCCTAGCCAACGTGTAAGCCTGATGTAGAGATTGTGGTTCATGTAACTTCACTGCGACGCCAATCTCCAGCTTAAGGTCCTTAACAAAGAAACCAACTAGGTATTGCTCTCAGAGAGAGAGCCTATTAGAATGATGATCAAACTGCACACAATATTTTAGTGCTGTCCCATTTTGCTTCAACTCCTTAAAATCCTCGACAGGATCATCAAAATTTTTTTGCATCAAACCTCTGTTGAAGAGCCCTTGTGAATTCTGTCCACTCCACCATCTCTATTTTATTACGGTTTCAGATAATACCATTCCTGTGCATGTTCATTCATGTGTAGAATGGCTACGTTCACCTTCATTTGCTCTGGAGTCTGATCTATCTGAAATAATTATTCATAGCGGTACAACTATAGCTTCATGTTGTCTCCATCAAACAAAGGAAACCATATTCTACTCAACCTCATTGGTGTAATGTGCTCTCCCTTATCGTGCTACGTATGGTTGTTTTTAGGTATATGATCAGTTATACTACTTCCTTCCCCCTGTTTTGACAGTTCTGGCGATAGTGTTGTTCGTAACTCCCACATTTCTTTTTCCAATTTCTGTCTTGTTTTGCATCTCCAAGAATAGCCCCTCTCTTCTATCCTGCATTTCAAGAAGCAGTCCTTCATGCCTGTTCTGTGCTTATGCGAACATTTTCTCACTCCGACTTTGTGCTTCCATGAGTCCTCTCAGGGTATCTTCTAACCTTCGGAACTCTGCTCTACTAGTTCCTTCTGCCATTGTCTCTGCTCCACTAGTTCCTGCTGACATTGTCTATCCCAGAATCATTTCACTCTGACATGCCCAGATGTCAAACCATAAGATGAATATGATCTCTTGCAACATCTCAAATAAATTGTTGGCTGGATGATTCCCCCACGGAGCACGAGAAACAAAAAAGAGGTTTAGTGACCGAGAGATCTGTTTTCTTTTCAACCCAACAACTCTTAATCTTGGTTGCCAGCTTATGCAGTCTGGTAAATCGTGGTCTTTGCGTCTTGTGAAACAAGCTAGTCTGGTTCTCTGTACCCTATGCTAGCAAGTGGTAAAAAGAACAACCATTTTAAGTTGTAAAGGTCTAAATCAGAATTAACATTGGGAATTTAAGATTTCATTGAATCACTGAAAATAGGTAAGGCTTCAAATATGGCAGGTTTTTTTTTCCTTTTTTCGAGAATTCCAAGTTTTATTATCAAAAACATGCTTGATTTTAATGACAGAGGTGTCATGCGCATCTTTTTATCATATATATATGTTGTTTGCCCAAATTTACCAGTCTTAAAAGTAGTATGAAATAGAATTCCCTCTCAAATCCATTTTACTTCTAAAGGATTTACACAGGATGATGAAACTATAGATGTTCTCATTGAAGTTAATATTGGGTTATGCTGATATCTTCTAATCGTATTAGATATTTCAACTTGTTTTCAAAAGTGAAATGAGAAATCAACCAATTTCACCCTATATTAAATGAGTGTGAAGTTTATAAAAATCCAAGTACAAATATTTTATTTAAAGCATCTATAAGTTGATGTATCGCATAGTTTTACAAAGTATAGAACACACCAATAACACTTTGAAAGACCTTTGGAAACAGCCATTCACTACTAAACAGTTGCCTCTGTGGCCCTCAAAAGCAGCTAGGTGAATCCTTAAAACATCAAATATTTAGGATTCTGTTCGTCTATCATCTTATCAATTGGATATCAGCACTACATTTAGGCTTGTTAATTTCAGTTATTATTTATATTCATGACCATAGTCCCTTGTTTTAACACTTAAAAACTTGTCCTTTAGCAGTTGATGAACATAATGTTCTGATACCCACCCCTTGGTTGTTGGGAGTAACTACTGATAATATTGTGTTTTGCTATTATCAAAAAATTTATGAATTGTAGTATCTTTACATTCAACATTAGAAATTATTCAACATATGGAACTTACATATCAAGAAGTGGAGCTCTTTGACAATACACTTTGTCTGGCAAGATAAGGCGGTTTCACAAGTGTTCCATTAGTGTTTTCTCCAACAGTTACAGAAATCCCATCTGATGAAAAGTTCTTCTTAATATAGCCTAAACCAAAATGGTCGGATCCTCTCTGTCCAGAAGTATAGCTTGTCAAGACTCCCACCTAAAAACATTCAATATATTGGTACATCTTACTATAAAAACCCGACCTTTTAATAACATGATTAAAGGAAAAACAAACATTAAGATTATTCTGATTGGCCGGAGGATATGAGTTCTACCTTTTTCCCATCAATTGTGATTGGGCTCCCAGGTTCAGCTCTTGCTGAAAGGCGAATTCCCCATAATGTTTGCTTCACTCCATCGTAAGTAATGAGTCTAGAGATAGTCTCCTGTCCCTTGTAACATCCTTACAAAAAATTATTAAAAAAAAAACAAAATAATCAGAAAAATCTTGACAATCAAGGCAAGCATCAGCCTGTGAATAGTGACATACCCTTGTTCAAAGAAATAGAGTTCCAGAGTCCAGCCTCCAGTACATTGAATTCTTTGGTGAGTTCTTTATCAGGAGCAGGTCTTCCTGTATAATGGATTGTTAAATACACATCCAACTTCAAATTTCACCAATAGAAGATAGCTATTGACACAATATCCTAAAAATACTACAATGCTGATAACTGTTTTGCAATTATAAACAACTAGAACTGGCAGTTCTGCCACTATAACATATTACTGCAATTACATCAATATGTATCAATGTTATATTATTATTATTATTCTTTTTGTAACACGAGTATGCAGGAGTACCATACTGGAAGATTGCAGGATGCAAAAATCCTTACACGGCTTATATTGCAAACAGAATTGTCAAAGAATTGGAGTTGCATTAGCTTTCAACTTCCAAGATACCTCTGAATAAAAAAATTACAAGGCCTACATGTTTCATGTACAGGATACTATTTCCCAACAGAAGACCAATTGACAAGACGACAAGAATCACAATTTAACAGAGAATGCATAACTTTAACCAACTTCAAACATTTTGCAATTTGAAACCCAACATTTGAATGCATCCAAGCACTAGGAGTGATTATAATCATGACTGACGGAATTTTTCTAAAAGACATACGTGACAATATAGCAAAAGAATACAATTGTTTGCATTGGTTAAATTTGATCATTGATTCTCTAGATATTTTATAACTCAGGCGTCAAGGATTTCTTCCCAGTTCTACCGGTGATGAACATTTTTCTCTTGCTCAAAGGAAATAAGGGAAATAAGAATAAATTTGTCTGCTCTTGCAAACATGGCTAAGAATCACAAGACTCAATTTCACGTTCATACTATTCTTATATACTTCTGGTAATCTAATTAAACAAGGTATTCACACCATATGCTAGCCTAGTTCATAAAATTTCATTCCCTAAAGATAAGGGAAATAAGAATATATTTTTCTGCACTTGCAAATATGGCTAAAAATCACAAGACTCAATTTCAGGTTCATCCTATTCTTATATACATCTGGTAATCAAGGGATTCACACCATATCCTAGCCTAGTTCATAAAATTTTGTTCATAAGTAACAACTTATTTTAAAGACACTTCGGGACAGGTAAACTTAAATACATGTGATGATTAAGTGAGCAGAGCACACCACGGACTATGCAGACATAAATAAGATCCTAAAGATAAGACCAAAGACATACATGTAGTTGAGGAAATTCTAAAATCACACTTCCAATAATGTTTTGGGTATTTTTCTAATTGCCAAGCCACTGGGAATGCGTTTATCTGTCTTTTTTCTAAACCCAACATTTGAATTTGGAAAAGGAGGAGAATGGCCTAATTTTACGAATGCGTTGGTGCTATATTGGATTCGAGTCAGCTCTGGGATTCAAGAAAGCAAGAGGTTGGTAGTAGGAAGCTAATGTGTCTAGGGAATGGTAAATAATTTACATATCCAATTACGACTTAGACTTGTTGATCTTGAAGTGTGACATTTAATTTGTCTGTATTGTGGTTTAAGTCTAGGATGATTTTTTTTTCCCCTCTTGAGTACCAGACTCAAACTTGCACAATCAAACTACAATCACGAGAAGCCTATTAACATTTACTGCCACTGTAAATTTAACTGAGAAGACTGCAAATAACCATGGTGCATACCAAGAAAATAGACTAAAGAAGTCAAAAGTTATCGAAGAGAAATACAATGCAGAATTCACTACCTTGAATAATCCTTAGTTTCTCCCAGACATTAGAACCCATTGGAACTGCACCCTGAGAAAGAAGCATATCCCATACAGGTTGAGCAGCAGCAGGTGACATCAACAACGAACAGCCTTCTTCAGAAATAACACTGCCCACCCCTACAGTCATGGGCATTCCATTCACCTGAAATGGACAAAATTTCTAGTTTTACCCTATTAAATAATATACGTGTTGGCAATTTAACTAGTAACTTTCAATGCAAAATAAACTCAATATTTTCTTCATTTCCTTTACTTACTAACTGAACCAGTTAATCCAGAAACAAGAAAGACTATGCAAAATGAAAGCATCATCTTCAAATAGAAAGACTGTTAAAAACAATATTGCACAGAAAAAAAAATTATAAACTATATAGAAGAGAACAAGAACAAACCAAAGCCCAGCACTACGTTCTAAGTCAAGTAACTGTGAGAGGTCAAACATCAAAGGGACACAAGAACGACCAACATATACAAAGTTACCAACATGTGATTGGAATCAACATATCGTTACATATCTCATCAAAAACCATGACACTCTAACGAAGAGGGTTCTCCAAAGTGGCAACCGAGTTTTTTGTCTTTAACATCATCTCTAACGAAGAGGGTTCTCCAAAGTGGCAACCGAGTGTTTTGTCTTTAACATCATCTTTTGGAAACCATCAAACATTTTAAAGAAGAAAATGATTTCCCTTAGCCATTAGAAAGCGGCCTCCATGGTACACTATGAGTTCTAAGATGCTTATACTTTTTTTTCATTCTTGTTCCTTTTCTTTATAAACTACTTTAAATTACCCCTAACCCAACGCCTGCCACGCCTAACACTAGGACTTCCTCTTCTGAGTCCACCAACATATTCCTACATTGCAGATTGGCCATGTTAGCCAGAAGAATAGCAGCAAATCTGACAAGTAGCATGAAGAGCAGATGGGGATTGGAGTAATACTGGACTAAGTTCTCTCGCAAGTTCCCTCAATCTCAAGATGTAGACGATTTACTAGGAACCATAAATCTCTGTAATCTAGATTCTATGGATTATACTAGTTTTGTCCTCTAGATTGTATATATATTCTTATAATGAAATCTATTAATTTTCGAAAAAAAATTCTGCTGTTTCTGTGCCTTTGTTGATTACATTCAAGCAATTTCTCTCCTCTTAACTTTTCAAGGCTTGAACAATCTATTGTTCATTCCTGTGTGAGTGGATCACCTAATTTTCTGTCACAAGTTTTACTATCCAAATAAATAACATCAATAATATAGGTTTAGTAGGAATTACCAGCAAAACTCAATAATAAGCACCAAATATAAGATGAAGTCTGCTGTTCATTTTGTAAATACGAACTACAGGTTGTTGTTAACTGTCTTACAATAGAGTTCACCTAAGTCTAAGTTGTGTTATCTCAATTTTGTATGTTCAGTACTAACAAGAGTTGTCAAACTGAAGTTCATGTTACCTACATTCTCTCATCCTCTCCGATTACAATGGAGAGCTCAATAAGGGTTCCTCCTCCAATCCTTCTTGCAGCAAATCTTCCTGAAATGTCCACCACATCCAAACTGAGCTTGCCAAATCAACTTCCTATCTCAGGCTGTCCACCTCCCCTTCCTTCCACTCCTAAGCTTCTTGCAAATCTCTCTGAACTGCCCACCACATCCAAACTAAGCTCTCCAAATAACTTCCTTCACTTACTTCCCTTGTAGACCTCAGAACCAGAACCAACCAATCCCTTCCGACCTTCCTGTTTCATCCACCACTGGACATCCCCTTAAAACACAAAAGCCTGATGTTTCAAAGAGAAGGACCTGGCACACATGGTCGGGCACTCGACGCCTAGTTTGAAGCAATTATACATCACTCACCATGCTAAAGGAGAACAGAACATTGTATCTCCACCTTTGCAGGTGCTTCAAGCAGGTGCAGTAAGATGGACATCCTCCCTGTTTAGTTGCTTCTCTGATAAGAGGCTCCCTTATCCCATGGTGAGAGCCTAGGCAGAAGGACAGTGGAAAACTATGGCCTCGAAGCAGTCTTGATCAATGGAGAGGACTTCTTCATTTTCAGATCCACTAAGGAATCCTTGCTTTGAAGATCCTTGAACTAGGCCTTGGCACATCAATGGGAAGCCTTTTGTCCTATAACAATGGAAGCCTAGAATGTTCCTTGACAAGAGCAAGTTGAGGATGGTTCCAATCTAGATACATTTCCATAAAATACCCCTTGAATATTGGAGTGCATTAACATTGAGCTGCCTAGCTAGCAAGCTCAATAGGCAAGCCTTTGTGCATGGAACACAACAAAGCTTCTAAGCAGAATTGATTACACAAAGATCTGCATAGAAGTCGATACATCGAAGGAGCTGCCGGATACTCTCAAATTGAAAAGGCTGGATGAAGACTCATTGAATCTGTCATATCAATTTCGTACCAATGAAAACCTACTAAACCACAGGAAAAATCAATTTGGAGGCCAACAGGGAAGCTTTTTACTAGAGAGAATTTTGACAACTTCAATGGAAACAAATATATAGTTTAGGATGAGAATGCTCACGAACTCCCTCAGGAAGAAGCAAGGGAAGTACTAGAGGCAGAGAAAAATAATCAGAAGGAGATTGTCGATTTTTTTATGCAAATGAACTCAGAAGATGCCACAAACATGAGAAGGAATGAAAAGGAAACAAGTCAAGAATTCATGTAACAATTGGATGCCTCAGAAGCCACAAACTTGCTTCCTTTCTTGAATGAGACCCAAACCACAACAAATGTTGACACAACCAAAGAGAATTCTGAAGAAAAGACCAGAATGGTTAAGCATGGCGAATAGGAACACTTGGTTTAGTACAAGGAGGAAATCAAACCTGGATACACAACTTAAACCAAGCCTGGAAGCAGAATGCAACAAACCATCAAGAAGTAGAAGGAAATCAGGGAGGAAAGCTAAAGATAGAGTCCATAATGGACTCATTCATAAATAGTTATGTCCATCATTAGTTGGAATGTGAGGAGAATCAATTGCCCAAGAAAACAACAAGTAGTGAATGACTTTTTCATGGAAGAAAACATATTTTGGTAGAAGTCCAGGAAACTGAAATAACAAAAAAGCAATCTCAAACCTAGCTTACGGTTTTTTGGAAAAAAATTGGTTCTAACCAATCACCAACATCACGCAAATGGTAGGATTATTATTGCTTTCAACTTGGCCAAGATAAAGAGTATTAGATGTCAAATCTGTAGCTCAATACCTCCCTCCGGAAGTTGAGGTACTTAATAGCTCTAGAACACTCAGCATCTCCTATATGTATGCTGCTAACTTTAATATCAGAGGTCTGAACTATAGAGAGAGACTTGAAATTCCCCCATTTAAATACCATGTAGTGGCAGTCACAACTATTGGACTCACAAATAGGGGCTATCAACCCCTATTCGATGTTGTCCAATGGAGAATAGGATGTTGGAGTAATAGAAACTTATGCTGGAAGAATTCAACCATTCATCTTTCTGCTTAACAACATCCATCTGCATTAAAGCTCTCACGTTTTTCTATCCCGAAGCGTCATCAAGGCCATAGAAAGATCCACTAAACTTCTTGTGGACTGGAGACCTGAACAACCACATACATGCCGAGGTGAGATGGAGCGAGGTATGTTGTTCTAAGAATGAAGAAGGATTAGGAATCCATTCTATCAAAGTTGTTAGCAACATGCTCCTGGCAATGAGGATTTGGAAAGTAATAGTGGACAAAGAGCCATGTGGGTTAAATGGATCCATTCCCATTACCTTCATTGATATAACATCTGCAGCTTCAAAACCCCCTCCAAATTCTCTTTGGACAGTGTTGAAATGCTCATTCTTAGGGATAAGATGAAACAGAATATATAATATCATCATTGGCAATGGGAATGAGACCTCTTTTTGGTTTGCAATTGGCATAAGTTTGACCCTCAATTCAAGCTTCCTTTCTACCAATAGCTCAAGCACTTGATGCCTAGCCAAGCCAAGGTCAAAGAGGTGGTGAAGGGAACAGAATGGAGCTGTAACCTTAGAGAATTTACTGATATTGTGGCCAATGTACCAGACTACAACCCCAACTTGGACAGGGAAGATAGAATTATATGGAATACCAACTCTTCTAGATCTTTTACCAATGATTCATGCTTGGCCCTAAAGTTAGATGGTTTAGTTTGGTGTGGGATCAGGACTGCAATTCAAGAGCAAAGCTCATTCTATAGCTAGCAACTAAGGATGAGCTTCTTACTAAGGACAGGATTAAAGGATTGGATATTGACAACATTTGTTGTCTACGCAACCTGGACCGGGAATCTCAGTACCACCTATTCTTCAGTTATGATTTCTCTGAAGCAATTTGGAGGAAGGCTCCGAACTGGAGCAACCTCAAATGTCCTGAATGTAACCTGGAAAGTATCATTACGTGGTCATGCATGCATATATTTCAATTTCTGGTACATAAGAAGGTATTTAAAAAAACTCTGAGCAATTGTGCATATTGGATATGGAGGGAAAGAAATGTAGAACTTTCCAACATTCCCAGCCAGAGATGGATGGAATGATAGGGGGACTAAGAAGCCAGATAAGGGAGTTGCTAATGGTGAAAGCTCACTCACTTCACCTCAATTATGGATTATCAATAGCCTAGAATGTGTAGAGAAGAACCGAAATGACAAACAAATGACCAGTAATTTATTGATGCAATTCATCTAGCTTGCTAACCTGCTAATGTAATCCTTGTAACTAATGCAACTGATGTCTCTGTGTCCCAACCCTAAAGCATCTTGATCTTTTGAGCTTTTAAGCTCTGTTTTGTAACTAGTCTCAATTAGAATGCCTTACATGATATCCTTGTATTCTAGGCAATTCTTAGTACATGTACATCTTTTGACATTTTAATACAATCCTTTAATTTCTCAAAAAAATCTCATGGAACATGCATAATATTAGCAGAAAAATGATCTTATGGAAATAAAGAAGCTTGGTAATATGTAACATCAGAAAAACTTACACACAACCACATGATTAAAGGTTAGGCAAAGCAACAAAAGCATTCTCAAGATTTACACCAGTAAGCTAACAGAAGACAGAAAATAGAAACAGACTCACAAACAACTTTATCCATCCATTATTCTTCATATTGAGCTAAAGTGTAATGCTATAAAAATCACAAAGATTAAGCGTGCTTTGTTTATCGAATAAAGCATGTTTGTTAGTAAAATAACTTCAAAAAAAATTAAAGCATGAAACAATAATGGATAATTACTAAATCTTACTGTATAATGTCGATGTGTGCCATATGGCTCTCCCAAAAGGTCCCCAAGATTCAGCTTTTCCATCACCTGCTTCCACACAAGAAGCAGTAAATGACTCAGTGAACTTCCAAAACAAAACTTCACTTTCCTGATAAAATTCTTGCTTACATGTTTGCTTTCTGGTCCTGTTATAACAAAAAAGCTAGTTTTCTTGGTAATATCTTGAATCTCGACTTTGTCAGCAAAAAATATGTACCTACCAAAGAATAGCATTTTTGTATGATGAAAACAATAGCATGAACTTGTCATAAATTAAGTCCAAGATGCGTCTATTCTTTTCTTTTCGAACGTGTAAACAATGTCATATAGATCATAGCCAAAGACCCTCATGACGAACAACACTAAAATATCATCATATACTTTTTTCCATCAATGTTCTTACCAAGAACTTTATTCAACAGTATTAAATCTGTCTCCATTTAACTTTTGGCATCAATGCTTTCATCAGTCAGTTTATTCAACAGTGGTGAATCTATAGCCATAGCTTAATGTAATTTTATATGGGCTTTAATGGTAAGCCATCATTAAAAAGGTAAAGTTATTTTAATCTATTAATAGAATCTAAAGTTTAGGCTATAATTGAAAACTTTTGCAAGTTTATGATTTTCTATAAAATATTACAAAGTTAGATAAGATTACTTCTCAAACTTGGAAATTGTGTAGGATTCTTTCACAATTAATGACAAAAAAATGTTTAGAAATTTCAAGAGTAAGGAATTATTGCAATAAAGATACAGGAAACGGAGATGAAAGGACATCATGTGCTTTATTCCATGCATTACAGCAAAAAGAAGTTTCATATCATTGAAAAAACTTGTGCATCGATTATCAAGGCATACTTGGCATGTAAGCAATTCAGAAAAGATCAATCAGGGAGACAATTAAGGATGATAGAGTGAAGTTGATTCAGAAAATAAATTAACTCTTTCCTTGTTTCCACACCACATAGAGGTTCCATAAATCTTTCATCTATATTATACCTACCAAATTCACTTCTCCACTTCAGAGGCTAGTAAAATCAAAAATTTGGATGGGGTAGGGTACCCTGTTTTATGGTAAATGTAGTCCTACACCTCTCTCTCTCTCACACACACACACAAATGCAAAAAAACAAAAAAAGCTTGTCAAACCAATTACTTCCATTTTCTTTTACTTCCCTTGAGAGGAACAAGCTTAAGCCCTAGGCCACAGGATAATAACTGCCACATAAAGGGTCCAGTTTTCGTAGGAGAAGGCAATTCTGAAAAATAATGACAGTATAACTATCATACACTTAATTAAAAGCATACGTTGAGAAGTATAGAAAATATACTTATTAAGCATTTGAATTATGTTGCCACAGGTTTCAGGTGAAACCAGTAACATGATTGCATTTTTCTGCAAATGACCAAAAAAGTGTTATTAACAAAAGAGTAATTATGTTGCTGACAACTAAAAGTGAAGATGGTGAAACATAGTACCATGATCCACGTGCATGCAATGTCTATTGTCCTTGCTGTTGGTGTAACAAAAATTGTATCACACCCCTACAGATTTCGATCGAACAAAACCCTCTCAATGACCACATATGACAGCATCAAAGGGGGGCATAGAAGCTAGCAAGTTTGTTGTGGACTTTATGATTAGCAGATTATCATAGCCCTCTAGATTTTACCTCTCCTTCAAGAAGACATTCAAAATTTGCAGTGCTCTGGTTGTGAAGAAATTGAATGCGGTCATCTCCAGTGACTTCAACAGAAACAAATCCCATTACAAAGAAAAAGTTCACTAAAGCATTAATAGGAAAGCATGAAGTCTTGTGGAAAATATTAAAATACATTACTTGTTATTTAAGCCATCAAATTAAAGTATACTAGTATTGTATAATAATAGCTATGCCATGATTTTATTTGTTAGAATTTGGAGACAATTTTATACCATTCACAAAAACGTGAGATTTTACATCCTGTTTATTCTAGTGATTTAATATTGTTATATTATCTATCCTATGTATTATATTGTAATAATTTTAGGTTTCCTATTTTGGAATACTAATATTAGATTATATTTCGCTAGTATTATGAATAGAAGAGTTAAAACTTAAATAATAAGAAGTCATTCTATTCTCTAATTTTTTTCATTTAAATATAAAAACTGCATAAAAAGGTTTAATAAGAGTCTCATTTATCCATCATTGGCAAAAAAAAAGGATCAAGGGGTGAAGCATCCCTTTTTTTGTTAGGATCATCCTGTTCTTTTCTGTAAACATCTTGTATTCTAAGAAGCAAACTCAGTAAACATAAACACAAAAGAAACACGAGATTGAACCCTGATTTTTAGACACACTGCCGTGATGTAAGGAGAAGAAATTAATGGGAAGAAAGTTACCAATTAGGAAAGAATGAATACAAGATATTTGTAGTAAAAAGTTCTACAAACACTCTACAGAATAAGATAGGGATTCAGAAGTGGAAATATGGAAAAAAAATTAATATGGAAAGTTAAATGCAAAAAACATACCTCTTATCCGCCCAAAATGTGACAAGTTGGAAACCTAAACCACCACAGAAGAATTGATGGAAAAAGAAATCAAAGAACATAATCAACAACCACTCGCTGAAGAAATGCCAGGTTTTAAGACAATATAAAACTAGAAGCGTCATAACAGATAACTGATAAACTGTTCAACGAAATAGTAAAAAGCCAATAATGTAAGTTGAGTTGATCAACATTGGAATCAATATCATGGAACTCCTGCGTTTTTGAGAATTTGATATATAATTTAGAGTTGTGGGTTAGACTACAGCAATTTCAATTTCAACAGACATTTCAATTCACCAGTTTGGCTGAGCTATCAGGATATTCCGAGGATGAGAAAGTATATTCATATCAATCAATATACGACAATATACATATAAAGAACTAGCATTATGGACACTCACCACAACCCCAGTTCCAAATGCATTTATTGCTTCATCATCATTGTTATACGTTTGAATAATACCATCTTCTGAAACCTTTGCGCCTTCCATTGCCAACGTTTCCTGCAGGCACGCGAGGGAACTCAATAAGTATAGCTAAATAGACTAAAATAACCATAACCCTCAACTGAAAACAAAAATTACATCAATAAATATACATACGAGGAGATCGTGATCAATGGGTGGCGGAGAAAGCTCGAAATGGGAAGCAAAGGTCTTCATTTTCTTGATGTTGTTGGTGTTGTTATTATTGACCTTGCAATTTGTACAGAAATAAGTTGTTGGCATGGCGATAGTTGTTCTTCTCCTCGTCCATGCTCCAACAGCTGCTGATGACGACGACGCTACAGTTGCCAAAGCCATGTTCTTTCTGTTTCTCTATTCACCCCAAAGCACGAAATGTTTATAGGCCAAAATAGTCATCACCATAATCCATATTTCGGAAACTTCTCCGCTCCTAATTCATATTTAACCAGTCACAAAAATATTTTTACAATAACTTTATTCCATTCAATAAATAGAAACTTAGTGGCTGCTTTATGGCTGCTTTATGAAATCCGAC
>JANIHY010000005.1:28863969-28876912 GCA_027479065.1 Erythroxylum brevipes | reverse complement strand
TATACACAAACACATATATTCATGAATCAAATGATACACAATGTATAATCTTCATCATACATTATATCCAAACATATGACATTAGTCTGAGTGAACATACATATAGAAATATTTATTAGTACATTTCAACATTTACGTAGTCTTAATGACTTTACATGCCCAATGTATACATCTCTAGAAATTGACTTTGTCATTGGGTCTGCTACCATATCTTGCGTAGATATATATCTCATGTTCACTTCTCCTCGTGCAACTATATCTTTCGCATAATTATACTTGGTATCTATGTGTTTTGTCTTACAATGAAATTTTGGGTCTTTAGTAGAAGCGATTGCAGCTTGACTATCATAGTTGATGGTTATTAGATTAATTTCACTTTTAGTGACTCCTAAGTGCACCAAAAATCAATGAAGCTATACAACCTCTTGTACTATAGTTGAGAATGTCATAAATTCAGCTTCCATTGTGGATAATGAAACACACGATTGTTTCTTACTTTTCCATGATATTACTCCATAGTTTAGTAAGAATATATATCCTAAGGTAGATTTTCGTTCATCTAAATCTCCTCCCCAGTCTGAATCTGTATACCCTTGAATATATAAATCATTGCCTTGATAACATAATGCATAGTCCACAGTTCCCTTTAGATACCTCAATATTCTCTTTACTGCTTTCCAATGTGTTTGGCTTGGATTTGATTGATATCTGCTCACCATCCCAACAACGTAACAAATATCTGGTCTTGTACACATCATTCCATACATAAGACTTCCAACTGCACTAGAGTAGGGAACATTTTGCATTTGTTCCCGTTCTTGTGGCATTAATGGACAATTTCTCTTACTAAGGCCTTCATTTTTAACAATAGGATTATCAATTGATTTGCAATCTTATATACGGAATCGTTCAAGAATTCTTTGAATGTACACCACTTATGAAAGCGATAACAATATCATCGAATGATCTCTTGAAATCTTGACTTCAAGAATGTATGCCACTTCACCCATGTCTTTCATTTCAAATTCAAATGATAACCAATTTTTGATTTGTGTAAGAAACACACAATCATTACAAGCAATCAATACATCATCCACGTATCAAGATAAAATCACAAATTTATCTTTGAATCTCTTAACATATACATAATGGTCTTCATCGATCATTTGAAAATCATACGAAATGATTGCGTTATGAAAACTAATATACCATTGTCTTGAAGACTGCTTTAGGCCATAAATTGATTTTAATAACTGACATACTTTATTTTCTTGACCTGCCTTAATGAAACTTTCAGGTTGTTCCATATAGATTTCTTCATCTAATTCTCCATTAAGAAAAGCAATTTTTACATCCATTTGATGTAATTCAAGATTTATACTAGCTACTATAGCCAGAATAAGACGGATTGAAGTAAACTTCACAATAGGTGAAAAAGTTTCCTCGTAATCAATCCCCTCCTATTGTGTGTATTCTTTTACTACAAGACGTGCCTTATATCTTTCAATATTGTCATCAGCTTTTCGCTTAATTTTGAGAACCCACTTGTTCCTAATTGCTTTACGCCCTTCAAGGAGGTCAACTAAGTCCCATACTTGATTTGAGCTTAAAGAAGTCATTTCTTCTCTCATTGCTTTCATCCATTCTTCTTTAGCAAGGCCAGTAAAAGCCTCATTTACATTCCTTAGCTCTTCTTCCTCTTGTGGAATAATCATATTAATTTTTCCTTCAATCTCAAAATGACGTCGGGCAATTATTCCTCGATTACTTCGTCTTAACTGAGGTTCATCATAAACAAATTCATGATTGATCTGATTACTCCTACTCGGATCAGTCATCATAGAGAACCTTTCTGTGGAATTGCTCCCACTTGGTTGAAGTTCTTCATCTTGATTCTTCATAACAGAATCATTCTGATTAAGCGACTCATATAACAATAGGTCTTTACCTATTTTGCCTTGCTTGGGAAAATCATTCTCTAAGAATGTTACATCTCATTATTCAAATTTGGTTACACCTCCATTACCTTGTTCACTAATGAACACATATCCTTTTGAGTGTTTTAAATATCTAATAAAAACACTTTTTCTCTCTATTGGGCCTAATTTCCCATGTTTATGAGAGGGATCATGAACATAGACTATACATCCCCAAGGTCTGAGACTTGACACATCAGGTCTCCTACTAGTCCACAACTCATAAAGTGTGCTAGTAACTAATTTCGTGGGCACACGATTAAGTACATAGGTGGCTACTAGCAACAAATCACCTAAAAAATGATTGGTAAATTTTTTTGGGCCATCATAAACCTAATTATTTCTAATAACGTCCTATTTTGTCTTTCAATGACGTCATTTTGTTGTGGGATTCTAGGAATTGTTAATTGTCTTTCTATTCCTTTCTCATCACATAAAGCCCTGAACTTTTCTGACAAGTATTCTTGTCCACGATCAGTTTGTAATGCTTTTATTTTTTTATCTAATTGATTCTCAACCAAGTTCATGTATTTTACGAAACAATCGAATGCTTCCGATTTATGAGAAATCAAATAAACATGACCATATCGAGTATAATCATCGATAAATGTGATGAAATAAACAACCCCACATTTAGCTTTTACATTCATTAGACCACAGATGTCAAAATGAATTAATTGCGATGGATATAAAGCTTGTGTTCCCTTTCCAAATGGCTTTCTTGCCATTTTACCATCTAAACAATGCTCACATATAGGTAGATCTACTTGACTTAGATGACCTAAAAACCCTTTTTTAGCTAATCGACTAATTCAATTTTGACCAATATGGCATAGTCAAGCATGCCATAAAGTTGCATCATTGTTGGAATTACTAGACGTAAATAATGAATAACTAATATTATTATTTTCCTTTAACACATCTAGTATAATAAAACCATCACATAAAAAACTATGACCATAATTAGTAAATCCAAGATACAAATCCATTGCACCACTATGGAAATTTATATTGAAACCAAATTTAACTAACATCAACACAGATAAAAGATTCCTACGAATCTGTGGAGTAAATAATACTTCATGTAGGATGAGGGTTGCTCTCCACGCATATCCAATTTACATATGCCAATTCCTTGTACAGCAATTTTGGAATTATCAACTATATAAAGTCATAGACTACCATATGGGAGTTTGCAAAACTCAACGAAGGCATCATGATCCTTCGCTACATGGTTGGTTGCTCCTGAGTCTACAATCCACAAAGGATGTGATTCAATTAGAAAAACAGAACAAGAAACATTCACAGAACAAATGTTTTTAGTATAAAGCTGTACCTTTTTGGGTTTAGTACAATCTCAAGCAAAGTGGTCCTTATTAACACAATTATAGCACTTTACATGTTTCATGTTCTTCTTTTTGAAAGGACGTTTTCCCTTTCCACATTGGTTCCATTTTGTCTTCTTGGATTCCTGAGGAGAGTGGTTGAATTTCTTATTTTTCTTCCACTTATATCCACCATGATGCTTGAATTTCTTGTTTATAGCTCCATGTGAGCTAGAACTAACTGCATATGCCTTAGAAGACATCTTTGAGGCTTCAAGACGCTCCTCCTCTAAGATGAGATGCCTCATAGCATCTTTCATTATCTTGATGTTCTCATTATGAGTTAGGTGCATCTTCATATGCTCCCAACTTTGAGGCAGTGAACTAATCACAGCTTATACTTATTGTTCATCAGACATCTTATGACCAACATCACGTAACTCACTTACCATGTTGGACATTTTCCTCATATTCTTTGCATTATATCATCTGGCTGCTTCTTATAAGTATCCAACTTAATTGTAAGTGACCTCAATTTGGTCAATGAAGCACCTCCAAAATGAGCAGCTAATGCGAACCATATGTCCTTTACAGTTTCGAATTTACAGAACTCACACATGATATCATTATCCATGCTACTTAGCAACGTGATGCGAGCTAAAGAGTTCTTCTTTTTCTATAATTCATATGCATCACGGTCCCTCCTATGTTAGGTTGTAGTGCCCTCCTCAGGAACGTCCATGGTTAGGTTTAATGGTTCAAGAGCCTCTTGCTCCTCCAGTACATATTGGATTTTCATACTCCAGATTTCATAATTGTCACTATTAAGTTTCTCACCACTATTGAGTTTCTCACCCCTATTGAGTTCAGCAACAATATTCTTCAAAGCAGTAACCATTTTGAAACACTAAGATTTTATAATAAGAAAGAAATATATATGCATGTTAATGTCACATTAATCATTCATAGAGTAAATAATTCAATCACAATTGCTTATGAAATCAAAAGTCCACAAATGTGTTCAATTATCATTCATAAAACAATCGAATCCTAATTACTTTACTCTAGATGAATTCCTATATACAATTCATGTAAACACATTACATAAATATTAATACTTAGTTCTTATAAGACAATATATTGTATTAATTGTGCTTCAACCTACGAATAGTCTACAGGTAACGAACCCTACGTGAAAATGGGTTCACGAGTTCGCGAAGCTCGATTTACAATAACTCTTACTATTTTCGTTGGAAGAACTATAGAATATAAAGTCCTAATCAACTCCCTTCTACGCATCTCTTTAATAAATGTCATCACTACCAAATTATAAGTCTTCTCGTTAGGCATATTATTTCAGAGCATTTGTAATAGTTCACCTTGAGGTTGAGGTAATGTTGCAAGCAAAGTCATGTACTTTACTTCAACATTTGTATAAGCTTGACAACCCCCAAAATATAACTCTTGCATCATGTTAGTAGTTGAAATAACATGTTGTGTTAGATCGTCTCCAGGCATTAAACGCATGTTAACTAACTTTACATACATGCTGCTAATGCATCTCTTCTGTGCCTCACATCGAATAAGTTTAGGTGTCCGCTTAATAATAGGCATTTAAAAAAAACAAATTTTTAGGAATTAGAAGAGTGTACAAAATGACAAATTATTTTGTCTAACACATAGCGAACTCATGCTCATATTATGAAAATAATTTAATTCTACTAGTAGTTTATTGAACTATTCAAATTATACTATTAATTTCTAATCACTTAGAAGCTTATTTCTAATCTAATCATATTCAAATATGAATAATTCAAATTGAATTGGAAAATTATTTCTAATTTAAATTATAATTGAGCTAATTAATTTATCTTGGTTTAATTAGAAACTAATTTCTAATGAAACCCCTTTCTAATTTTAACTAAACAAATTAGTTTTCTTAAATTAAAACAAACTAATTTCTAACATTTTATATTAATTAGAAACTAATTTAAATAACTTAATTAGTTTGTGTAAATTAGAAAATGTATTTTTAATTCTTTATGTTATATTTAATTTAAAACATATATCTAAAAAAACAAAAACACCTTTGTTAAAATGTTTTTTATTATATGGTTAACAATGTAACGTGACCTTTTCACAAGTAAGTATACGCCTTTTTTTTTTCATAAACCACTCTTTTGTCTTATTATACTTATTTGGTCAACAAATGCACCTTTTGAGAAAACACCACGTGCCTTTTGGTGGCAATATAGAAAGAAATCTCTTCTTCTTCTTCTCTACATTTTTGACCTTTTTTTTAATTTCTTTTCATCCTTCTCTCATTACTGCTATCTCTTTGTTACAAAAAAACCCACACTCTGTAGACACATTTGCTCCCTGAAGGTTTTGTGCCAATACTAGTGTCACATATGCCAAGTTGCATATCCTATGGGAAACTCTTTCTATATGCCTATCTAAAAGGATAGTTATTTACCAAAATATATAAGAGAAAGAACCAAGCTTCTGATCCTTACCCGTGTGTTACTTCTCACTATAGAAGAATGGTTTCCAAATTTGGATTCGGGTTTTGAATAACAGCAGAAAAAATTTACCAAAAACTTTGAATCCATAAAAATCCAAAACCACATAGCAAACACAAAACTATTCTATTTTTTTTAGTTAAATTAGATCTTTATGAAAGAATAAAAAATGTAAAACAGATCCACAATCTAAGTCCAGGATGACATAATTTAGGGTAGAACTAAAACAACAACAATTCAAAAAGCAATAAGATAGTTGTAGAAGATAAGTGAAGTTATAATACCAGTGCAAAAACTTGATGACAAATTCATCTAGCCAAAGTTTAACACAGATTCGTATATCGTGATGTTAACGTGCATATATAAAAAAACACAACCTTGCTCTAATACCAATGTTAGGAAATAATCAACAAGATAAAAATACAATCGCAGAGATCATGTCAAACATGATCATTTGTATATGCATATAATAAACAAAGAATCACGTACTTGGATTCCTATTGTAGCTCTACCGATTAAAGCACTTGTACTGCCTTTTCTTTTTCTACAGAAAGGTTTTTGTTTTTCTCATTAGAAGATGTCTTTTTACATCTTTTGTTTTTTAAAATGCTACACCTTAACTACCTTTGGTAGTTATGTAAAATAGACTTACCATAATACCCCTTATGGGTGTTTTTAATTCATTAATATTCAAAAACACAAGTCTTGTTAATTGAATTAGAAAACGTAACTCCCATGATTAGGAAGCCTTAGCACTTGAATGACCTCTACAAAAATACTACTAGAACCTATCTTATTAACAATAAACCTATGAAAAAGAACATTTCTATGTCGACCTTTCTAACTACAAATCCATAAGAGACAATTATAAAGGAGGAAGCTTTCCTTCGTGAAACCAGAAGCTACTAATGATTATGCGAATGGATGTTCAATTTAACCCTTGAGTTAGCTTTGCAGATGGTCATAATTGTTGTGATAATTATTATTTCTTAGAAACTCTTGAGTTATCGACTAAAGAATAACAACTTATCAAGCCTCCTGAATATACCCAAGAATGTGTCGAGTCATAACCCACTAATGTTGACAGTGATGGAGGTCACTTATTCGAGAAATCTGGGGAGGTTTAGGTTTGAAAATTGGTGGTTATTAGAATCTAGCATTGCAGATGTGGTTACCCATAGCTGGACAGAGGAAGTAACGATGCCCATCATGGCCAAAATGCTCAAATGTTTTGCAAGCCTGGACTACTGGAGCAAGACGGTATCTATCTGTTTTACACACCAAAAGAAAGTCTTGTAGAGCCGACTAAAGCAAGCCCAAAGAGCAATGGATCTGGAAGGACATGTCACCAAAGAACAATTAAATAATGTGCTGGCCAAGGAAGATGTGTATTGGAGATAGCGAGGCAAATCCTTTTGGCTACAATTCGGAGACAGAGACACAAAATATTTTCATCTGCAGGCATCCCACATAAAACAGACAAATAGGATTCCAATTCTGAAATCTCATTATGGCCAATGGATATCAGATGAGCAAGGCAAGGTTGAAATCATACGAGCATACTTCTCCAACTTATACTCAAACAGTGTAGAACCGAATGTGGAAGGTTTTTTTGCGATGAGGGTGACAATGAGTGAGGAAGACAACCGTCTTCTTATGGCTCCTTTCACAGAAGCGGAGTTCAAATGGGCAATTGATCAAATGCACCTTCATAAATTGCCAGGACTAGATGGATATAATGCAGCATTTTACCAAAAGTTCTAGCCTATCATTGGAAAGGATGTCGTTCGGAGCTATCAAGATTGGCTTAATACTGGTCAGTTCCCTACCCCTTTAACTCACACTTTTATTGTCCTAATAGCAAAGCATGAAAAACAGATACATGTTAAGGACTTTAGACCGATTGCTTTATGTAATGTTATTTACAAAATAATGGCAAAAGTACTGGCTAATAGGTTAAAAGCCATTCTATCTACCTACCATTGTGTTTGCTGCTCAATCTGCTTTAATACCTGGAAGAACTATTCATGATAATGTCATTATAGCTTTTGAACTTATTCATTACATGAAGAGAAAGTTAAGAGGGAAATTTGGGGATGTGGCGCTAAAACTAGATATTAGCAAAGCATATGATATAATTGATTGGAAATATTTGGAATTCATTATGGGGAAAATGGGATTTCACAGAAAATGGATAGAGGCAATCATGTTGTGTGTCAAAATACTGCATTATAGTGTTTTATTGAATGGAACTGAAGTGGGTTCGATTGCACCAAAACGAGGGCCCTGCCAAGGCAACCCCCTCTCCCCATACCTGTTCATACTATGTGCTGAAGGTCTTACCTTTTTCCTAAGAAAGGCAGAAGAAGATAGCCAGCTATATGGGATACTAGTAGCTAGAAGTGCCCCATCGATTTCTCATTTAGTATTTGTAGATGATAGTTTCTTCTTTTTTGAAGCAAATATCTCTGATTGTGTATCTATAAACAAAATCCTGGCTGAATATGAAGAAGCATTGGGGCAGGCTGTCAACCTTCAAAAATCTTGCATTTTCTTCTCCTCCAATGTTGGTCCACAGTTGGTGAGTGAAATGAAAGCGATTCTAGGAGTCTCAAATACTCTTGATCAAGGAAAATATCTAGGGTTGCCCTCTCTAATAGGTAGAAAAAAGAAACAAATTTTCATTTATCTCAAGGAAAGACTGAAAGGAAGGCTTAGTCAGTGGAGCAAATGTCTTCTATGTAGAGCAGGAAAGGAAATTCTCCTAAAAACAGTAGCCCAAGCATTGCCCACATATAGTATGAATGTGTTCTTGATTCCCCTCACAACATGTGATGAACTTTAAAAGATGATTAATTCTTTCTGGTTGGGTGGCAAGACCAATGGAGGTACTCGAATGCACTGGCTAATATGGGATAGACTGTGTGGGTTAAAACTTGAGGGAGGTCTGGGTTTTCGAAAGTTACACTGGTACAATTTAGCAATGCTAGCAAAGCAGGGATGGAATCTACTCCACAACCCTACTTCTCTTCCAGCACAAATACTCAAAGCTAAATACTTTCCTAGGAACTCCTTCATGGAAGCATCGAACAGACCCAATCCTAATTTCATTTGGAGGAGTATGTTACAAGCTAGAGATTTGCTCAAGTTAGGCACAAGGTGGAGAGCCGGAAACAGAGAGACCATATCAGTATGGAATGACTCGTGGTTACTAAGAGATTCAAATTTTCTTGTACAGTCACTCGTGGTGGAGGGGCTTAAATACTTGTAGGTGAAGGACTTAATAATAGCAAATGAGAAGGCATGGGATTTACAGTTCATACAAGACATTTTTTGCAGTATTGATGTGGAGCATATACTTTCCATTCCGTTGCCAAGGACAAACTACACGGATAAGATGATATGGCACTTTACTAAAGATGGTTTCTACTTAGTTTGGTCCGATTATAGAGCAGCCCTCAAATGGTTAAACACTACAGTATATGAGGAACAAGTTGGCCCGTGGAAGAAGCTATGCCATCTTCCGATTCTTCTCAAAATGAAAGAATTTCTTTGGAGAGCATGTCGAGGGAGAGGCCTTAAAAAGGCAGGGAGTGCCAATTGAAGAACACTATCCCTACTGTGATGAGTCAGAAACCATTTCTCATGCATTGCTAGATTGTGTACACGTTAGAGCATGTTGAGCTTTAATAAATGTGTATCATGTTGCTCCAAATTTTGTTACCTTTTTGCAGGATCTCTTGACTGGCCAGATAGAGGTGGTGGGTCAGGTTTGTGTCCTTTTGTGACACTTGTGAAAAGTCAGAAACTCTTTCATCTAGTAGCATAAACAGTTAGACCCTAGAGTCATACTGACATCTTCAAACAACTACTTTGAAGAGTGGAAAATTGCCCAAGCTCCACCAATAACTTCTAGAACACCAACAAGAATTGTGACCCTATAGTGCATTGGTCAGGCCCAACTGGAGGAACAGTGAATTGCAACTTTGATGTTGCCATTCAATCTGCTCAAGGGACCATGTCATATGGTGTAGTAATAAGAGAAAAGAGTGGACAATTTATTAACTCTCTCTGGCTTTTTTATCTCCCATTATACGCCACTTATTGCAGAAGCTATGGCTTTCAAAGAAGCCTTATCCTGATTAACTCATACGGGTGTGGAAACCAGCTGTCTATAGTTAGTGCAGAGATTCCATGGTTCACGTCAGGGCATTAACGAGGTGGGAGCGATATTGGATAACTGTAAATTAACTACCAGTAGATTTCAATCTTTTACTTTTAAATGGATCCTCAGCATGTAAATATAATAGCCTATTTGTTAGCCAAAGCAGCTACTGGATATCGCAATAGTTTTCGTTGGGACATGCTGCCAGATTTTTTGTTAAACATTCTAAGGTGTAATGCAGGTTTTCATTAGTAAATACTTTTAGCTTAAAAAAAAAAAACTTAGCAACTGCGAGAAGATCATCGTTATTAATGTTACGAATGTGTTTATAGTAGCTGAAGTCTCGATAAGATTAGGCATATTGGAGTTGTGACGAGGGGTTTTATGATTTTGCGAATTAGTTTTTTTATTCAATTAATAAGATTAGGATTTTCAGATATAATTAACAATTAGAGTTTATTTTAGACGTTTTTTAAAATATTAAAATTAAATATAAATAATTTGAAATACATTTTACTAAAAAGGTTAGAATTCGAGTTTTAGTCGATATTTCTGCTCCTGTAAAAGAAAAATAGACGTTTCGGTTGGGTCAGATCTTCTAAGGTCCGGTTGGTGAACGTAATTTGTGTTAGTTCCGTGGACCTTAAGCCCTAGTAGGCAGTGAAGTGCTTCCCTTTTCTTGGGATACAAGAGTTATACGGTACAGAAACAGAAGAACAAAGTTCAAAATGGGCGGAGCGGCTCCTCTTGAGCTTGTGCGCAGCTATGAGCTCCGTCTCATTCGATGCACTTTCACTTCTCCACCACCACAGCCACAGCCACCGCCACTTTCACAGCCAGAAGTATTAAACAATAAAAATCTGCATTCACATATCAATGAAATCCTCAATTTGATCGAGTCTGGAAACTATGTCCAAGCTCTCTCTTTTTCCAAGCTCCTCCTCCCCTACTCCCCTGCTACTCACAATTTCTTTGCTCACACTTTCTACTCGGACCTGGTCGAGAACATGGAGGCTTTTCTTCTGGAGGGCAGTGATGAGAATTCTGATATGGCTTCCAGGGTTGTCTTCGTCATTTGCTTTGCTGTTGCCGCTTTCTTCTGCTTTATAAAGATCAACATTACTGGGTAGCTACAGCTTTGCCGTAGTCATCATCATCATTATTATTACTATAATATTATCTTTTAAATAAATAATGAAATAATGGTTTGAGATGATAATAATAGTAACCCATTTTTATTGTTACTATTATTGTTATGATGTTGTTAGACCACTGGACGAGGAATTGCCAAAATGTCCGGTACCCTGCAAAGTTCTAGAAGATGCAGAATTTGTGGAATGGGAAAATTGGGCGTCTACTCAGCTCATGTCTGATGGCTCTCACTTGCTTGCTAAGTTTTCTAATCTTCAGGTACCTTTTTCATTTCAAATACCTGTTATCAATTTCTTTACAGATTGCATGCAAAAAGCACTCATCAATTTCTTTTGTTGGCTGTAGTATCTAGTTTTCGCTAAGATGTTGGTTATGAGGACAAGAGATTTGTTATTTCAAGGAAACATCTCTCCTGTTCATGGAATTAGAAGTATTTCCTGGTGGTTGACCAGGATTCTATTCACCCAACAAAGAATTTTGGATGAGCAATGTTCTTCTCTGTTTGATCTATTACAAGTGTCTATGAATGAAACTCTGCATCACTTTGGCACTTTGGAGAAACTTCAAAGTTACTGGGGTTACAATTTGGGTGATCAAGAAGCATCCACTATCATCTCAATGATCCATCTTGAAGCTGGAATGGTTGAAGACATTTATGGACGGGTGGATTCATGCAGGTACCTTTTTATTTTACGTTTGATGTGCTGAAAATATGGCTTCAATATAATGGTTATATTATATGTTTAATATCCAAATGCACTTAGACATGGAGTCAAAGATGTTAAGAAGAATCATTTTCTTTTTCCTTTTCTTGATTCTGCACTTTCATAATGAAAGTTCTGTCCCAATCATTTTTTATATAGATGAATTTTGCTGGTTGATGATATTTGGTAAAACTTCTAACTTGGCAAGTACAATTTTATGCAGTTAACTTCGCCTTTTCCATTTTGGTCCATTTTTTCTATTCTTGTCATTGATGCAACATTTTAATCTTACATTTTTCACCAAATGAACAATGTACATGGCCTTGATACCACTGTTTTCTCCCTAGCTAAGAGTTTTTTTATTGTTTTTTGTTAATTTCTAGACCTCATGTTTTTATAAGGAAATTGTATTTTATTAAGATCCATCTAGTTGTGCATTGTTTAATGAATTCTCCATCACACTAGGCCATTCTTGTGCACTAGCGTAAGTCAATTAAAGTTCACGCAAACTTATTTTAGGACATAAATTTAGGTGATGCTCTCATCTTAATGATGTGTAGTCCAACATTTGCATTATATGCAGACAAAAAGGATATTGGGCAAGATTAGCATTTTCGCATGGTTGTTGGACAGAGGTGAGAGAAATAAACTTACATATTTAAAGAGAAATGTATACATGGAAAAAGAATAATGACAAGATTAACATTGCTATATGGTTGTCATGGAATTGAGAGATGAGAACTTTTTCATAGCTCAAATAATGCATGCTTCATATATGTTTTGATAAACCTTTTGTTTTCATTGCGAAGAGCGAAGTTGATGATCTAAACGATCATCATATGTCCTCTATTAAACCTTGAATAGTATACTCTGTGCTTTATATAGGTTCATTGTTTTTCAACCTACATTTTTGATATGTTGTATCCTTAAATTTTTGCCCTTATATGAAGTCCATGGTACTGCTAAAGAATTTCGAGAACCTTTTCATTCTTTGAAATTGGCCCATCTTGTTTTAAACATATTTTTTGTGAAAAAGGGTGTGAAGTTGTATATCATTTTAGAAATGTTAATTTCTTGGTATCTAAAAGTTGTGGGATTA
>JANIHY010000005.1:28852071-28863869 GCA_027479065.1 Erythroxylum brevipes | reverse complement strand
TTGGTAAGGGTTTTTTTTTTTTTTTGGTTAATTTCTAAACCTCATGATTTTATAAGGAAATTGTAATTTATTAAGATCCATCTAGTTGTGCATTGTTTAATTAATTCTCCATCACACTAGCCCATTCTTGTGTGCACTAGCGTAGGTCAATTAAAGTTCATGCAAACTTATTTTAGGACATAAATTTAGGTGGTGCTCTCATCTTAATGATGTGTAGTCCAACATTTGCATTATATGCAGACAAAAAGGATATTGGGCAAGATTGGCATTTTTACATGGTTGTTGGACAGAGGTGAGAGAAATAAACTTACATATTTAAAGAGAAATGTATACATGGACAAAGAATTATGACAAGATTAACATTGCTCTATGGTTGTTATGGGAATTGAGAGATGAGAACTTTTTCATAGCTCAAATAATGCATGCTTCATATATGTTTTGATAAATCTTTTGTTTTCATTGCGAAGAGCGAAGTAACGATCATCATATGTCCTCTATTAAACCTTGAATAGTATACTCTGCTTTATCTAGGTTCATTGTTTTTCAACCTACATTTTTGATATGTTTTATCCTTAAATTTTTGCCCTTATATGAAGTCCATGGTATTGCTAAAGAATTTCGTGAACCTTTTGATTCTTTGAAATTGGCCCATCTTGTTTTAAACATATTTTTTGTGAAAAAGGGTGTGAAGTTGTATATTATTTTAGAAATGTTAATTTCTTGGTATCTAAAAGTTGTGGGATTATAAGAGATTACTCTATTTTCCTAGGGAAGTATAGAATTCTAGGAGACTATTTTCATTTCCTAGGAGGGTGTGGAATTCTAGGAGCCTGTTTCAATTTATTAAGGGAGTGTGGAATCCTAGGAGATTAGTTCTTAGAGTTGGTTTCTTATTTTTCTTCTTCTCTAAGGTGTATATAAGCGTGTATCCTAAATCATTTGGGAATAAGACAATTCATTTCCCTTCTATTTTGTGATATGGGATCAGAGCCTTAAGGTTTTTAAGGAAAAATTTGTAGCCTTCATTGAAATTTCTAGCAACAATCATTGCTACGTCTCTAATCATTATGCAACCTTCATTGTTGCACTTTCCCAACTAGACCATATTCCTTCTCATCAATGTGATTTCTTTTCTTTAAACTCTAATCACAAACACCTTGTCTCGATCACATAAATTAATTATATCCAAAAACCACCAAGCTGAGAATGGGGCAACAAGGGAAACTAGAAAAAGGATGCTAGTTTAGCCCACATCTCAAAATAACAAAAATGCTATAGGAATTGGGAGAATTTAGCAGTGGAGATATTGAAAAGCTTTAAAAGCTACTGGATCAGATAAATAAAATAGTCGTGTGAGTTCATTAGCTCTCTCAGGTAATCCTTCTTGTTCAGTTAGATTTAATGCATTGGAAAAATCCTTTTGCCATTTATGGGTAATAGATTCAAGCGCCACAATCCATATAAAATTTTTATCCAATCAATTTAGAACTTACACTCCTTGTCCAAGTAATAGAAAAATTATTGTTGTTAATGGGTCTATTGTCACTGTTGTCCCCGTCAATGTTATTAAAAAATGTCTTTCATGTTCCTAAGTTATCCATTAATCTTGTTTCTATACATAAAATAACCTTAGAGATGAGCTGCATAGCCATTTTTATTCTGCCTTTTATGAATTTTAGGACGAAAGTTTGGGGAAGAGGATTGGACTTTTTAAGGAAAAGGACATGTTGTACCACTTGGGAACTTGAAACCAATCCTGTATTAGCAATAGTAATACATCTTTATCACTTTTATCATCATAAAAAAGGGATGTTATTTTGTTTCATCATTTTGTTGGGGTCATCCATCGTTTGCAACTTGCAAGGGATAGGTATAACAAGTTTTCATTGTGACTTGTATGAGTTTTTCAAACACACCTGTGTGTCTTTCCCCATTATCAACAAAAAAACTTCATCTTTTTATTTAATTCATAGTGACATATTGGGTCCTTCTACTGTCCCTAATATTGTTGGTGCAAGATAGTTTGTATCCTTCTTGTCACATGACTTTTCTTGTTGAAAAATAAATCAGATGTGAGTAACATTGTTCCCAGCTTTCATTCTATGATACAAAATCAATTTGGTACTAAAATTAAGCGATTTTAGTCTAATAATGCAAAAGAATATTTTAGCCGAAATTTGTCATCATACTTCCAAAACGAAGCATTCTTCATGAATCATCTTGTATCTATACACCCTTGTAAAATGGAGTGGCCAAAAAGAAAAATGATCATCTTTTAAACCCCACTAGCGCACTCCTATTCCATCATGACGTGCCAAAACAGTATTGGGGGGAAATTGCTCTCAAATTTGCATAAATGGTCAATAGGATGCCATCACGTGTAGGTTCCAAAATACTTCTAGCATGTCTTTCTCACTTTTATCTAGATGTCAGAACTTCTGATAATCTTATGACTAAGATTTTTGGTTGCCCTGCATTTGTTCATGTTCATGGTCTTCAATAGGGAAAATTGGAGTCTAGAGTAGTGAAATATGTCTTCTTAGGATACTCACCCAATCGAAAGGGCTATAAATGTTATCATCCTCCTTCTAAGAAAATTTGCGTATTTGTTGATGTAACATTTATCGAAAATGTACCTTATTATTCTCAACCTTATCTTTAGGATGGGTCTATATCTAAGCAAGATAAGGAAAGAGAAAATAACCTAGAAAAATTGTTTGACATCTCTCGTTCACCGTCATCATCTCTACCATCATCTAGTCCTAGGGTAGAATCTTCTGAGTCAAATAGGGAACTTAATCCTAACTTTGTGATGAATGATAAATTTGATACATATATTCCTATTGATAAAAGGCGATTGGAATGATGTATTCAAGAAGGTCAATTGATGGTCCTGACCTGAAGACAGTCCAAGAATTTGCTCCAAATCATCCACCAATAAATGAGGTAAGTGAGATATGTGAACCATTCATTCTGAAATGTCTAGTGAAACTAAGAGCTAGGATGATGATAGTGAGTTACCTATTGCTTTGAGAAAAGGAACTCGAGAATGTACCAGGTGACCTTTTGTATCCTTTACCCCACACCATGTTCTTCCATAGATTTTCGCCTTCCTACAAAACCTTCCTTATGAGCCTAAGTAGCCTAAGTACTATTCCTATACCTAAGACTTTATTTTGAGGCATTATCCAAAGAAGAATGGAGGAAAGCCACAATTATCCGGGTTATAATGGACTTGCTATTGCCCTAGCCTTGCTTGACCCTCTTTGGACATGGTCCGAGCCCAGCTTGAAGCCTAATCATGCATGACTCATGCCACCTAAGCTTGAGCTTGAGTCTGAGCCTGATCGAGTTTTGGGTGACTTGAAGCCCACTGAAAGCTTGACCCAATTCGACCCAACCTGACCGAACCCATCAAACCCTTTCCATCGTCTTCTTACTCTCTCTATCGCCAAATCTAGAGATTCATCACTAAATCTCATTGATAGGAGTAAAGATATATTGTCAATACACCCAAATTTGTCACTAAAATTCAAGCAATTTCTAGATTTGGGTTGGAGCTAGAAACATGTTGAACAGTAGTAGGTTCTTTTAATATGCAACATATGCCAAAATAATAGTAGAAAGATTGAGAGAGATGGAGAGGAGAAGTGAGAACCATGAGAGAAGCATGAGCATGAGAGCCATGAAAAGTAGTGGAAAAACAAAGAGAGAAGAAGAGATATATTGAGGGAGAGCCATGGAAAAAAGTTGAAAACCAAAACAAAGAGTAGAAGTGAGGAAGAAGTAAGAAGAAGAAAGGGTTAAAACATCTAGGCCATGGGTTTTTATATATAGCTGGGCTAGGCTCTGGAGCTCGAGCTCGAGCCTGATCCCAAGCTGGGCTCAAAGTTTGAAAATTAGAAAAAAAAAGCCCGCCCGACCCCATTCAAAGTCAAACAGATCTTGCCAAGCCTAGATGAATGCATTAGAAAAAAATAAATCCTAGGAGATTGTAGAATTACCAAAGGGGGAAAAAAACCCAATGAGATGTAAATGGGTATTTACCTTGAAGTATAAGGCTAATGGATCTTTTGAGAGATATAAAGCAAGACTAGTGGCTAAAGGGTACACTCAGAGATATGGAGTGGATTACATTAAGACCTTTGCTCCTATTGTAAAGATGAATACAGTAATAATCATTGTACTCTTGGCAACTAACCTTGATTGGGAATTACAATAGTTTGATGTAAAAAAACACATATCTCCATGGTGATGTGGAAGAAGAAATATACATGAATGTTGTTCTTGGATTCGATGACAATATGGTGGATAATAAAATTTGCAAGTTAGAAAAGGCCCTTTATAGTTGAAGTAATCACCAAGAGCGTGGTTTGGTAGATTTGCTAAGGTAATGACAATTATGGTTAAAGATAATCCTTGATGACTTTAGGATAAGGTGGAGTGTTCCAATGAGATTGTGGTAATAAATTGCGATAAATATCTCACATATTCTAGTACAACATGGTTGGACCAAACTTATTGAAATTGATAGGCACTTTTTTAAAGGAAAAAATGAAAACTGGGTTAATTTGTATGACTTATATTCCAACTTGAGGATAGCTTGCAGATGTGCTTACAAAAGGGCCAAGTACCCAAGTACTTGAAGGTATCCTTGGCAAGCTAGGAATGACAAATCCTTATTCACCAGCTTGAGGGGGGACTGTAAAAAAGGGTGTCAAGTTGTATATCATTTCAAGAAAGTCAATTTTTTGGTATTATATGAGTTGTGGGCTTCTAATTGATTGTTCTATTTTCCTAGGAAAGTATAGAATTCTAGGAGACTATTTTTGTTTCCTAGGAGAGTGGAATTCTAGGATAATATTTTAATTTCCTAGGAGAGAGTAGAATCCTAGGAGATTGTTTCTTATTTCTCTCCTCCTCTAAGGCGTATGTAAGCATGTGTCCCAAATCATTTGGGAATAAGACAATTCATTTTTGCTTTGTGACATTTTCCTTAGCTGAATAATTTCCCTGTTCTCAGATTGCATTTTGATTCTGCTGAAACAGCAGCTGGGCTTCAGCTTTCTCTTACTGGGGTTCTTGGCTACCGCACTCTGCATCAGGTACAATGTCACAGTTTTAGTTGTAATCCAAATATTTAAATTTTTAAAAAAAAAATTCTGTGATTGTTTTGGCTTACAGGTAGAACCAAGGGCACAACTGGTGCTGGTTGCAAATACATCTAGCATTGATGATGGAAAATTTTCAACAAGCTCTGATGGGAAGCTCTGTGACTCTGACTCTGTGAGTGCTGAAGATAATATTTATCCACATGAATGTCGAGCCTCTGAATTTTCTGACATACTTATGACACCAAAATTAGTAGAGAATGGTGATGAACATGGAAACAGAGTAATAGGCAATCGAACTGGCAACCCTGGTACTTCTGGCCCTTTAAATGGAATCCAACAGGCAGTGGTTTTGGCTCACTGTGTTTTAATTGAAAAAAGTCATCGAGATGATGAGTTGCAGAGTAAGTTATTTTGTTTGAACAATACCTGAACCTTGTAATTGATATGTGTAGCACTGTTTTATACCTTTGCTCTGAATGTAAATACCTCTCTATTTTACACATATACGTCCAAACATGCAAACAAAGTATACGGAGTTATTCTTGACCCTTAGTCTTGGAAAATTTCAGTGGATGAGCTATGTTGCCTAACATAACTTCTTTTTCTGTTTACCTCTTAGCTTTTTTTATTTATTTATGACAGATGTGGCCTTTTCTGACTGAGTGTGATGATGATGTGGCCTTTTCTGACTAGATATACGAAAACTTTCTTTTATAAATCAATTTTTTATGCAAGTAGTATCATTTTACTTGAATTCTTCTTCTGGTTGGAGGATTTTCTGCCTCTGATAAACTTTACCAATGCCCAGCTATAAGCAATGCAGAGTTTGTTAAGAATTGTTGTACACTATCTAGAACAAATTAACGCTTAAGGTTTGTGAACCTAAAGCTCACTTTGCCTAGGAATTTGTCAATGCACGTGTCTTTTTTGTTTCATGGAAAAAATGCAATTAGAAAGAATGGTGATGTATACTTCCAAAGAAATACTAGATTGTGAATCTTCCAAGTTAACATATTCTTAGTGCAACTAGGATCTTTTATTAGAAACGGTTACTTTTTTAATTTAAAAAAAAGTCTAGGATATCTCAGTTCTCTTTGGTGGATAATTAGTGGGTTATTCTTGATAAATAAGATGTGCAAAAACTTCTGTTCACCAACTTTGACTAGAGGTCCGTACACAGTGTTAATAATTTGTAAAGTCCATTTACTAATGGTGCTTTCTATTTGTGTTGTGCATTACCGTCTCTCTTTCTTGTCATTAAACATGTTAGGAGCATTTGCATATTCTTCTAGTTTGATTATTTGGACCTTGAATGGAGATGTTTATGGAGTCTTACAGTTTTTATATTAATGTTTAATGTGACATTATGGTCAATTAAAACTTCAATTTAAGTGTTCCAGTATGTCAAATCTTTAAGTAATTTATAATTGTCCATATGGACTCCTAATCTAGAAATTTAGGATTCAATGGTCTCTAGTTTCCTTTGTTGCTGTTAATAAACAATGATTCCTTGAACATATCTAAGATGCTGAATTACATATTTTGGGTATTAAAGTTCTGATTTGTTTCAGTGTGGAAGATGGCTCCGTATATTGAAGCAGTTGATTCACAGCCATCATTGGTTTTTTCTGTAAGCAGTTAGAGTTTGTGTAATTGCTTTTTGTAGCACATCTTTATCTCTTTAATTGAATTTGATCACAATGAACTCAAGGGAAAGGTACCATAGTTTAGGCTTTTACGTGAGTGAGGCTTGAATCAAATGATAAACTCAAATAAGAAAAGTTAACATGATTGCCAGCTGCATATGTTATATTGAATTGTTGTTAATGTGGTAATATGTGAATTGGGCTAGGCCAAAGTCAATAACTCATACTTTTGTTTTATGGTTTCTACAATGATATTACGATTGTGGTAACTATATGAGATTCAATATTAAGTTACCTATCCCATATAAAATTTCTTATATTAAAATATTTTAATTATTTTATTTTGAAATATTAGTATTACCTTTTATACCCTAATTTTGTCCAATTTATCTTGAACAATTTTCTTTTGTTTTATGTTGGGTACTTTTGTCTAATTTCATCTTGGACATTTTTGTTTTCTTAAATGTATGGACTTGAGTTGTTAACCTATGGGCTGATTTGAGTCTTGGAAGTTTAAAAATTCAAATTCTAGATGAAGTTCTTCCCAGTGAGAATTATTCGAAGCTTCCAATCCTTGGGTTGGCAGTTTATCTGTTTCAAAATTTTTATTATAAATGAGAAAGGCCTTCGCCTTGTTGGGGGAATTTTGTCTATACTGACTGGAAGGGGTTTCAGTTAGTTTGTTTGGGGGATTTTTTGTTTTTGATGTTGATTAGGCGAGGTAATCATTATTTTGTTTGAAGAATTCTAATTGGAAGTGATGACTTGGTGGAGTCTATCATTATTTTGAATAGATGGTCTAAACCTAGTTAATAATAAGTCATCGTATGTTTTTTTTCAGGGTTTTAGATTGTTGATTTCTTATTAATATTGTTTGGAGGCCTTTCTATTATCAGTTCCTGTGCTTTACTTTTATTTCTTTTCCTTTATGCCTTCCTGACATTATCTTTTTCTTTCTCTAGCTACGATGTTTCAGCAATTTGTTACGCATTCGATCGGAGTCTACTCGCACTCACACAGTGGTACGTGCTTTGGAAATGATGAGAAAATTGGTATGTAGCCTATCTTCATTTTGATTGTGATTGATCTTCTTTTAAGCATCGTACTGTTTTTATTTTTTTAGTCTACTGAAGTGGTCATGTGAAGTAGGAAACAAACTTGGCTGATTAGCAGCCAGCTTTAGAATCTTTGAGAGAAAGAGAGATATTGAGATGCCAAGGACGTATTATTAGTAGGAGTCCATACTACAAGTGTGGAAGGATTTTACACGTAGAGACTTGAAAGATTCGGGACCTTTGGCAAACGTTGATATGATCATAGGTGAGTGGCTTTCCAAAGGTTTTGGTTTTGGTTGTCTGGTGCACAAAATGCACAAAGTTGGGGTTGAACTACATCAATGGGGGTGGCCATCAAGGGCTTTCGAGGCCCCAGATGTTTTTGACTGTCAATGGTGGCTGTCGGTGAATTGCAATCGAGTAGTACTGAGGAAAGGGAGCTAAGTTTATGCTTTTGTGGTTGTATGTCTCCCTTGCACTCCTTGTTCTGCATGCCTCTATAAATACAAAATTGTTTTGGTCAAATTTTACGTTACAATCTGCCCTGATGAGCTGGATAGTGCTTGAAGGATCAAGTCGGCCAGAGAAGAAGGGATTGTCTTTTTTTCTTGTCATTTTTCTGATGTAAATTCTTTTGGGTACCTTTTAGACATTTCCATGTTTCTTTTAATTTTTTTTGTGGTTATTTCCTTTGGATTTTATCTTTTGATTATAATTACTTTCCAATTTATTATATTCCATATAGGAAATAGAAGACGAGCAATCTTTCTGTTGCTGTTACATTTTAGTTTTATCTTTACTTTTGTCTTTCTATGTCAATCATTCCTTTGGAAATTCATTTTCTTACTTATGGATTCCTGTTTATGTTGTTTTAGGTGGAAGACATCCATGAACCTTTACCTGGAGTGGCAGAACGGGTTCCCTTTTGTTACGTGGCATATAATCCCACTATTCCTGCCCTTCAAAAGTAATTGGTTTCCTTCTCTTTAGTTGCATCATAGTTCTTGCATTCCTTAAGTTTTCTTGGTATTGGCATAAGCTTCTGTAAAATAAAATTCTTTATACTCCTTATTCTTCTTTATTTCTGTTCACTTTTATTCATCTTTTATTTGCTTGCTTTTCCTTGGTTTAGGGAATATGGTCAGCTGTTGGTGAGCTGTGGCTTGGTGGGTGAGGCGATTAAAATATTTGAGGATTTAGAGTTATGGGATAATCTAATTTACTGCAACTGGTAAAATGTCCCTGATACCATCTTTTTATTCTCTTCATGGGTTATATTAACTTAAGTAAAGTTCTCTATGATGTGTGGATAATAGTAAGAAGCACTGCTTATATGAGATAATTGTTCAAAACAGCCTTTTGGGTAAAAAGGCTGCTGCAGTGGAGCTCATCAAGAAACTACTATCCGAAAGGCCTAATGACCCAAGATTGTGGTATGTAAGCCCTTTTCTCTGACTCCTAAACATGTTTTACATTCTGATTTCTTTATTATCAATGTAATGAGATGTGCTACCTAACAAGCTCAGATGTAGCGTTTTGTTTGTGGAAGTCCTAAAGAACTTGAGCAGGAAGTCCATGTAAAACTTTTTATAGGTCTGTGTGATGAAGTTGTTCTGTAAGGTTTTATAAGAACATTTGTTAGTTTTTTAAAGTGTCAGTGGCGGCAAAATATTATTTCAGAGAAGGTGCTTTGATTCAGTTCTTGATATGTTTCTCGTTAGATAAACTTTCAGTTGTTAGTTATTGGAGTTTAGATCAAGTTGGTCGTCTAACTTCATCTCAAGGTCCTATTATACTTGGGTATATTTATGCACTCAAAAGCTAATTTGTTTCTAGGTGTTCATTGGGTGATGTTACAAATAATGATAGCTATTACGAAAAGGCCCTTGAAGTTTCAGATGATAAGTCAGCACGAGCTAAGGTTGTATCTTGTGTAACCAAAATTCTGTTTTTAAATATTTTGATATTTTACTTTCCCTATTCTGTGCCAGCGATCTCTTGCTCGAAGTGCATACGATAGAGGAGATTTTGAGACATCTAAAATCCTTTGGTATGCTTATCTGTTCATCTTCAACTTATGAAGTGTGCCCGATTATCTCATTGTCAAATTCTAATTTGAGGGAAAGCAACACTTGATTTTGGTATAGGGAGTCTGCAATGGCACTAAATTCCTTATATTCAGATGGTTGGTTTGCACTTGGTGCTGCTGCTTTGAAGGTTGTATTCTCTTTTGGTTTATTCATTAGGATTTATTACAATTTTCTATCAATCAATCTTTGGTTGATGCCTTCTATTTTCAATGTTGATTCAGAAATTGATCATTACATGATAGTGCAGGCAAGGGATGTTGACAAGGCTCTGGAAGCATTTACTCGAGCTGTTAAACTTGATCCTGACAATGGTGAAGCTTGGAATAACATTGCTTGTCTGTATGTTGTTTTCATATTCTGGCTTTTTTGTTCCCATTTTCTTTAAGTATTGTTTTCGTTCTTGAACTTGTTTTGCTTTCATTTGAATTTCCTGTTGTTATTTCTAGGTTTTTTTTTCGCTAAATGCTAGTTTCCTCACAATTTATTATATATTTAATAATTTTTGCTAGATGGATCTCATATAGGCTTGTAGTTTGACATTGTTGTGTATCAAACAAGACAGAAGTAACATCATAGGGTTGATTATTGTTATTTTGCTATTCTACCAGTCTTATTGAGGTGGAGAGCCCAATAAGCATTTGATTTTCAGTAGTGAGATGGATATATGGGTAGAGTTTGCTGTAACTAAAACTGAGGGATACTTTTGGTTTGCTTCTAGAGGGATCGGTTGGGGTTAGAAGGTGTGGTTTTGAAGAGTATTTCCCAACACATCCAGTTGAAGAAGTCATACATACCAAACTGTAGTTTCTTGTATATTGCTACTGCAATCTGAAAAATTGCAACATTGCTCCCTTGATAATTTCTCTTGTTTCACTTCAAAACAAAGTGTGAATCATGTGAAAGTTGTACTTGTGGCGTTTTTTTACAAATTACTTTATAAACTTTTGGTAGGTTGTAGTTTCCTTACTGTTTTATCGATTAAGATTTATTAGTTCCAGTCCTTTAACAATTGTATTTTTAAGTCTATATTGTACGCTAAACAGCATGCAATGTTGGCATCTAGTTGTTAATGCAAGCACCCTTTGGTTCCTGTTAAAAATTTTCCTTCATTTATTGTCATCAAAATTGTGAATTATGATGCATATAACTGATGATGCAGACATATGATCAAGAAGAGGAGCAAAGAGGCTTTCATTTCTTTTAAGGAAGCTCTGAAGTTTAGGTATGGCATTGTCCATTTCGTATACATTTCACATTTATTATTCTTGTCAAGGCATGCCCTCAGTCTTTCCTTGGATTGATATGGATGTCATATCATGGCATGACTGTGTGGCAGACGAGACAGCTGGCAGATGTGGGAAAACTTCAGTCAAGTAGCAGTAGATGTGGGCAATATTCGCCAGGTACTGTTGAATATTCATGCTTGTTGGTTTGCATCTACAAGATAATTTGGAAGATTACCTTTTGTGCTAGTAGCTTGTGGCATTAACTTTCTAGAATATGTTTAATTCATAAAAGGTTCCCATTTGTTCTGTACTTTCAGATTAATTGAAATAGTTATTTATAACAAGTATTTGGACTTATAACTTCCCCAAAAAAAAAAAGTATTTGGACTTAAGCTCTCAATTCATGAAATGAAATCATTTAGAAGATAAAGTTACTCCCTACGATAGAGAAGTATCTTACAAATGATATTGCAACAGTAAACTTCATGTTTTGTTAGTATTACATTTGCTTTGAGAAAGGATGTGATGACATTCAAGTATATACATGTAGAAGGTGTCATTCATGCAACTTAGAAGATAAAATAGTGTTGAGATACTAAACAGCTGTAAATAGATTATACTTACATATAGATAGGCTGTAAATAGATATGATAAGTTTGAAATCCCT
>JANIHY010000005.1:28671602-28693898 GCA_027479065.1 Erythroxylum brevipes | reverse complement strand
TTATTCGTAAATTTATTAGTACTTAATATTAAATAATATATATTTAACTAATAATACAATCAAATTTAGGAAAAAATTCCATACAAGTTTTCACGGAGAAAAAAAATCAAAACAAAAAACCTAAAATTCAATTAAAAATTTCTTTTCCTGAATTGGGTGGAACCAAATAAGCCTTAACTTTTGTCTTTCTTACTAATTATTAAGGATTTCATAATTGAAAATTAAATTTTTTAGAATATGTGGAATGTTAATAAGTACAAAATAAGGCAAATTGGTTAAATTGAATCCTCAGGTTTTCGTGAAAGTTCAATTTAAGTTTAAGCGTTTTAGAACGTTCAAATTAAACTTCAATGTTTATAAATCGATTAACCTAACCCCTAATTTAACATAATATTAATTGTTCTACCTATTTGTTCCATTCTTTGTATGGATACTTCTATAAATTGGACATCTCAAAGTTATGCACAGGAGGCAAAAAAAAATCTCTACACTTATGGGCTGCGAAATTGGGGAAATTAGGTTCAAATCCTTATTTTTTCCTAAATTACCGAACACATATCGTCTTCTTCTCATTCTAAAATCCCTAATTTCTCATATAAAGTAAAATATTGTAAAATAACACCTAATTCTAATATGAGAAGAAGAAGATATATTATAACACCTAAGATTTTCATCTTTTATTATTAATTCTTTCTTTTTATACCTAGGAGTTTCATTCTAGTTGTTAAAAAAAAAAAAACTTAGATTAGCAATTCTCTACGATTTAAATTCTAGGAGCTTTTGCTCAAGTTTCAAAACTTATGTTATGTTGGTTTATTTATTTTGAACACGAAAATCATGGAGAAGAACTGAAGAAGTGAAAATTTATGTTGGTTTATGTTCAAGGTTTGGAGTTAAGAAGAAGACATGTGACTTGCAATTTAGTTATGAGCAATTAGGAATTTGAACCTTATTTTTCCAATTTCACAAGCTGCACATATAAAGGACATCTTTGGACTACATGTGCCATTTAGGATCCGATTAACAAAAGATCCCATAAAAATTATTTAAAAGATTCATACTAGGAAAAATGGAAAAAAATATTAGTATGCTATTAAAATATGGGTTAAACTAATCATTTTACAAATGTTAGAGTTTAATTTAAATATTTTAAAATGTTTAGATTTATGTTAAAGGTTTTCATTGCACCTTAATGCTTCGTAGAAAATCTAAGAAAGCCTAGGTTATCTCCAGCACCACTTTATACCTTAGTGTTACTGAAATAGTATTCACTGCATTCTAATGTTACTAAAATAGTACCCGTTGCACCGTGAAAGTAATATTAGAGATATAGTATAGGCTTATTTAAAACACTCGTTAATGGTTAAAATGAAAATAACATTTTAAAAAATATTTAAAAAAACTTTTCTAAGATTACATCAATGTCAGATAGGTCCAAATTGCTTAGTTACGATATGACATAGGCTAAATTTATGACCTATATATAAAAAACTACCAAAAACTTATCTCAATTAAATTTAGGGTGCTATTAGTATCAATTTGAAAATGTTACTGAGCGCTGTAATAAATAATGGTAAGGAATAAATTAGAATTTTTAAGAAATATTAAGAAGCAATTCGTATGTTAAAGGTGTGATTTGCACCTCATCGTTACATTAAAAAAATTAAAAAATTCTAGGTTATTTTTAGTACCACTTTATACCTTAATGTTACTAAAATAATTCTCGTTACGCTCTAGCATTACTGAAATAGTACTCATTGGACTATGAAATTGGTATCATAGGACTATGAAATTGGTATCATAAATAGTGATACGCACTTATTTAGAACTTTTGATAAACGCTAAGGTGAAAATAACAAATATTTTAAAATTTATTTTAAAAATACATATAGATCCGAAATGTCTAATTATGACATGAAATAGGCTTATGACTTATATATTAAAAATTGCCATACACTATTCTCAGTCAAGATTTAGAGTGCTATTTGTATCATTCTGAAAACAGTAAGATGTGGCATGATATATAATAACAAAGACTAAATTAGACTTTTTAAGAAATATTATGAGGTAACTCGTATGTTAAATATGTGATTTATACCTTAACATTTCATAAAAAAATTTAGAAAGTCTAGGAAATCTCTGGTACTACTCTGTACCTTAACGTTACTAAAATAGTACCTATTGCATTCTAATGTTATTAAATAATACTCATTGCATCATAAAAAGTGGTATAAAAGAGAACAATTTAGAATTTTTGTTAAATGTTAAGGTAAAAATAAATATTTCTAATAAATGTTTAAAGTAATTATCATTAAGATTATATCCGATAAGTCGAAATTGCCTAGTTGTGATATGACATAAGCTAAATTTATAAT
This sequence comes from Erythroxylum brevipes, assembly GCA_027479065.1. Taxonomy (NCBI): domain Eukaryota; kingdom Viridiplantae; phylum Streptophyta; class Magnoliopsida; order Malpighiales; family Erythroxylaceae; genus Erythroxylum; species Erythroxylum brevipes. The sequence goes on along the minus strand of JANIHY010000005.1, from coordinate 28,691,523 downwards.
TCGTATATTAAAAATTGCCAAAAATTTGTTTTAGTTAAGATTTAGGGTGCTACTAATATTATTTTGAAAAAGTTAGGGCCTGATGTGATATATAATGGTAATAAATAAATTATATTTTTAAAGAAATATTAAAAGGTAATTCACAATTCTTAACTTCAATTTAAATTGAACTATGACAAAAAATTTTAAATTAAATTTGAACTGTTTACCCTCCTTAACAAAATCATGTCCAGCCCAGATGAATAAAAAGAGTCAAGAGCGCCCAGTGGCGTAGCTTTTGTGTCTGTGTAACTGAGTCGAGTGCAGTCTTTAAAATGTAAAATTTCAAGGCACTGTTTGATTGATAATTTCATTTATTGAATAAAAACATTAACAAATCAACAGTAGCGAAAGTAAAGGATGGAATCAAAGAGCGAGAGGAGGCAGAGGGAGGCGAGTAAAGCCTTGGCAATTTTTATGGCTTTTGGAACTAAAGGAGATGTTTACCCTATTGCTGTAAGACCAAATTTACTAAATTTCCTCTTCTTAGTACTTTCGAGTCTTTGTATTTTCACTCATGATTCTAGCATGACATTGGCTGGGTTATTTTTACTTGGAAATGTTTTATAGTTTTGATTTGTTGGTTTTATTGGTTTTGGCTAAACTGGGTTGATTGTGGTCATAAATTCTTAACACGGGGTTTTGCTGGTGTTTAATGGGTATATCATGGCTAATAAATCGATTTGAATTTCTTTTTTTTATAATAAATTTACGCCACTGGGACCTTGAAACTATTGGAAAAATATAATTTGTTGATTCCATCGTTCAGAGCTGCTCGGTGATTGCTAAGGCAAATGACCATGTAATTTTACTTGAGGTTTCTTATTCAGGCCATTGCTGCGGCTTTTGCCTGTGACCAGACACAGTACCATGTCGTTTTAGTAACACATTCTGCACATCAGGTTTGTATCAGCTGAATCTAGAAGTTTTTCTGTCTTCATGGCCAAAACATGCCACGTGAAATGATTAATTTGTTGTACATAGTGCTGTCAAGTTCTTTTTGAGATTAACAAATATATTCTCCAAAGATTGTTATAGACAATTAAAGAATGCATACCTTGAGGTTGGTTGTTGATAGTCTACCTGTTCTGATGACTATGAAACTATATCTTCATTTTCTAAAATTTTCATTTTCTAGAATAAACTGCATCACTGCTATTGATTATTTATTTGATTCACTTTCTCATTGTTTTCTTAATGAATTTTCAATTTCATTGATGCTTTGTCTCCATCTCATTTGATGATCATGTGAAGAAGTCTTCCTTGATGTTCTCTGAGTGAACTCTGTTGGTTTTCTTACAGGACTTAAGTTGTCATATAAAAGAAAGGCATGTTGTCTTTCTCCCTATAAAATCTCCACCTGTTCTTGCTATGAATGGGAGTCAAGTTTGTTCAGGTTGATACCAATGCTTTTATTTCTATGTTGTCTTTGCAGAATTGTAGTACTAAAAGCAACTAATCAGTGGCCCCTTCCAATCTTTTGTTAGGATCAGGGCTAGATTTCTCTATACAAAAGAAGGTCACTATAGAAAAACATAGACAAGAATGTTATGCAGTAGTGGAAGAGGTTTTTGGACATGGCCCAAGGATGGAGGGTGATTTTATTTTGATCAATTATTTTGCATTGGTAATTTCTGAAAGTTTTGAGCACAGATAAAATGTTTCACAACATTTAATATGACCATAGTTATGTAGTAATCTTGGTTGCAACCTAACAACCAAAAGTTGAATTTGCATCCTGGTTCAGGAAGGGTGGAGCCTTGCAGAACATTTTTGTGTGCGTTGTGTTGTTGCTGCTCCTTATGTTGTTCCGTACAGGTAGATAATAATTTCTGTTGGAAATAGTTGAGTTCTTTGTGTTCTAATTGCAAAGAATTCTTTAATCCTTAAAATTACATAACACAGTTTCTTAGTAATTTTTTTTTTGCATTTTGTGGACAACTTCTATTCATTCGTGAAGATGCTTAATGACAACAATCCCATACAAGTAATTCATAACCATGCAATTATGAATAAAGATGTACATATTTATGTATTTAATTAATTTCTAAATGTAAATGTAGAATATAGGAGAAGAAAAGGGATAGGAAAGGGGAGAGGAAAGAAGCAAGGGGCCAAAAGAAATGCAATGAGAAAGGAAGAATAACTAAGCAATATGCTTAATTTGAAGAAATACAAAATCCACTCATGGAGAAAGCTTAAAGCCAACTGAATATAAGAGTATTATTAATAAAATGTCTAATACAATGTTTAGGAGACCTATTTATAGGCTTTGCAACGTAATCCTAATCTTAAAGAAATTAGGGAGCCAAAAATAAGTAAGGAACTTATGGGAATAGGAAATCAAAACTAGTAGGAAACTCTATGGACATAGGAAACTTATGGAAATAAACGTTCTACGTCAAAAAGAGGGGGATTATAAGAGGGAATAGACAAGAGGGACTGAATATCTTTTATTTCAACACCTATAAAAAAAGAAACTAACACATTTAACTCAAATAATTTTTCTTTAAAGTAAAATTTAATGGCATCCCTTAAAAAAAATAAACAGGTTAAAATCACAGCCCTGGATTTTCCTAATATAAATATCTATAATTGACGTAGGAACATCCAAGAGTTTAGTTAGTTTTGTAGTTTTTTGCTTTCTTTAGGTTTCATTTTCATTTAATCTTGTTGCATGACTAGGACATAAGGAGGTTTTTTTCATATGGTTAGGCTATAGTTGTTGTTTCTGGTCTACGTTGGATTTTTACATGACTAAAATAAGAATTTTGCAACATAGTATAGAAGATTTATTAGGGAGTTGTATATTAGTTATATATAGGTTTTAGGAAAGTAAATTTTTTGGTATCCCAATAAGATCCTAGGAGATTACTTCCTATCTTAGGAGATTGATTCTTTTCCTAAGAGATTGTTTCCCATTTTTCTCCTATACTAAGAAGTATATATTCATGTAACTCAAAGTTAATAGTAAGAAGAAAGAGTAATTTTCTCTTCTATTTCATTTCATTGTGTTAGAGCCCTATGGTTTTGTTTTAATTGGGAATTCTTCTTCAAGTAGCCTTTGTTGCTTTGTGTTTCTTTCTTCTTCCTTTGTCAATGTCCTTATGCACAATATGTTTGCATCGATAATTACCATCTCAAACTCTTCTATCCCATTAAAAGAAGCTAATTCAATCCAAAAGACTGGAGGTTTGCAAAGCATTCGAGCTTCCTATGGGTTTAATGGAAAGAACTATCTCAAATGGTCGCAATTTGTTTGCAGATACCTAAAGGGCAAAGGGAGACTCATCCATCATCTTGGAACAGGACTGATATGGATGAGTGTTTTATTAGGAGTCTATTAGAGGAGTATGAGTGTTTTATTAGGAGTCTATTAGAGGAGTATTTTATTTTTAGTAGAATTCTATTATTTCCCTATTATTTTTGCACTAGTTTTTATTATAGTTATGTCATAAAAAACAACTCGAATAGGACTCTTTCTAGGAGTCCTAGTTTAGATGGAACTTTTGTGTTTCTTTGCCTATAAAAGGCTATTACATTATGCAATACAGTAAGCAAGAAGTTATCATAAAAATTAGCTTAGGAGTAGAGTAATTTAGTCCAACCTTGACAGACCTTGTCCTTGACAAGTGCTGCCAGTTTTTCATCACCAAAAATAGGTTCTACAAAGAAGGGAACCATCATAAATAAGGGGAAAGAGATTAACTTTTCTGAGAATCGTCCTTGGACTCGATCCCAAGCATGGTCCCATAACAATTTGGTATCAGAGCAGGAGTTCATGGACGAAACAGGCCATTTAGTTGTAGAGCAATCTTCGATAGATTGGTAGATGGATCTGAGGATACGGACATTAGAGATGGGGCAACAAGAATTGAAGGCTCAATATGCAGAGATTATCCGCATGCTTGCAAGGTTGGAAGGTGCAAAATCGAGCGAGTATCAGGCACCACCACCACGGGAGGAGAGGACCGATGGGGGCAGCGCGCCAAGTATGTGTTTGATCTCTTATAGGAAAAAGGAAAGATTGAGTGCAAATCTGTCTCTATCCCATTGAACCCAAGTCATAAGCTTGGAGAAGCAAAAGCAAAACTAGTTGTTAATAGAAAGATGTGCTAGAGGCTGGTGTGTAGGATCATATAGCTTGCTTATACTTAACTGGACATAGCATACTGAACAAACGTTGTTAGTCAGTTCACCATGATTAAAGAGAGTCACATGTACAAGATGTGTATATGGTGTTGCATTACTTGAAAGGCAATCTAGGGAAAGGAATCCTTTTTAAGAGGAATGATCATCTCACCTTGGAAGCCTATACTACTGCAAACTATGCAGGATTTATGGTGGACTGAAAATCAACCATGTACTCTCCTTAGAGGAAGTTTGTTGACTTGAAGAAGCAAGAAATAAAGTGTTGTGGTTAGATCATCAGCAGAGTCAAGGTTTAGAGCAATTGCTTAAGGCTTGTGCAAGTTGTTATGATTGAAGATTATTCTAAATGACTTGAAAGTTAAGTGAGAAGACCTTATGAAGCTCTATTGCGATAACAAATTAGCCATCAATATTGCTCATAACCCTATTTAACATGATATAATAATGCATATTGAGATTGATAGATATTTTATCAAGGAAAAATTGGAGGAAATACTTGTATGCATGTTATATGTTCTATTAGAAAGCCAACTAGTAGATGTTCTAACGAAGGGGTTGAACAATTCAAGGTTTCATGATATTGTTTCCAAATTGGGAACAGAAGACATCTATTTTCAGTTTGAGAATGAGTATCAAGTTGTATATTAGCTTTATATAGGTTTTAGGAAAGTAAATTTCTTGATATCCCAAATATTTTAGGATCCTAGGAGATTGTTTCCTATCTTAGGAGATTTTAGGATCCTAAGAGATTGATTCCTATCTTGAGAGATTATTTCTTATTTTTCTCCTATCCTAAGATGTATGTAACTATGTAACTCAAAATCAATAGTAAGAAGAAAGATTATTTTTCTCTTCCATTTTGTGTCATTTATTATTTCTCATATTTGTTCAATAAGATTTCTTGATAGACCCTAACTTTCTTTGTATTCTTTCAACTACAATTGAACCTATTCTAGCTTCAAATTGTTGAGAATTGGCTTCCTTAAATCTTTCTCTACATCATAATGCTTTAGGTGGGACTGTGTTTAAAACTAATTCATTCTCTTTATATTTCTTGTAAGAAACATGTTTGACTGTTAAAACTGGGGGAAAAAAAGAATTGGAGAGCTACAAAACTGGTTTTCCCGTTTTGCTGGATATCATTAAATACTTGAAAAACCAAAAATAGGAAAGGAAAAGGTTTTCTTTGGTCTGTTCAAAGCAATTATCTTTTTTAGAAAACAATTTCGATTGTCGTTATTTGACATTTTCCTAAGTTCCCTGTGTTTCATTATAGAATATTTCAATAACTGAATAAATTCAACAAATCAGGGTGCAATATGATCTGCTTAATAGATATCTTCATATATGCAGAGTCTGGTCCTTTATAATTAATCTTCATCATTAATGGATATTGACATCTCTAGCCATACAAGCGTTGTTGATCTTCACCTTTGTATGAATTCTCCTTCTGCCCATGTTTTCTTTTGTATCATCCTTTTCTTTCTTCGAAATATTAATTTGATATTGACCTCAGGACATTGTAGTAATGTTATGGTAAAAGTATTCATTTATGAAGCTTTCAAGTCATACTGTTTAAAACATTAGTGATTAATTTTGGATGTATTTGTAGTGCACCTTCTTCATTTGAGCGCCAATTCAGAAAAGAGTTTCCACTTTTGTATAAATATCTGCAAGAAGCTCCTGCAGATAAGGTACTTCCACCCCTTCCAGTTGAGTTTATTGCTTGTTCATTCAATTTATGACTATATATTGAAATCTTTGTGAAGCATCCTGAGCAATATTCCTATTATGCTGCATTTGTTGTTTGTTTGTTTCTCTAACAGTACTATTTACTATGATCAACATAGGCTTGCTGGAAAGATGTAATCCATTGGATGTGGCCACTTTTTACTGAAAAGTGGGGATCTTGGAGAAATGATGTTCTAAATCTGAGTCCATGTCCTTTCACGGTTGGTACTGTAGAGTTCAGATTTAAATTTAAACATTGAATTATGTCTTATACTGCTCAGTTGATCATTGACAAATTAGTCCATTAGCAAGAACATAAGTAACTCATCAAAATCCTTCAGTGCAGGACACAGTGACAGGTGTTCCCACATTGCATAACTGGCCATCATCTCCCCTTCTACTGTAAGGACAATGAATTTTGCATTCCATAAGCAGTAGGATAAGAGAGATATATAAATTTGTCATTTTGAGCTATTAAACTGGCCTTAGGTTATACTTTTATGGAGTGAGTTCTGAGTTCTAGGTGAAAGTATAAAATTGTGGTTGATATACTCTAAATGGAATGTAATGACAGTAATACTGTCGATACTATTTTTGGTTCTTCATCTCATTGACTGTGCTTTTTCCTAATGAAACAAGTTTTATTTCTGTATTTTCTTATTCTCATTCATTTTATATTACTTCTCGAACACCCTTAAATTTGTGATATCTAGTTATTAAATGCTTTTTTCTAGCAGGTATGGGTTTAGCAAAGAAGTTGTTGAATGCCCAGGTAAATTGACTTGACTTAATAATTTAATAATTATTGTTATGTGCTTCAGATTATGGGAAGTGTTTTTTTCTGCTTTCCTCTCTATTGATTTAAGTGAATAATTCAAGGTTTGTGAACTCAGGAGTTGGTTCTATAGTCTAGTGAAAACTTATTTACGTGTTTATTTTTAAATACTTGGTTGTGCATACTGTAAATGGGTACTTATTGATATGTGTATCCTGCATGGAAGATTTAAGAAAGGAGTTTAGATATACGGAGTAGTCAGAGAACTGATTCATCTCTTACACTTTGCTTTATGAAATGTTTAGACATTTCAAAGCATGCCCTTGAAATAATTTCTTCCATATGATACATTACTTTTATTAACACCTTTTAATCATGTTCAACTGATATGGTCCCCATTTTGCTAACTCATGCTGAACCTTCAACAGATTATTGGCCATCAAATGTTCATGTTTGTGGGTTTTGGTTTCTCCCACTGGAATGGCAGTTTTCATGTAGGAGATGTGGAGAAACTTCAGCACATTTTCCTCGTCAAAGTACATGGACCAATGAAGAATTTTGTTCAACTCATATGAAGCTGCAATATTTCTTAAATACTTCAGATCCAGTACGCCCCATTTTCATAGGACTTAGTTCTGTTGGAAGGCAGGTTCCTGAAAATATATATGGACACTTTAATTTAATTATTATTCTATGCCTCTTTCTGGTGTCCCTTAAAAAATGTTATCAACCAGTGTATTAGTTAATAGAACTGTAATTATTATTTATCTCAGTGACCAGATGTCTCTCACTATGAGTCTAATTGAACTTTCACACTCAGTTTGTTAAGTGGGATGCTTTATTGTTTATGAGCAACGTCCATACTTGTGTTCTTAACTGAATTTCCCTTTTTCTTTTCAGCATGGGCTATTTGAGGAACCCTGAAGCATTTCTCCTTGTTATCCGAACTGTCCTGGAGATCACAGATTACAGATTTATTCTTCTCACATCAGGCTATGAACCTTTAGATGAAGCTGTTCGATTTACAGCTGCTGAGACATGCTATAAACCATACAGCAAAGATGGGACCACTATCTTTGAGGACCGTCTCTTCTGCTTTTCTGGGTGAGCATTTCTTCTTTAAATTGAATGTTTGGGGGAGTGTTTCTTGATAAGCTATAAATGTAGTGTAAGATTTAGTGTTATATTATTTATGCTTCATCAATAAAATTCATTGGTGGAATTTCCAACAAACATCAAGAAAAAGCCATACACCGTTTTGACCTTGCATAACCAATAAATTTGGCCAAAATTCCTAGCTGGCAAAAAACTGATAGTCAGTCGTAATAAGATTGCTTTTCTGTGGCTGCATTATTTTGTTTATTAATGTTTCCTCTTTGATTTAGTTTTATGTTTCATTCGTGCAATTCAGTATGATTCCATACAAATGGCTCTTTCCAAAATGTGCAGCTGCAATTCATCATGGTGGAAGGTGAGATTGTTTTTCTCATTTTGATGATAATAGAATTTGCTGCATACAGTATAGCTGATTACTTCCATTACTAAAACCAGTGGATCAACTGCGGCAGCACTGTATGCTGGAGTTCCTCAGGTCAGAGCAGAATTTAAATCCTTGGTTTTTTTACTTTGCACTTCTTTTATTCTCTTTCATACTAGGTGATTAGTTTCTCTTATCAAAATGTATTGATTGGTTTTGCATTAAATTATAATCAGACTTGCTTTGGTCTTGATAATGCCAAATGGACAAAAAATAGCAGCTAAAAAATGTCAGGATAGGATACGTAGCAGTGTATACCAACATTTTTCTTCGTTGGGTTAAATCCAAATTGTGACCAAATGATGGATCCTGGTTCTCTGTTTGTTTCTTCCCACTCCCCTAGAATTGAACACAAAAGGAAGAAAATCATGTCATTGCTTTACATCTCATCACTGGCCCTGATACTACTAGTGTCATGTTAAAATATAAAGTAGATGATTCTTGATTCAGAACAGTAATTCATATGCAAGAGCAATAGAAATGGAGAGAAGATAAGGACAGAAAGATATGGGTAAGAGAGCAAAGGGGACAATTTAGGGATTCAGAGGGAAACTCAATTGTTTAAATGTAAATCTTGAAAGCATATAACCAAATATAAGAAAATTACGTCAAATATTTATAGAAAAGCTCTAGAAAATCTAAATCTGTAGTGAAAGGATAATGTAATAGTAGAACAAACAATAAAAATATTAATAAGATTTTAAGAGATTCCTAAACGTGCATATTATATTCTTTAGTAGCAGTAGTGCATCATTCTTTCCCCCCTGAAAGAAATTTCCGTGTAGTGTGTTTCACATTGCATAAAATGATAGCCCCCTAAGCAGACCTAGTCTCATGTAGTTGACGTGTCCCATAATAAGATGTTGGTGACCCTCGTAAGAAGGAATTCATAGGCCATCTGAAACAACTCCAGAGTCAAATGTGCCTACGAAAGTTGTATATACTGGAAGCTTGAAGATGTCGTGTTAATAATTCTTGGATGTATCATCAATAATAATATTTGGAGTAGTGGGGAAACAAAATACATGTGCTCTTAAAACCAGGAAAACATACTAAGGCTGCTTTTGCTCTCAACCTTTCAAAAATCAAATTTAGAGGCGCTGAGTATTGTTAGAGCTGTCAGGGACTTTTCAAGAAATTAAAATCACACCAAGTTATTACAAACAAAAGTCCCTGTGGTGGTAAGCAAGTGCTTTTCCACTTGACTCATCCTTGCCAACACTGCGATGTGAGCTAAAGGAAGACACACTTGCACGATCACAAACTCAGATGCATAATGCCACCAACATTTTCACACTCTAGCATGAACATAAGCAATATGAGTTTTATTCTGTGAACTGGTATCCTTGACCGCTTTGCATGCACATGTTACTTGCGTGGATAAGTTCTGGCACACTTGTAGACTCTGGAAGTTAATCTTGCAACAAGGGTGTAAAATAAATATTAAAATTTCTTCTGTCGTGCCTACTATAGTGTTGGCATTCTTATCTTGCATCCATGTCTCTCTTTAAATCTTGGATGACAGGTACTTTGCCCCTTTATAATGGACCAATTCTATTGGGCAGAGAAGATGCATTGGCTAGGAGTTGCCCCTGAGCCACTGAAAAGAATTCATTTGGTTCCAGATCAATGTAGTGAGATGAGTGCTAGGGTAGCTGCAAATATGCTATCAAAAGCCATAAATAATGTATTATCACCTGAAGTCAAATCTCGTGCTCTGGAAATTTCTGAAAGAATACGTCTTGAGGTAATGCCTTGACTTGAATGGTCAATTTAGTTATTGGTAAATTTGATTAAGTTATGCGCCTGATGTTTATCTTCAAGTTAGTTCACTGAGTTTTTTTTTTTTAATTTTGACAAATTATATAGAAAAGAGGAACTTCTCAAAAAAATCAATGCAAACTTAATAGAGGTCTTTAACCCAAGTTAATGGCGGGCTCCTTTTAATACAAATTGAATATTCATGTATTAAAGTGTTTAAAAATAGAGTAGAAGTTCCCTCATAGGGGGTTACAGAAGATATGAAATCTGGTTAGTTTTGATAATTTAACTAAAATGCTAATTAATTTTTTTCCTAATTTCTAATTATGGATAACAAGTTCATTTTTAGTTTCAAATCTGAGAGCTTTAAAAGAAATTTCTCATTACTGGCATATACTCAACCGTTATCCATCACTGCCATGAAATGAGAAGTCATATTATGAGTGCATACGATTTTGAAAAGTCACTTTATCAGTTTAATTCTCCAAATAATTATGGAAAATCGAATAGATAATTTAGAGAACTTGAAGTGTTATATACTTCTAATTTGATATGTTAGACGACAGACTTATCACATTGTATGGTTTGCATTTTAAGTTAGTGAGCATCTTGGACGAGGCAAGCAACAAGCTATTATTGTTTCTATCTATGCAAATTCAAGCTTTGGCCATAAGTAAAACTTTTCTTTTCTTAAGAATTGACCCAACATTTAATGTTATTTTACTTTGCTTGATATTGGAAATCCTGACAACACGAGATTGGTTTGTGTTACAAAAGTCTGTTTGCTCAAGTTCGTTTCACATCAAGTGTATTGGTGAGCATAGTATATAGTTGGAACGTTGCATTACAGACCCCGTCTATTTGTTGTACATTGGTAGGAGCTGAAAACGTTGCCCGAGACTTAATCCAATACAGCCCGAGATTTAATCCATTACTTTTAGAATTCATTTCTTTCTTTCTGTACATAGATTGCTGAACTGTCCGCACATTAATTAGCTGGTTGTCTGAGTAATAACCATTTGGTGCATGCATGAAGTACTTAATATCCTGAATAGAAGTATTCCCTTTGTACTAAAGGCATGCATCTTATGTATTATTTCAATTTTTCCCTATGATTTATATCCTGTTTATTTCATTGTCTGCTCCATAGTTCCATGATTCAGATGTTCAATACTGAATCCCTCCACAATCCCTTTGGCTTTGATCATGTCAGTGCCCTTCCACAATATGATTAAGATGTTCAATACTAACTCCCTCCATAATCTCTTTGGCTCTGATCATGTCAGTGCACTTCTACTGATTGTGGAATTGCATAAAGGACAGAAAACAGTTAAAAGGAAGCTTTAACCCGTAATAATTACTACCCTCAATTGAAAAGAAGAATTAAATTGGGGCCATCACAGAAGTTGTCCTCTACATATATGTGATTTGTCTTGTTATCTGAACTTCATCAACTCTTGACATCTAATAATGTATGTTTCTACTCTCTTAAGTCTTTTTAATTGGTCAACCTGCAGGATGGAGTTACAGAAGCTGTTAGAATCCTTAAGCAAGAAATGGTTTATCCCAACTAACAAGGCTCATAAATTTCAGTTGAGCCCCATGTGGAGTATCCAATACACTGTTGATGGATGGGACCGATACATAATACATGTGCTGTGCTGGGATATCCTTTGAATGTTGAATAAAGAAAAGGGTTCAAGAAGAAGAAGAGAGGACATCGGGAGGGAAGTAGAATTTGTTAATACGTTAAACATGACATGTTTTAAGATAATTATTTGTATATAAGTTGGTGGTTAATAGCAAAAGCCGCCTACACAGCCCGCGCAAGGACTCCGACTCGTGCAAGTATGCAGACTTCATTTGCATTTGTGCTGTAGCAAAAAGTGTAGATTTAATGACCAAAAAAGAGAGAGAAGTTTAACTTCTGAAGTATTTCTTAACATATTTTGCAAGATAAATCAAATATAGCATGATACAAGTTTTCTATTATAGGTTTACTATATTTTTATAAAAAATCGCCTCTTCGTAGACTCGCAGATACTTCTTTTTTCTTAAGTGTCATCTATATATATATTTTTGGAAAGTCCTATTTCTCATCTTTCTAATTTTGTATACTTCTTTTAAGTATTATATATATATATATATATGGAACTCAATAGTGATGAAATAAAATTTATCATACTTTTAAAGGTGTTTTTGTAAAATTTGATTTATTTTTATATTTTTATATTTTCAGTTTTCACAAAATTATTAATAAATAAATAAAATTTTTACACGGTGTATTAAATTGTCATTAGTTTTTACTCATGTATTGATTTTTTTAAGGAAAAAAAGTATTCAACGCAATTAAGTTAAATGTATAAGTATAAATTTTTTAAAATTATAAAATATAGGTGTTACAACATGAAAGATGGGATATATTTGATGTTTTGCGCATAATTTGGAATATTTGATACTAAAAACGTTCAACATAATGCATTTTTTTGACATGTGTGAAGTGATATTGTCAGCATAATTTGAAATTGCTTGTAGGGACCTTTCTATATGGTTACTTTCAAGGTTCATCAAGACTTATATATGAGTTTGAGACTCGTCACGATTTGTTGAAATATAACATTAACAACTGAATGGCAAATACAAATAGCACGTCAAATAGGGCCGAATGGTGAAAGTGCATTCAACTTCAGTGGTTAATTGAAGGAGCACAATTCCTCAAAGGTTGTGGAACTCCAGTGAATTTCAAAAGGAGTGCATGACCGTCTAGTAAAGGCCATGTGTGTGACGGAGTTGCTAGTATAAGTGGCAGTAAGGGATCCGTAACTGGCTTTTATACTATAGTAGCTCTACCATACCAATCACTCGAAGTAAGATCATCTATTTAATGTTATTGTGTCTTATTTTATCTCATAAATCTCAACAATTTATATATGCGGATCCCGCGTTTATTTATGTCAAATCTACACAGGACTTACATAAATAAATAATTGAAATTTATAGGACAAAATAAGACACCATAAAATTGAACAGAAAATTGAGACTCCAGTTACTCGATACTCTTCTTATGCTCATTTTACAAGTACAGACATGGCACTTTAAAGAGGAAGAATCCTCTTATTACAATCCAACGGAACCTTTGCCCATACGGACGATAGTAACATCATTTTTTTGATAAACAGATCCACACTGTTTGGAGATGGTCTCTAGTTTCACTACTTATTCCTTTCTTTAACTCTGTCTTTCGCAATCAACTCCTCCTTGCTCTTTCACTATAATATCAGTCTCTTTTATCCATCCTTTTGTGGCACTGATCGGTTCCTGCTTTACGTATTCAGTGGTATTGCACTTGGTTTCACTTTGATTCTTATAATAACTCGTCTGTTTGAGTTGAAAAGGCTATATTACAAGTTTTCTTACAACATGCACTTTATTTTTGCTTCCAAGATCTAGGGCCTCAGCTAAATCTTGACCTTTGATATCATAGCGAGTTGCTGTCCACCACATCGAGAGTTTTAAGAGTCTAAAGCAAAGTAACTTAGAGTATACTTAAAAAGTGTTTGTATTCAGTTTTTTTTCTTCTGCGGAGCCGAATAATCCCAGAACTACAGTTATCTGCCGAGTTGAGGTTAATCTTAAAATACGTCTTTAGAATGGGTCAGGTGAGTCATTATCGATTTGGAAATTGGCAGTTAGCTGCCTTCCAAAAATTACACACCAAAAGATCATTCCTTATGAAGTTCTGACGATTGCTAGCAACATTATACTGGGTCTTAAGGGTATAAATAACACGTCTTGGTGAAAAGGAAGAACCAGAAGCACAATTGATAAGGATTCATGGGCTTTCTGGCATTTAAGTTTATGAAAGTGAAAGATCTTGTGACAATACTTGTGTTATGTTTGATAACTTGGTTCTTGAAAGAAAGTGATGAGTCCAGGGTGCTTTATATGTAAGTCTGTCTTCTTATTTTCGAAATTTTTTAGAGACAAATTCTCGTAAGGATCTTGTTGTGTAATACAAAATGAGTGACACAAAGTAAACCTAATATTCGAAGAAACTTGGATGATGAATACAGGGTTTTGAGGGAACCTTACACCTAAGCACTAAAAGTCGAATGTCATATCACTTATCCTACAAATCATTATTTGCACTTGATTTTGTTTTGAACTGAATTTATTAAATTGAAGTTTCTTCTCATCTTATATTAGCCTAGGAGACATTCATATATAAACTCATCAAGTGCCCGATAAATTGTTTTAAATCATCTTTTTTAATCCTTGTAACATTTATTACAACCCTTTTAGATGTATTTTAAAACAACAATTAGTATCATATCATAGGTCCCATTAATTTCATTTTACCATATCTAATCACAATTGGGTAAAGATTAGACACACTTAAAATCATTATCTAATTAAAAGAGATTAAAATGTCATCTAATTAAGAGATACAAAATATAAGTAAATATTTTTCAATGAAAAAGACTATTTATATTAATAACATGCATGAAATCTACAATTCTAGCGATAAAAACCAATGACCTCGAGATAAATAGTAATGTGAACAACATAAGCAATGTCGGGATGCATAACAATAAGATAATTAATATTATCAATAAGATGGTGATGCAAAGTAACTTTAGGAAGAGTAAGCCTTTAGAAGCGAAAGAAAGAGCATTAGCTTTAATAGGAGTATTAAAAATTTTATCATTAATAAGACCAACGCTAGAGATAAGATCAATAATATACTGTACTGAGATAAATAATTGATAGATGGATGTTTGATTATATCTTTACACCCATATTTGATGTATTTTGCTTGATATTTTATACTTTTATCATATATTTGGTACTTAGTTTGCTCCAAGTACTTTCATAGGTGATAATTGCCTCTATGAACTTAAAGGAGAACAATTCAGATAAAAACGTAACATAAAATGAGAAGTTGAAGCATAGAAGGGATGCACGAATGTGCATTAGCTCGTGCAATGCTCTCAGACCGTGCAGATTTGCGAATTTTGGAGATTTTGGGTATGCACAGTTTGATACATGACCATACATTAGTCCGTGCATCTCCCATAACCTTAAATTTGCTATAAAACAATATGAATAGAGGCCAATGGGGAGAGAAGACACAAATCAAGAGGTGATTTTGATCCATAGAAGAGGAAAACACAAAGAATTTATCGAAAGATCTATCCGAATACAAGATCAAACCTCTACATTGTAAGAATACTCGATAGAAGACAACCAGGGAGATTTAGAATTATGACCCAATTGTTTTCAATTTGTTTTTCATTCTATGTACATTTGATTTCATTTTCGATAATATGTAACTAAGCATCTTGTTACTATTTAGACAAGAGGAACACTATGTTAATACTTTGGTTTGATTTGATTTGTTTATTAATGCAATTAGTTTGATTGTTCTATTACAATTCGATTACATGTTTAATATATGTTCTACTAAACCTGAGAATATTATATCATAATCTAATTTCATATGTAGATGTTGAGAAATCCTAGGTTTGAATAGATCTATAATAATTGAAAGGAGTTGATTGAACCATGAAGATAGGATGACATAAATCTTCGAGATTATGGTCAAACCTAATAGAGAGATTCATAAAGCGGTAAAGCTATCCTATAAAATTGAACCTGAGTAATTCAACTAAAAACCTTAAGATTTGTTGTTATTAGACTTAAGGTCAGCTATTAGTATACCATAAGAATCTTCACGATTTAACAAATCAATAAAACAATTGCTAATAAAAGGTCAATCAATTAAGAGTTTTAAGGGGGATTCAAAACCTAGGTACTAGTTTTCGATATCAATAGTTTTTTAAGTGCTTCCTTGTTTCTGTGTTCAATGTTGCTACCTATTTCATTTTAATTGTTTCAGTTTTCATTTTCTTTATTAAAATCCAAAAGAAATATATATGCTAGATAATATGAAAAAGGTAATTACTAATAATCAATTTCTTAGTGGGATCAACACATACTTGTCGATACTAGCTACAGTTATGCCATGCACTTATAGTTATTACAATATTGGCTAATTTTAAAAAATTCAATCAATAATACCATCTAGAATTAGAAGCAATCTCAAGACCCAAAAATAGCTTAAATGCCTATATTCTTTAATCTTAAATTGGTGGCTAAGAAAATTATTAGATTATGAATACCCTGTGTATCATTAACAATAATGATCACATCATTAGAATATATAATAATAATATAATAATAAAATGCTCTATCTTTTAAAAGAATATTGCATGATTATGAGAATTGGACCAAAAATCAAACTAATAAAAAGTGGAACTAAATTTAGCAAACCAAGCATGAATTGTTTGTTTAAGTCTTTATAAAGAATTTTGATGAAGAGAAACTTTACTTAGAGGATGATTATAGCCAGAAGGAGCTTGTATATAGTCCTCTTTAGTGAGATCTTCATTTAATAAGGCATTATTGACATCTATCTAAAATAAGGTCCAATGTTTAATATCAATAATGGAAATGAGATTACAAACATTAGTTATGTAAGCTATAGGAGCAAATTTCTCCTCATAATTAATCCTATATTCTTAAGTGAAACCTTTAACTGCAAGTTAAGCCTTATATTATTCTACTAATCCATCAGCCTTAGTCTTGATTTTATAGAAATGTTTACAACCAACCACAGATTTTCCATTGGTAAATTAATCAAATCTTATATATGAATAGAAGTAAGTGTATTAAGTTCTTCTTTCATTACTTTCTACCATAAGGATGAGTACTAGCCTTATGATAAATGAAAGGACCATAAAGAGAAACAAAAAAAATCAATGATAATCCAAAAAAGTGATACTAGGTTGACTTACATAAGAAAGGCTACAAAGTGGGGGACTAGAAGAAGACTGAACAATGGAAGAAGGTTGAGGAGTCATACGAGGAAGATCTTCAAGTGGAGGTGGATCATAACCGTTCGAGTAATTTGGACCTGTAAAAGAGTCATAAGGAAATTAAGTACTAGTAGGAACAACAAGGAGGGAAGTAAATGAAGTAACTTTAAAGGTAGATAAGAAGGAACATATTTTATGTTTGCAAAAAGTGACATGAAGTGTAATATGAAGACATTGAGAAAGAGGATCCTAACACTTATAACTCTTATATTTAATGCCAAAGCTTGAGAAATAATACAATCGGGCTAAGATTCTAATTTAATATATTCATATCACTGAAGATGGATAAACAAGCAGAGTTAAAAATTTAAAGATTGTGATAATCATGACAATGACATATAGATGTTCATAAGGGGAACTATTATTAATGATGGGAGAATGGATACGATTAATTGTATGAATTGTTGCAAGAGCGACTTCATTACAAAAATATTTGTCACAAGAAGATGACATAAGGAGATATCAAACAATTTTCAAAGTGTGATTGTGTTTACATTTATTATAACCATTCTCTTGAGAGGTATCGTGATAAAAACATTGAATAATAATACCATTAGTAGAAAAAATAACAAAGGGTAACATCTCGATATTTTATAGCATCATCATATGTAAATTTTTTTGATATTACAAGAAAATTGAAATTTAATCATATTAGCAAATTGAATAAAAATTGAAGATAACAAAAAAACTTCATAAGATAAATTGCCAAGAATAATCATTAACAAAGATAACAAAATATCAATAACCGCTCATTGCAATATTATGAGCAAGAACTCAAATATTATAATGAATAAGATCAAATGGTGTAGAAGTAGTCACTAATTTTAAATAGCAAAGTATGATGTGTTGAAAGTTAATATGAGAAACAATCATATTGATCATATTTAATATACCCTAGACATCCATTGAAAATCAAATGTTATAATTTAGAAACGGAAACATGACCAAGATGTAAGTGCCAAATATTAGAAGCGATAACAACAATAACTATATATGACAATTGGAGAGAAATAAACTCAAACAAATAACTAACCTTACACCTTATTGTAAAAAAATTGATTGTCTTTGAATCTAGTACAACCATGACTTAGAAAGGTTACATCAACATCAATTTCACATAACTAGCCAACTAAAATAAGATTGAGAGACAACTTAAGCATAAAAAAGGTGTCGAATAAGGATAAGTGGGATTAATTTTTTTTATGTGTTGAACGGGCAAAATAAAATTATCAGCAATGTAAACAATTGATATACGAGAGGGTATGGAAATAGAACTAAATAACTTAGACCCATAGGTCATATGATTGTAATAAGCATAATCAAAGAACCAAGAAGTAGATTTACCTGAAATTACAGATAAGCCAAGGAAATTATTAATACCATAATTAGGTTATACCTATTTAAGAAAAACCTAGATTTTTTTGCAAGGGAAAACAAGGAGAAGTATCCTCAAAAGGAGAACCTTTAGTGGCAATAGCAATAGTAGAAGTACTCAAGGATCGAGACTTATTTTCAAATTTGGTTATATTAATTGACCATAATTCTTATTTTTGCCTTAAAGTTTGGGATAAGCAGAAATACAATGCCTAGAATTTTGCAAAATTTGAAAAATCCCTTAGAAGAAGTAGAGGTGGTTGAAGTAGTAGGAACAACAAAAACCATATCTGTAAAAAGGAAGAGATAGCTTAGTATGGAGAGTATTAAGATGAGCTTCCTCAAAAACTACATGTCAAATAACTGTGTCAAGTTTAAGTAGCAGGTGAAGAAGAGCAACACTAACTGATTCAAACTTAGCACAATAGTCATAAGTAAATGTTAAGCACGTTGAAGATCATGAAGGGCATCAAATTTTTTTGCAGAAGATATATCCAGCCAAAAGGAAACATTAGATGACAATTGATCTCATAAAGTTTGCAGCTCTGAAACATATCTATGAATGATCTAATTAGGCTGTTGATTCAATGATGATGATAATGAACATCACCTAAAATTGCATAATGCGTCAATAAGAAATCCAAAATATATTTAGCATATTAAATAATGAAATTTTACAAAACCAAGTTAAAATTTGATGATTTTTATTATCCTAATGATCGAGCCTCCTAGTGAACTTAGTTTTTATCTCATCATCCTACTTGATGGGTTTAGTAATTTCATTGGTAATGATTTGCCAAAGAAGTCTTCCTTTTATAAAACTACACATATGTTGAGCCCATAAATCAATAATTCAAACTATAAAAACTCAGAAATGGGTCATAAAGTCATAATTATTCGAAGCATCTACAACACTCCATAAATAAAGTGCAAAAAATAAGATACCAAACCTAAAACTAAGAGATACATGTGAAATTTGGAAAAACAGACCTTAAAAAGGGTGGGAAAAGAAAAACTTTGGGAACTTTTGGATTGCAAGAAAATAGATAAAAAAATGATTAGCTAGATAAAGTCAAACGCAGTTTCTACGCCTTCTTTCATTGACTTTATCTAGAAATTGAAACCAGGTTATAATGATTAACTCCGACACATATACTAAGTAAAAACTAGTAGATAATAAATTATAACTTAATTAATACTTTAATATATTTATCATTGATTACATCGATCCAACCCTAAGATGACATATGAGCCGATCGACCCATTTCTAAGATAATGAGTTAAACACGACAGATATTTATTATATAAGTTCATTATCTCCTCACGATACAGGTACGACTCTTAAGAACCCTAATACCCTCTGTTCTTAAAAAAAACCAACGACAAAGAGTTGACTTAAGCATCGGATGGGCAAGCCGGCGATCAACTATCAATGTGCCTTTATTATTTTTGCAGGTATCTCTTGGCTGAAGTTAATCGAGTTCATAGATTCAAACAATAACGCCCAACCTCATCAAAATCATACTTAACCAATAATAAATATTTATATATTTATAGATATAGATATAGATGGCATTTGTATGATAATATATTTTTCATCATACAAATGCCATC
>JANIHY010000005.1:28651270-28663620 GCA_027479065.1 Erythroxylum brevipes | reverse complement strand
ATTGAATCTTTTAAGCCTTAAACTTGTTGTCAATATTAATACTATTACTAAAATGGTAAAAAAAAAGTGATATTGGTATATATAATTTAAGATAAAATCTATGCCTCTTAATGTGAAGATTGAGCATACAATAGATGGGGAACTTCTTGTTTGACTAAATTAGAATGCTTTGGTGTTTTTTAATGAGAAATATATATATATAAAACCATAAATATATAGATTTTTAATGAAATTACGCAAATTAGACAGTATAATCTACCGTTCAGTTATTCCCTTTTAAAAAGCATTTAATCAAAAATATTTAACCAATAGTTAGTAGGAGCTAAGATCTTTTATTCAGTATTATTCTGACTTATTTTATCTCATAAAATTTTAACTATTTATTTTGTAAGACCTATGTAAAATTTATGTGGAATCTATACAAGATCTATATAAATAAATAATTAATATTTATTGAATACAATAAAATATCAAGATCTATATAAATAAACGATTGATATTTATTGAACACAATAAAATACAGATATATGTAATCAATTAATAGTAATGCCGTAAAGTTACAGGACATTGAAAAGGTAAACTAGGGGTGACCATTCATTGACTATAAGAACGACAACACCGTCCTTCCCTTCCGCGCTCAGGTTTTTGTCTTTTCTTTCATTATTGTGTTTGTGTCTGCTTATAATCTCGGTGAGCTCCGAACCACCAAACAGGGTCGTGTTAGAGAAGGAAAACAAATAATTCTAGGAGGCATAGACGTTTTTGGTTCTGTTGTCGTTCTCGGGTATCTCCTTGTTTTTTTTAACTTAAACAACTCTAGAGGCTTAATGGCCACAAAAAGATTGGTTCTTTATCTGCTGGGCAGTTTTTCTGTGGCCGTTCTCTCCGTTTTCTTCATCGCGGAGCCCAACAACAATGCCCTGCCTTACAACTCCAATCTTTCCAACTCCTTACGTGTGTCCACCGCCGAAAGAGTCTGGCCAGTACGTCTTTTTGTTTGGTTCGGTTTGATCGTTAGTGGCTTTTTTCTAGTCGTGTCACTGATGCTTTGTATGTCTAGTTCATGTGCAAGGAAGAATCTTGATGGTGTTCTTGGTGTTGCAGAAATTGGCGTTTAGTTGGAGGGCAGTGTTGGCGACTGTGATAGGATTTCTGGGATCGGCATGTGGAACCGTTGGCGGTGTTGGAGGCGGAGGCATTTTCGTTCCTATGCTCACTTTGATTGTTGGATTCGATACCAAGTCTGCTGCTGCTATTTCCAAATGTATTTTCAGTAATCATTCGTTAGCTTTTTGGTTTTCGTTTTGTTCGTTTATTTTATAATACAGTCTTCTGTCCAACACTTCTCTTGAATCTGTCATCTCGATAGAGCAGGAGATTGTGCTTATGATTTATTTTGTGTCTGCCGACTAGAATTTTCGTAGAGAATGTTTCCTGTAATTTTCTTTCTAGCTTTTAGACATGACCTTGGCGTTTACAACTTGGGCACATAATAGCTCAACTCAGATATCGGAGTTTTTCGTGAAAAGAGTATTACTTGTCGACTTGATGATGACTGTATTCAATTGGTGCAGGTATGATAATGGGAGCGTCAGCTTCATCAGTTTGGTACAACCTAAGAGTGCCCCATCCAACAAAGGAAGTGCCCATTATAGACTATGACTTGGCTCTTTTATTCCAGCCCATGCTAATGCTTGGCATCACCATTGGGGTTGCTTTGAGTGTTGTCTTCCCCTACTGGCTAATCACTGTCCTCATCATAATTCTCTTTCTAGGTACTGTCTCAGCAGGTTCTTTCTCTGTAAATATTGCTATTCAGTGATTGCCATGTTTATGCTGATGAAGATCTGTGACCAGGAACATCTTCTAGATCCTTTTGTAAGGGAATTGAAATGTGGAAGGAGGAGTCAATTCTAAAGGTAATAATTTGCTGCTCCATTGACTTGGACATGTAATTGGAACTGTGTTATACTCAACTATTCTGGAAATTTCAATGTCAAAAATACGCAGAAACACATGGCCCAGCAAGAGGAAACTTTGGTGAAGTCCCGCGATGAACGTAAGACTCTCTCTCACATATAAGCTATTTTGTATGGAAGTTCCATATACTGTATCTTGAGCTTGGACAGTTTCTAATTTATTTTATTGTTGAGATGTGCAGTACTCATTAACACAGAATATGAGCCATTGATTCCACAAGAAAAGAAGACAGCAATGGTGATTCTACGAACCAACTGATATAACTTCTGCAGTTACCATCCTCAGTTGTGAGGTTAACTGAGTCCTTTTTTTATTTCTTCAGCAAATAATGCGCTTAAACCTCAGATGGAAGAACCTTTTGATGCTAATACTTGTTTGGGTTCTTTTCCTTCTCCTGCAAATCATCAAGGCAAGTTGAGACAGGTTCTATTCCATTTGCTTTGGCTTTGAACAAATTACATAGATCATTCTTCTTATTCCTACCTGCTTTGCAGAACGACGTAGCAGTTTGCAGTACGTGGTATTGGGTCCTTTTCTGTTTGCAGGTGCCAACAATAGGAATTTGATTGCTCTCTTTCTAGTGGGATCTTCTTCATTTTTGTAATACTTGCCAAGTTAATAAATTTTGGTCCTCATAACTTGGGTTGTCTGTTGCAGCTACCGATCGCACTTGCAGTGTTTGGATATGAAGCCATTAAATTATACAAAGAACATATTAAGAGGATTAGCGTAGGCAATACAGAATCAATTTGTGAGGCTTCAATTGACTGGACTGCAATGCACATTGCATTCTGTGCACTTTGTGGCATTCTTGGAGGGACTGTTGGTGGCCTACTTGGATCTGGTGGCGGATTCATATTGGGTCCTCTTCTCCTTGAAATAGGAGTCATCCCACAGGTATAGTTGTCATTACCATTGTTTGACAGAATAAGAATCGTCAAGCTTATCGTTCTTGTTTCCATCCTTCCTGTCAACAAGACAAATTTCCCTGAAGAATGAAACCTTTGCTCTGTTCAACAGGTAGCTAGTGCAACAGCAACATTTGTTATGATGTTCTCATCATCCTTGTCCGTGGTGGAGTTCTATTTGCTGAATAGATTTCCCATACCATATGGTATAGCTTTTAATCATCTTTTTAACAAAACAGAAAAAGAATTCTCCAACGCGATGCAATATGAAGTGTGTGTGATCTTTGGATATGATGTCTTCTTGCAGCACTTTACCTCATGACAGTGTCAGTCTTCGCTGGTTTCTGGGGACAGTTTTTGGTGAGAAAGATGATTACAGTTCTGGGAAGAGCTTCGCTTATTGTATTTATCCTCTCCGGTGTCATCTTTGCCAGTGCGATCACAATGGGTAAATCCAATACTCTACTTGAAAACCTTTATCCATAAGAAATGAATCCACGATCCTTACCCAACAACGACCGTTATTAATCTTTTCTGCATTATGGAAATGTTTTACAGGAGTCATTGGAATAGAAAGGAGCCTAATAATGATACAGAATCACGAGTTTATGGGATTCTTAGGAATTTGCAGCAGTCAATGAAGATTGGCACCACAAGAAATCGCAGATAGTACATGAGGAAAGAAATATAGATGAACATGTTGAAAAGCTATAGGCTTGGATCGTTTGGAATAGGATTGGAGGCCAACACCTAGTTGTCCTATATAAATAAATAGTGTCAGTTTGCTGCTCGTCTGCGTTCTGATCCCGACTGTGTTAGAACCTCGCTGACACTGTCCTGTCCAGAGCACACCTTATCACTTTATATGATCACAGTACATTTTTAGTTCTACCATTGTAATGAATGCTCAAGTCTTCTCTTCACCCTTTTAATTTTACCATAAATTACTATATTATCCTATTCTTCTTTCTTCCTCTAAACTTAGCAAAAATCTACAATTAACTTAGTCTCAGAACTATTGTAGATAGTTCGTACTGCGTTTGTTCCATGTTGGAGGAAGAGTGCACACACAAGGGCATATGAATTTTAACTTCACTTCCAACATAATTAGGAGGTGGGGACCAAGTCATTTATACCTTTCTTTTTCTCTTTAGTATACAAATTTAAACCGTATACAAATTGGAATGTTGTTACTTAATGACAAAAAGTTGAGAAAATATCTGAAAGTATACCTGCACCTTGGCCACAATTTAGGCACTACCCACCAATTTAGACCAGCTTCAAAGAAAAGGCCAACTTGGAAATGGCAAGCAAAAGATTGAGACGTGATATCAACATGTGAATTTAGTCACTGCAAGTTGGGCACAAAGGCCAAAGGTTCACTAGTAAGATCACATTCATGCTTTATTCAGGAAGCCACCTAAATAGAAAATAAGTAGAGGAATGATAGTTGGTAAGAACCTCCACTTCTGTCTGGTAATAAATTATGGGCTGGATTTGTTGCTGTCTGCTTTATAATTGAATGAGCCTGAAGGTTTTGTACATAATAGACTGAAACATATTGTCTTAACTCGTGAAAGTGAGAGGCCGTCGTTGCAAGGAGCGGTCGTGCATAATTGGAGAAAGAAGACAACTTCCAGCAGGACATGACACGTAGTTCATGTTCTGTAAGCATGTTTTCTAGGAATTTTGTTCCAGCATCCCATGTTGGTTTGGAAAAACTTCCTTCTAGGCAATGGTCCCCATCTTTCAACTTCTTGCAATATATGCGCGACAAGTCATGGTACATATACACTTGTCAGGCAAATGAATTGACGAGACCATTTCGAAAATGTTCAATTCATAATTTGTACTTTACTTTGACACATTTGAAGGTGCAATCCATCTATAGCTTTGAACCAAGTTTGCACGGTTTAGATTCAACCTAACTATTCGAAAAGTTATGTATGCATAGATAAGTATATACTTACCCTATGACAAGCATGATTCCAATATAACATCCTCATCCTTGTAAATGAATCGAGTTGAGTCAAGTGTTGAAGTTGTTGACAACTAATGTTATCAACCTATATATGTCACGACATTGAAAATCAACTATTATTTGTAGTATGTCAAGTCAAAGAAAGTGGGTCGATTGAAGCAGTAAGGCACATGTATTTGGCCACCGCCTAATTTTAATAACAAAGGACAACAATTAAGACAAAACGTTGGGGACAACAAAAATGAACTTACAAAGGTACCTCGTAATAGAAAAAACATTTTGCAAATAACACGTGCCTACGAACTAACAGGGTTTGATTAATCAATTTTTATTTTATTTTATTGAATCTATTTCAGAAGACAAAATTAAGTTAAATAAGGTTAGAACAACTCCAACACTTTGAAGCAGAAAAGGTTAGAACAAATTTAGTTTAATGCACATGACATTTAGGAGATGGGGTGAGCACGCACTGGGCAGTGGGAGAAAAGATTCTCTGTCCAATAATACTCTGTTTTATTCTGTCTCATAGAATCTCAACTATTTATTTTACGAAACTCACGCGAGACTCATTTAAGACTCATATAAATAAATGGCTGAAATTTATTAGACACAATAAAATATCTTAATATTAGACAAAGAATGTAGACTCGAGCAGTGGGCAGCCACCATTATGGATCAATATTTGGAAATCCTATCTCAGAAGATTGCATGTCAATGTCTGAAACGAAATGCTGTCCTCTTTTTGTTCCTCTTGCGTATAACAAAGAGGCACTGAATAGTTTTTAGGGTTGAGAGCCGAATGTGGTATCCAAATGTTCTATTCCCTCTGTTTTATAATAAGAGTCGTTTTAGATACATTTTAATTATTTAAAATAAGTGTTATTCTTGACTTTGTATGCATATTTATAATTTTTCTTCCAAAATTAACCTTCCATTTCTCTCTCATCTTAATTATACAGATTACAATTTCAAAGTAATTTCTCTCACATGCTAATTTAAGATACTAATTACCGAGGTAAATTTATGGGAGTATTAATAAAGATAAATCTATAATTTTACCATCTTTCTTAATAAGTGTGTACTTTTCTAAAACGACTTTTATTATAAAACGGAGAGAGCACTGTTGAGTAAAAATTGCCTCCAAATGGCATGAAGACATGGCTCCAAAGTCCAAAGTCCAACCAACGTCTCTCCACCATTTGGTGGTAATCATAATTGGTTGCACAGGTTTTTATGACACAAAATTAGAGAAACCATTAATGGTCATTAACTATACCATTTAATGGGACTGGACTGGTTTGGTTATATAAGCTGTCAAACGGGCAGAGGTAACTACAATCTTCCATTCAGCCATCCTTCTGTTCTATCTCTTCCAAGAAGAAAAGCTGAAATGGAGAGAGGCAGTGCAATGTTGGCCGTTGCTTTGCTGTGTGCGCTGTTGTTCCGATTTCAGATCTGTCATGCAGCAACCTACAATGTTGGAGGCTCTTCCAATTGGTCTTTCAACGTTGCTGGGTGGCCCGCAGGGAAGTCTTTCAAGGCCGGCGACGTGCTCGGTAGTATATTATTATTATTTTAAAATTATTTCCCTTTTATTTTCTCTCTTTCTTTTTATTATTATTGAAGCAATAATAAAAAAAGAAGAGTATGGAAATTATTTGGATGATTAGCTATTCGTGGAAATACCTTATTATGTCATGTGTTGAATGATTATAATTTATTGCACTTGTCTTGCAGTGTTCAACTACAGTGGCAATTCTCACAATGTGGTTGCTGTGAACAAAGCTGGTTATGATTCTTGCAATACTCCACCGGGTTCCAAAATTTATACATCAGGAAAAGATCAAATCACACTTGCAAAGGGACAGAACTACTTTATCTGTAACTTCCCCGGGCACTGCGAGGCTAACATGAAAATAGCCATAAATGCTGCGTGATTTGGTGCATAATGACTTTTTCGTTTACTTCTATTGTATCGATTTCTATTTGAATATTGAGGTTCAGAAAGGCGTTTAGAAGAGGAAATTGGCCATGAACTAAATAAAAATATTAAAGAAAAAGTTTATACCAGACAGTAAAAGCGCCTCATGTTATTCATAAATGCTGCAGTCATCAATAACTACAATGCCAACATACACATTCTGTTTTGAACAGTATTACACAATAAATAAGCATAATTCTAATGTTGGACATGGAATATTGATATATTAAACACCACAATCTATATATTTAACAATTCTTGTGCAAGAGGGAAAGCTTATGGTACAAAACCTTTCTTTCACTACACACACACCCACAACAATCACACACAAAACTCACCATATGCTATGTTTATAATATGTTCTACCCTAAGGAATGAAAGGAGGCTAATTGTTTCATTTCAAAGATGCAATGAACTATAATTTAATGGGCCAACATATAGTTATTAGGGCACTACTATATGCCTCAAATGTAATTAGTAAATTATTAACCATCTCATCATAGTTATTAAACATACATTAGACAATTTGATTAATGGTTGTGAATATAGAATTAATGTTATGATTATATTAGTCCATATATTTCCAACATTCTCCCATTTAGACAATACAATCAAACTGTCATATCAATCTGCATCATCCAAAAGGCAGTGAAATAAATCATATGCAATATCATATCGACTTGATATATTTACTATATATGATTAGACCTTGGAGATGTTCAAATATAACAATAACCATTAAAACAACATACATATAATACAACAATTGAGACTATGCATTTGTCTCCTTTTATACCTGTCATTTCGTCAAACTATATATATACATCAACATATATATGTCAATATTAACAAGAAATGACTGTAAATATCATTATGCATGTTTCATATATATAAGTTATAAGCAATCCGTACAAAGTATTAATATGTTCAGTACAAAATAACAAACTTCTACTAATCTTATCAAGCTAGGCTCCTAAAAATTCCATGCAGAAGATGTGTTCTACAAACACACATATAAGTAAGCCTTTTATGAGTAGATCTATTACATGTTAGCTCTGTAGGCGTATGCTCAACAGTAATGAGGGATTCAACAACTTTCTCTTTAACAAAGTAATACTTTATATCAATATGTTTTGAGCAAGAAGTACTTCTGGTGTTCTTAAAGAAAGCTACAGTTGTAGAATTATCACAATACAATTTTAGCATATTTGAAATAAAGTCTACAATATCCAATGCTAAAATAAAATTCTACAATCGTATTGCTTGACAAGCTGCCTCATAACATGCCATATACTCTGTCTCTATAGTAGAGGTTGTGAGTGTTTGTTTGATACTTTTCCACAATACAACTCCTCCAGCCATCACAAAGATGTAGCCTGAAGTGGATTTTTTATCATCCATACATCCTGAATAATCAGTGTCACTAAACCCAACTATATCTAGAGTGTCAGTTTGTCGATAAGTCAACATATGATCCTGGCTATCCAGAAAATATCTCATAACTTTCTTAGTCGCTTTCCAATGGCTAATACCAGGATAACTTAAGTATCTTTCTAACATGTCTACAATAAAAGCAATACCAGGACGTATGCATACTTGAGCATACATCAAAATGCCTATAAGTGACACGTAAGAAACGACTTTCATTTCATCTCTCTCTTTATCATTTTGTAGACATTGTGCCTTTGAGAATTTGTTACCCTTCATTATTAGTGCCTTTTCAGGAGAATAAGAATGCATGTTGAATCTTTTCAACATTCAATCAATGTAAATATTTTGAGACAACCAAAGAATCCCATTAGCCCTATCTTGGAGAATTTGAATTCCAAGTACATAAGAGGCCTCACCAAGATCCTTCATATCAAAATGGTTAAATAATAATTGTTTTTTCTCAAATAATAGATCAGTATCATTAGAAGCAAGTAGAATGTCATCAACATATAGGACTAAAAAAATGATGCTGCTCCCACTGAACTTCATATATACATTGATCAACTACATTCTCCTTCAAGCCATTTACAGTGACAACCATATCAAACTTGAGATACCACTATCTTGATGCTTGTTTTAACCCATAGATAGAGTTCTTGAGCTTGCTAACCATATGTTCTTTACCAGCCATCTCGAAACCAAATGTTTAAGTCATATGAACATCTTCATACAGATTTCCATTCAAGAAAGAGGTCTTCACATCCATTTGATTAAGTTCCAAATTAAAATGAGCAACTATAGCCATAATGATTTGCAGTGAATCTTTAGTAGAAACTGGTGAGAAGGTGTCTTTGAAATCAATCCCTTCTCTCTTGTTATAACCTTTAGCCACAAGTCTAGCCTTATACCTTTCTACTTGTCCACTTGAGTCATGTTTGATTTTTTACCCACTTGCACCCAGTGGGTTTGCAGCCTTTAAGTAGTTCAACCAACTCCCAAACTCCATTTTGTGACACAGAACTCAACTCATCTTCTATTGCATTCATCCACAACGCAGACTGAGGAATATTTATAGCTTCTTGATAACTGACTGGTTCAGTATTATCTCCCATATCAAACTCATGTTTTTGAAAATAGACAATATAGTCATTAGGAATAATAGGTATACGTGTTCTTTGTGATCTCTTGACAATAACTTCATCATCCCTAATATCAATCACTTCATTTTGTTCTTGAATCTGAGGTCATCATGAGAATGTACTGGAATATGTTCAATCATAGGGTCATTAGTAGGAGCTAAAGCGATGGGTATAGGGATTAGAATACGTTCTTCCCTGAATACAATTTCTCTTGACCCTTGACTTGAACCAAATTCATATTGAAAATAGACAACTCTATTTGATTCTATAATTCTAGTCGTGTGAGATCGATAATAGAATCTAGAACCCCTTAATCCGATGGTGTAGCCTACAAAGTAGCCACTAATAGTTTTTAGATCAAGTTTCTTAGATTGCAGATTATAGGGCCTTATCTCTACTTTGCATCCCAAGCAAATGGTGTAAGCTTGATTTCTTACTTGACCATTACTCATACAGAGTCTTTAGGACTAACTCGTTAGGTATTAAAATGAATCAATATATACTGTAACATATCAAAAAGTGTGTGGTTTCTTCTTTAAGCGATTCCATTCTGCTGAAGTGTTCCTGACATTCTATATTTTGCTTCAATAACACATTCTTGCAAGTATCTACCATTCTTGCAAGTATCTACCAGAAGGCCCTTGATTCCTTTCACTCTCATTATAACGCCTATAATACTCTCCACCTCTGTCAAAATTAACTACTGTGATTCTCCATTACGTAGCTCACTGTCACCAGTTCACTACATAACCAACACCACCTCACACTACCAAGCTCTAAGACCTCCTCTAATAACAACTTAACTAAAACCAAAACCTCAAACTCAACCATAATAACCCTTCAACCTTATTTTTAAGCTTATTATGAATTCAGTTTCCAAATTTTTAGGTATCTAGTGATTCAAGGTTTTTAAGGTTTATGGGCTTCATATTAAATATTCTAAAGTATTCAGATTTCTTGATCTTAGGATTTTCAAATTTTTAAAAATAAATTTTTAGAAATTTCATGAAATTTTTACATTAGATAGATTGAATCTAATTTAATCTTATATTAGAGTTTTATTTTAATTTCAAAATCCAAGATCAATAATAACCAAGCATTTTAATCAAGTTATAGAACTAAAGTCAACTCTAATGCCACTATTAGG
Organism: Erythroxylum brevipes; assembly: GCA_027479065.1. Classification (NCBI taxonomy): domain Eukaryota; kingdom Viridiplantae; phylum Streptophyta; class Magnoliopsida; order Malpighiales; family Erythroxylaceae; genus Erythroxylum; species Erythroxylum brevipes. The sequence continues at coordinate 28,653,053 of JANIHY010000005.1, read as the reverse complement.
AAGTTAGAGTGGGATCTGAGCTGATGTGTAGTAGAATAATTATAAAAACTATTTCGTATGATTTCCTAAAAACCAAAATAACTTTCGATAACATTATTAACACATAAAACATAATAAAGCATGAATCTTAATTTGTACTTTATTGTGAAACTTGATCCTTTCTTGTAGTTTTTCTCAAATTGTTTTTAAAACTAGCTTATCTCAACCATCATAGTTGCACAATTATTTAGCCTCTAATAGTATTCACAAAATAAGTAGTAAGGAGTGATAGCTCCCTTGAAGCCTAAGCTTATTTATAATAACTTCAAAATATTTTGGTAATTTAATTGAAATAAAATTATAATTATAATTAAATACCAATTATGTCTAAATAAGACCCAATATCTTATATTAGTCCTTATACATTAAATATCTCTTATTTAATCATAAAATTTCTCAAATTTCACAATCAAGTCCAACATGATTAAAACATCTTTTCTCTCTTCAATTTGTTATTTGTGTGTGACTCATTAAGTTTAAATATGTTGATAATTAATATAAATTAAATTTTATATCATATTTAATATTAGATAAGTTAAATTCCTTTGATTTATCTTTAGTTCTCTAGTTAAATAATTTATAACTATAAATCAAGATTAATGTCTAATAATGTATTATGAGTACTTGAATATTTAGAAATGTCAAAGTGGTTCATGATTTTTTCATATAATTCAATTCTTTTATCATATAATATTTCAATTAGAAATAGAGCATAGAAATAATATCTACTCGATTTGAGTTTAATCATATCAATTCTCTGCCATTAGCAATTGAATTTGTTAATCACATTTAATTTTTTTCAAAATATCATTCTACCTTGGCTATGGATTTTTCGAATCAACACTAATTAAGAATAACATAACATCCTCTCTAATTAATTTATGATGATGAATCCTATATTGATCACTCAATTACCACTATATGGTTCAGTTATATCCAATGATTATCGACTGAGCTATTTCTGTTTAGAATAGGTCATAAATAGTATCAAAATATAGCAAAACAAAGAAAAATACAAAACCTAAATTCAATTTTTTTGAAAATATATATTCCTAAATAGTATAAATATTTTAAAAATACTTCACGTATCCAACCTCAGAATTGAAAACTAGTTTTGGGATAGTTATTCAAAATCTTAATGAAAGACTAGATTTGTTATCTTATGTTTACTTTTTCCAAAAAGATATTCCAATTGAAGCAAAAAGATTGAGAAATAAAACCATCTAATTTGATTTAATTGAATAATAGAGTTATCAAATGAATTGTAGTTATAAATGAAATGACTAAAAAAGATATATGAGTTAATATATGTTATAAAGTCAAAAAATATCATAAAAATGAATTTATTCTAAATCCATTGGATTTATATTGATATACAATCATCACAATAAGAATTTTCATAGACATACAAGTAATATTTCATAGTGATCTTTATATGAGATACTTTAGTGATCTCAAGTCAAAAGATCACTTATATGATCACAAAATGAGAATTTTCATAGACATATAAGTATTGTTCTAAAATGATTTCTCATATGGAGTTAGCTCAATGAACTTGTTCTCTAATAAGCATCTACATATTTGTTTAACTATCTCCATAATTTAGTCTATGAGATCAACTACTTCTTTTTATAAGGAATAAATATAATATGTGTTAGTCTTTTTATACTTTATTAGTATGATGTCCTAATAAACTAAAGAATATGAATAATACATAGATACAATATGAATCTCATAATTATGA
>JANIHY010000005.1:28638491-28649416 GCA_027479065.1 Erythroxylum brevipes | reverse complement strand
ATCAAATCAAAAGAGAGCATGCAATATTATCATTCATTAACAGAAAAGAAAACAATATTGTCACAAGCTACAATATTATAAGCATGAGAGACTCAATTTCCTTAACAGAAAACAATAACAGAAAATAATATTATCAAATCAAAAGAGAGCATGCAATATTATCATTCATTAACAGAAAAGAAAACAATATTGTCACAAGCTACAATATTGTAAGCATGAGAGACTCAATTTCATTAACAAAAAACAATAATAGAAAACAATATCGGTGAAGTTCTCTAAGTGAGAGACTCAATTTCATTGTCACAAGCTACAATATTGTAAGCATGAGAAAATATACCATTTCAGAATTCATAATCATGGGATGAAGTCCCCTTCTTCCACAATCTGCACAAAATAACTTTGATCAATAGCTAAGCATCATCATCTACGACACTTTTCACAATTAACAAGATTTTAGTCCACATGACCTAAAGACTACAGAACTTTCAACAAGATTTAGTGTCTCTAATTCAACTAAAAAATGATCAAACGAAGAAATGAAACAAGTAGTTTAACATGCATGCCCTCTTGTAATCAATTACATCAAAAGTTCATTGATTAACCTTATTCTTCGACATAAAGAACAAGATCAATTTACAAAAATTAAACGATGAAGCTTAAAAATGGGGACCGTATTAAAAAGATCAATTTACAAAAATTTATAAAAAGCATGCTTCTTGCTACCGTATTCGAAGGAATGGGGAAGAAAGCACAAAGTTAACCTATAAAAAGACTTACCTAAAAGTGGGTCTCTCCTTTGAGCTGCAAATCGAAGAAAAAACTTACCCAAGACTTACCTACGAACGCTTTACCTCGATCGATCTATATGAACACTAAAAGAAGACCGAAAATTTGCAGTCTTGAACGACCAAGGAAACGACCAGTATTAACAAAAACAAAAAAAATCAAACTTTATCCTAAAAACAAGAAAGCCAACCGAAAATCAAGAGGAAGCCACCTCTTACCAGACGATCTTTCATCATGCCACTTTCTTCCTTTTCTACACCGGGGTTGAACCCCTCCATGCCACCGAAATCGACTTCAAACCTCCTCCCTATTTGGTCTACTCTCCTTCGTTGATGCGTGGGAGTGAACGAAAGAAGAAGGAAACGAGATCGTATGAGGGTGAGATGGTGAGAGAAATAACGCATGAGCAAACGTGAGGAAACGAGAGGAAAGCAAAGAAGAATGATCCAGAAACGTGCGATGCAATAGAAGATAAGGTAGGGCAAAATAGAGAAAAAGCCAAAAAATAATAGATGGTAGGGTTAAAACGCTCATTTAATAAAAGCTGATTGGGTTAAATCAGTTAACTCAATCAGCTCTTTACCAAATAAAATTTTTAGCTTGTTTTTAAAGTCAACAAGTTAAGAAAGAACTGATTAGCTAAAAAAGAGCTCATCAGCTCTTCACCAAATAGGGCCGTTATTATATTGAATAATAATAGTTATGGACATTTAAATTATTTGAAAAAAGTGGTTGTCTGAGTTGAATCTTTTCAACTAACGGGCGCGTAATAAGCACATTCCTCTTTATCAAGTTCACCGACAGCCTTTGCTTAGCTTCTCTAACACTTACTACTCACTACCTCCAAGACCACCATTGGACAAACCAACCAAATCTCTCGCATAACTCCTCCTTCTCTCTCACTTGTTCTTTGCGCTGACTGTGTTGTAATTGTTGGAAAATGGGTTTCTTGGCATTCAATTCCATATACAAATCTCTTATTATTAGTAATTGGATAATAATTCTGACATACTCTCTTGTAGTATCATTTGCCAATGCCTCCATTCACATTTACAGGAATGAAGCTTTCAAGGAAGTTGGCAACTCTTATCTTCTTTCCGGTGGCAGTGAAGGCATCGCCGCTCGCCCTCACGCTACCTCTTACATCAGGTGCGGTTACCCTTTATGTTTATTCTGCAATTACTTTATTTGGGTAGATCTGTTCTTTGGAGACTTGTTTTTCTATTTTATTATCTCTGACACGATCTCATGACCGATCTTCTTTTCGTAATTGGGCTACCTTTTTTTTTTCTTCTTATTGACAAAGATGAATCCTTTATGGTGCCCGCATACAAATCTGGGCATTTTCTACCTTACCCAACTACTTCTGCATTTATCCTTCATCGTTTAATACTACTTTCTCCTGTCGTGTGATTCTATCCTTATCAAACTCGATCCAATTTCTAACTCCTAGTAATGATTTTCAGAATTTGTTTTGATTGATGAAATTTGCTATTCAATGGACTCCCACTTAAATTGTTTATTTTTATAATTCTTGGACGTGTTTAATTTAACCATTATTAATTTAGATACGTATTTATCTGTGTAGATTTGATAATGTTACTTTTTGGAGGACAAAGGCTGCAGCTGAAGAACATTCTAGCATGGAACATAGTACAGGATTGGTGCAAGTTGTGATATTTGAGGCAGCTGATCGCAATGATATTGGTGGTTCTGCATATGGCGGGCAAAGATCAATTTGCTGCACTCCTGATCTTGCTAAGCTTGAAGGTTGCAGGCAAGGTGAAGTTATTAGGATACCTTCTGCATCAGACGTTAACTGGCCTTTTGTGTTGAATTTTCAATTCAGTGGAAATTACTTGTCTGTTAACATTAGAAGGGAGGAGGTTCCCATTACAAAGACAGGAATGTACAACTTATTCTTTATTGCTTGTGATCCAAAACTCAAGGGGTTAATAATGAGTGGCAGGACAGTATGGAAGAACCCTGATGGTTATTTGCCTGGTCGAATGGCACCTTTGATGAAGTTCTACGTGTATATGTCGTTTGCCTATCTTTTACTTCTTTCCATTTGGTTCGTCCAGTACATGAGGTTTTGGAGGGATATACTGCAACTTCAGCATTGTATCACAGCTGTCATAGCGCTGGGACTTTTTGAGATGGTTCTTTGGTATTCTGAATATGCTAATTTTAACAGCATGGGTGTTAGGCCTGTTGTAATTACGACCTGGGTTGTGACAATTGGAGCTGTAAGGAAAATGCTCTCACGCCTCCTTGTGCTTTCTATTTCAATGGGTTATGGTGTTGTGCGGCCCACTCTTGGTGGTCTTACCTCAAAGGTGCTACTACTTGGTTTTACATACTTCTTGGCATCTGAGTTGCTCGATATTACTGAGTATGTCGGTACTATTAATGATGTATCAGGAAGAGCAAGACTATTTCTAGTCCTTCCTGATGCACTCCTGGATGCATTTTTGGTATTGTGGATCTTTACTTCTCTTTCAAGGACATTAGAACAATTACAGGTATCAATTCGTTATCTGCTTGTGCTTTTGTTATATAGTTACCAGACTATGTATTTATTCCTTCTTTGATGGCCATATTTTGTTCCCCCTTGTGCTGTTTAACTTTCTACAATTGTATCTATTTTAAACCAGGTGAAGCGCAGTACTGTTAAGTTGGAAATTTATAGGAAATTCTCAAATGTGCTGGTTGCCACAGTCATTGCTTCTGTTGCTTGGATAACTTATGAGGTATGATTGTTTATGAGCTTTCATGTGGTTTTTGGAGAACTCACGATGGCTAATTTATGTAACCTAGGTTTATTATATGATGGATCAGATAAAGTTTACAAACTTACAGTTGAACAAGTAATAAGAGAATATCTATGATGAGGACTCAAAAGAACAATGTCCTACCCTTTCTTTTGGCCTTTCTTGTGTTGTAATCTTCTTGGATGGAAGTTCTATAGGACTTGAACTTCATCACTAAGACCTAGAAGACAGGTTTCATATATCATGCAGCATTAATAATTCATCTATTGGATGACCATGACTGAATCTACATCTTATAGGCCTTCCACCTGGTTTACACCATAGGAAACAGACCAGGATGAAATTTGAACACAGTAGTGGTTTTGAATTTATGCGCAAAGTTTTGACGCAGGAAAAGATGCTCAGGCTTAATCATAGAGGGATCCTATAGGCCATCCACCTGGTTTACACCATAGGAAACATATCTTGACGAAATTTGAACACTGTAGTGGTTTTGAAGTTATGCACAAAATTTTGACTAGGGACGATATACGTAGCCCTATTCGTAGAGGGAATTTTTTCTGGCTTTCGAAAAGAAATTCTGAATGAATTAGATAGCTAGTGTCTTCTCCTTTTCTGAAAACTAAATAATTTTCACTGGTGGGGAACCATTTTTCTGAATTGTAGTTTCCACTTTCCATCTTATTTTGACTGTAGGAAATTTTCAACTGACGTAGAGGAGCAGAAAATTGTCTTCAGATTTTCTACACTTTTAATGTGGAGATATTCTTAGTACTTACCGCTTAATTCTAACGTAGGAAATTTTATTTCAATTCAAGCATGCAAACACTGTGTCATAGATGTTGACCTGACACATCATTGACGTGTACCCTTTCATTTGGATCCTGTGTGCAAAAGTTTCTGGCTTCAATGTGAATTAGGCTGTAGGCAAATCCGTAATGGTTGGGGCTGGATTTTCAAATGCAGAAATGGATTGTTGTTCTTTTAATTTCACTTTTCTATCTGTTCATTGCTCTCGCTTGGCGGATTTTCTGCGTATCTATATTCAGGTCTGTTGTGCAGTTCCACCACCTATGCATCCTTTATACTGTCCAATAACATATTTGAAGGTTTTGCCTAAGCATTGTTGTGACCTGCTTCCAGTTTGAACAAACTTGGTTTATGAACTTGTCTTTCCTATCTTCCATAAATTGATTGTTTGGTTGAAAAATAATGATTAAACAGGAAGCTTAAATTTGGACATACTTGTCGTTTTGGTCTTTAGATTTCTTGGTTTCATATTTTTTCCTGAAATTTGGAGGTTATTTTGGGCTTATAAAGTTGTGATAATTGTGGTATGGCTATCATAAAAGTACAAAATTGCTATTGCTTTATGTCGTTACTTTTGCCAAATTCTGCATTTAGACTTGTTTTGAGCTTGATCTGTTGTTATTTAGTAATTGGTGTATGGTAAACTAGGAAGATGTTTGTGCCTTTTCCAACCAGCCCAAATTGACTTAGGGGTTGCTCGGTTCAGACTCTGGCTGTTCGGCCCTGCCTAACCTAAAGTCCAAATATATCAAATGTAGACAACGTTGTTTTCAAATTTTAATTTAAAAGAGAAAGAAGAAAACAATCGGGATTTGTCAGAGCCTGATTGGGCTTCAAGCCGCCCAAGCCAATCAAGCACGTGCTTGGGCCTCGAGTCTCAGGCCAGATTAATAATTTTCGCCCAGGCCCAAGCCTAGCCGGCCCACTGCCAATCCTAGGTAAACATAATCACATAGTCAAGTTAAATGATGAATCGCCAGTTAAAATTTTTAGGTGTGCTTGTTTTTGGTTCAAGTTCATTAGTCTTTTGGATATTGACTTCTAACAATATTTCATTTTAGTGAAGCGTACGTTGTTTCCCCTTTCATCTAGGGCTTCAGAAATCTAAAATTAGTTAAATATCCTAACTAGCTTGTCATATTCAGTTGTTCATGGGTTAACTCACAATTGAAAATTTGCTTCCGTAGTCTTTCTCTAATCCTTGGTCTCTGCCGTTTTTCTTGCATATTTTCTTATTTTATTCTCTCTTGGCTCTCTTGCTTCTGCTATTCTTGTTATTGTTTCATATTCCGTAGTTCATGGGTTAACTCACAATTGAAAATTTGCTTCCGTAGTCTTTCTCTAATCCTTGGCCTCTGCCCTTTTCTTGCATATTTTCCTATTTCATTTGCTCTTGGCTCTCTTACTTCTACTATTCTTATTATTGTTTAGTGTTGTTGTGCTACAACAATTGCCCTCGAATGGAAATGGAGTCCTATTATTGTATGTGAACTGATGCAATACTGATAATTTCAGTTGTTTGCTTCACGCCTACTACCCCTCTTGAAGCATTTTTCTACCCATATTCTTCTCCTTTAATATTGAAATGCAAGCTTCTGTTTGGGTGGAGAAGCATTTAGAAGGCTTCTTGTTGTTTTTCTTATATTCATCTTTTCTATCAAAAGCTGGGAATTAGGTTCTTGTTCTGTTATAGACTTAGTGAGGCATTACAAATCTTTAAACAGTATGACTATATTGGAAACCAAAAAATAAATAATGGACAAAAAGGTGTAGCAAACCATCCTTTTGACTGTTCTAGCAAGGATTGGGAGTATTTATCGAATATTTTTGACTTGTGCTGCTGATGATATCAATGATAAATGTTATCGAACATAAAGATAACGATCAATGTTTGACCATTTGACTCAACTAACTATTATAGATTAAGAAGAATTTAGGATAATTTCTAGAACAATAACTAATTTAAGCCATGTATTTTGCAGCTAAGAAATCGACCTTACTATAAATTTCCTAGGTAAGTAAAGAAACTTTCTAGTAAGCTTGTTTAGTAATCTTTCTTAATTGAAGGACACAAGTTTTGTGTATAGCTGTCTACTACATTGAAGAGGTCCCGTTGCAGTTCTTTTTATCTAAGATGGCCTCGTCTGTGCATCAGGTTTTTAAATTATTGAACCATTGATGATGGTTGCAGAAAAGAAACATGGATTTTTCTTTGTATTAAATGAAATATTATCTTTTGAATTAAAGGGCTATATTTCTTCAAAATATCTATTTTCAATGTTTTGTTTTTGGAACACCTTATAACTCAAATTTTGAATTGTTCAAGGCTATCAGATCCAATTCTACAGTTTGCCCATCACATGGAATTAGAATTGCAATTCATCATTAAATTCAAGAAATTAATTTTCCAGTAAACGTTCCAAGGATTCAAATTCTTAGGCCTGACGCAGAATTGACATTACACAACTTGATCTGTATCAAAGGACTTGGTACTTTGTTGTGAATTGAAGACTAAAGTTACAAGTTAAGCTTCCTAGACTGGAAAGGACGCCACCCTTTCCTTTAAGGAGCACTCTTTGCAGTTTTTAGCTGTTTATTTGAGATTTGGTTTTGCTAGTGGCAAGTATTGATACCATAATTTGCTTGCAGAATATAGCTCTATTACCGGTTCTCATAAGTAACAAGTTTGATAAATATTTGGGATAATCCCTCTATGAACTTGTATATCTCTTGGTCACCGATTATTTTGCTTCTTTTGGTAGGAAACTTTCTTGCTTCAATGACATCATCCTTCTTGTAAATAGATGTCAATGTTTGGCTGCTCTTCTGAATATGCTTGTTACTAAGTTCTTGTAAATTGTTATGACATGCACTATATTAGGTTTACTTCAAAGCGACAGACCCATTCAATGAACGATGGCAAAGTGCCTGGATCATCACTGCATTCTGGGACATTCTTACATTTGTATTGCTGTGTGTTATCTGCTATCTTTGGGCCCCATCTCAAAATTCTCAACGGTTAGATTAGTTCTCAATTGAAAGTTATTTTCTGACTACATTCAAACCTTGCCTTGATCCCATATTCTAAGAAGGCAGTGGGACAGATATTTAACCTAAAAGTTGTGCTTGCTTTCACGCAGTTATGCCTACTCAGACGAGATAGGAGAAGAGCTGGATGATGAAGAAGCTCAATCTCTAACTAGTGGAAAGGTGGACGGCCATATTGGTTTAGTTGAAAAGAAAGAAAGGAATGGTGAAAGTACTGGTGCTTTAAACGATGATGATGAGACACAAGAGGATAAGAGAGAATGAAATAGCGTTTGTTCTGCAGGACCCAAAGCCATTGCACACACGCTTGATCTGCAAAGTGGGGGAATTTTTTGATGATGTGATTTTGGTGACTCAATGTGGGGTGGAAGGAAGATACTTCTTTACATGTTTCTTCTTTGTATAATGTACAAAAACAGAAGAAAAGAGGGACGTAAGTACTGTAAAATCAAAGTTTAATAACCATTCATCTTAAAAATGAAAAAAAAAAAGTCGTTTCTCCTTATAAGCAGAGTCGTAAGTACTGTAAAAATGTTGTTTCGAATAAGGTGACTATCAACTTTAATATGTTTCGTGCATTCGTGAAATACAGGATTTGATGCAATGTGCATAACTATCATGTTGTCACAATAAAAAGTAACAGGTGTAAGATGATGAAAATGTAAATTTACCAAAAGCTGGAGTGAAGTGATTTGCTATGGAGTGACACTCAACTGTTTCTTCGATTTTCCGGAGATAAAGTGAATGACCTAACATTCCACGGTAACTAGAGATAGATCGACGAGTAGTTGAGCAATCTGCCTAATCTGAATCACAATAAACTTTATGCTCAAGAGGAGAGATATTGTTGAGAAAAATGACATGATTAGGAGCACTTTTTAGGTATTTGATTAAGCAATCGTTTGATTCAGCTTTTGAAAAATTTAAAAGTACTTTTTTTCACCACAAAAGTTATTTTAAGGAAAAAATGAATGTTTGAATGTAAACTTCAAAAATACTTTTGAAACAGAAATAACTTTTTTAAAAATTAAAATACAGTTTTTTTAAAAGCTAAAATTTGAAACCTTTCTTTTTTTGATAGACCAAATTTTCGTCACTTACATATATATCAAATGAGAGAGACTTTTCTGTTTTTTTGGTTTCTTTATTTTCTGTTTTTTTTGTTTTTTTTAAAAAGCTAATATCAAGTTGATAATGGTGAGATATATGAGTCTACCAACCAATCTTTTGTAAGAATTAGGATTGTCCATAGGTTCACCTTCAATAGGCTTGAGCTTAGTATGTTGATCTATAGGTAGCCTAAGTGGCTTACATCCTAGCATTCATGTTTCTTAAGAGTAAATCCATGACATATTTTCTTTTAAGAGTAAATCCATGACATATTTTCTTTATGTTAGAGAATGATCTTGATACCCAAAAAATATTTTGAAAGAACCCAAGTCCTTGACAAAAAACCTAAATTGCAGAATAATAGTGGCGACAAGTTTTATGGTTGTATTTGGGTAAGTAATGTTTTTGATATTAATATGAATAAGAAACATAATCATTTTCTATAATCACTGACCAGTTGATGGTAGGCTAATATTAATGAGTATGTGCTTAACTATTGGTTATTGACAACGCAGACATACTTATGCCCTACTGGTTAGGATGACAACGACCTTCAAGGACGATGAGTAGTGTTAGTGTTGTATTGTGTTTCCACCTCTTTTAAGCAAACAAAATTTAAGTTGAAGAATTATATTTTTCTTTTTTTAATTGAGAAACTTTAAATGAACATAATGAAGGTAGGGAAATACTATTGATATTTGCAATAGCAAATATATGTATATCATTACAAATTAATTAATTTAAAATTAAAAATTTATTGTAAATTTTATTCAATTTTAAATTGGTTAATATTGCCATAATTTAAACTTGTAATGAGATTTATACTACAATTGTTAGACTATAAGGTTAAAAAATTATAAATATTTTTGAAGTTGAATATACTATTACTTCTAAAATTTTGATTCTTATTTATCCACTTCACAAGGATAAAAAGTTTTCAATAAATGAAATAAATGGATTATTAATCTATAATTATTTAATTATTAATCATAATCTATATGAATGGAAAGAAAAAGGTCAATGTTATTCCTAATTCCATCATATAATAGTAAAAGGACGAGCTTGTGAGGCCTTTCAGTGATGAAGAGATAAAACAAGCCATCATAAAGATCATTTTGGAGTTCTTTGCAAATGGAAAAATGCTTAGGGAACTCAACAGGTCCTTCATTTGCCTTATTCCTAAATAGTTGAATGCAAGTTTGTTAAATGATTATAATTCAATATCTTATTACAATGTTATTTAGAAGATAGTTTTCAAAGTGCTTACTATAAGAGGCTAAAGGATGTCCTCAAGTCAATTGTTAACTTTATACAAAGGGCTTCTATACAGAGGTAAACATAGGTAACAGTATATTAACAACATGGAAGTTATTCAACGAATATAAAAGTAAAAAGCTCTTAAGAAGTTGTGCTTTTAAGATAGACATTCATAAAGTATTTGGATCCTTAAATTGGAACTTTATATTGGACCTAAATGCAAGCATTTGGTTTTCCTTGAATTTTACAAAATGAATTGGCAGTTGCTTCTCTACTACTTCTTACATGATCATTTTCAATGGAGACCTTACAGACTACTTTCAAAGGGTTAGATGAATTAAATAAGGGGATCCTTTGTCCCCTTACTTATTCTCATTATGTGTAAAAGTAATTACTATGCTCTTAACTTAAAATTTAACAAATGCAAGGATTATAAGTTCCATAACAAATGTAAGAAGATATAACTCTTTCAACTCTTATGTGCAGATGATTTATTGATGTTGAGAGGAGTTTATATACTCTTTGTTAAGCTTCTCACAACGTCAATGTTTCTATTTGGAAAATGGTTAGGTCTCCTAATACATACATACATACATACATATACACACACATATATATACATATATGTATACATATACATACATACATACATATATATATATATACATATATGTATACATATACATATACATACATACATACATACATGTATATAAAAGCAACTTGATACTACAATAGATAGAATTACAACAAAATTAGAACAATGTTATACTGAGAATCCTATAGAGTTTTGGGATAAAAATCAACTATATGCTAAACTAGAAATGATAGACAAAAATAAAGTGATACGAGTAAAACCTATGAGATACAGTGAAGATGATCAAAAGGAATTTCAAATATAGATAAAAGAATTATTAGTTTAAGATTCATTCAACCAAGCCAGTCACCTCACAGTTTACCTGCATTCATAGTAAGAGACATGCTGAACAAGTTAGAGGTAAGGCAAAAATAGTAATAAATTATAAAAAATTAAATAATAATACAGAATTTGATGGATATTTCCTTCCACATAAAGAAAGTTTAATTAATAAAACAAAAAATAAACAGATATTTTCAAATTTTGATTGTAAAAGTTGATTT
>JANIHY010000005.1:28422779-28447804 GCA_027479065.1 Erythroxylum brevipes | reverse complement strand
TACATATTATTGGTATTTAATTTTTATTTTTATTTAAAATTTTTAATTTCACAAGTAGTATTTAATAATATATAGGTTGCGTGAAAAAAAATTATTAAAAAAATTAAATAAAAATATTTTAACGTTGATTTGTAAAGTTTAAAATTAAAATTTTTTATAATTAACCCAAACCAAAACTTAAAACATACACGCCTTTTGTTGTTGGAATGCTTTGAAAAAAATCCCCAATATTCCGCAAATTGGAAACCGCTGTTAGCTAACATGCTTGGAAAGAGAACGTAAATGAAATCAGTGTTAGTTAACGTGCTCACACTGGGCTTGTTAATGTATGCGTCAAAATTTCATCCCTGAAGAGCTAAAATTTTTTGTATAAAATGCAAGACATTAAGATATAGCGAACTTATATTGGATGGTAATACCTTGCCAAAGAGTTTGTTACTTTCCAGTTGCATGAGCATGCTTATCATGCTTGTGGAAAGGCCAAAGGTTGACCAGCCGCTCTAATACTGCTGCACTTTTTGCAAAATAGCCTGAGAATCCAGCGGGGTTGGATGGTGGTGGAAAATCTTCTGCTGGCATAGCAAACGGACGTATCATCTTCTCCATTTTCGCTAATGTTAGATATGAACCCACTTCTTGCAACCTTTCTGGACCCATTATTGGCAGAGTATGTTCCTGATGCAATGACGCAGCCTCACCGTCATTCTTCTGAAAACAAAACCAAACATATCAAATTGTACTTTTGCCATGTACCTGCTTCACTCCTGTGTCTTGTAATGACTTCCTTTCTCTATCTTGACAAAGTTTATCATTATCCACCCAGAAAGCAATGAAAATAGAGAGCTAAGTACAAAAACAAAAACGCTTTTTCCTACTCATTATGCTTTACCAGTTTGATTAACTCCTTCCATCTTTAGTAAATTTCTTCCATTAAATTTTCTCTATGATAACATATTTTACCAAGCAAGCGGAAAGAACAGTATAAGAATATAAGAACTTCTCTTTAGCCAATGAAGACGTCCTACCTCTAAAGGGGATAAATCTGCACCACGGCTAAATGTCATTTCTACCCGGAACCGTTTTGGGTCTTCTAAAGCAACCTGCCATTCCAAATTCAAGAATAAACTAAGCATAGCAGTTCACAAAGCTAATCCATAGTGAATAGATGTAGAGAGTACATAGTTTAGCAAAAAGGAGAAACTTATTCAATAACCATCAAAGAGCTAAACATCAGAAAGCACGCAATTAGTAACACCTTCTGAAAAATTGGGAAGAGTTACCACCTCTGTATTCTCAAACATTCTTAATACAATGTAACTCATGTAGTCAAGCTCCTTGGTTTTATGCAAACGCTCCAAGGCTGTATGACAAACAAGGCTCTCTTCTCCTTGAAGAGATTCGTCAAGGTTACAGTAGCGAAGAACATTCATAAGGGAGTGTATGTGTGATTCCTGGCACATGAAGGTACATTAAATGAATTAGTCCAGGAATCACTTGAGCTATGACAAACTACCGAATAACGAAATAAAATTTTCATCAGGATAGTTTTCTCCCCGTTATGTAAATTTGCCCTGTGCAAGAGAAATTTGGGGGTTCGGAGGGCCCTGGGAAAGGAAATAAATTCAATAACTAGAGAACAGCTTGATTGTGAGAATAGTTTTTCATCAATATTTTGATTCTCCCATATGCGCAAGTCTTCTGATTCTAAGTTTAAGGTGCTTAGAAGACATGCTATCAACTCATAAGGTCTGAAACAGAAGACAAACTTGTTCTTCCTTTCAATACAAGTATTATGCTATTTTTTGAAAATGACTCTCATTTACAGATCTATTTTATTTAAATGCGGCAGATGCTTATTTCATTTTATAATGAAGTTAACCAACTTTAATTCTATATGAATTCACTTTCATTGTCAAATAATCTTCCATGACAGCAGAACTGATCTTTGGCCATGTTGAGTTTCAAGAGAGAATTTTTGATAATTGATCTGGAAATCATTTTTTCTTTTCTTGGCATAAGAGAGGGCAATTGAACTGGAATTCACTGTAATAATTAAAGTGCCTCTGGCATTCATTACTCACTGGCATAATATGTCCTTGCCAAAAGAACAACATAGCAACCAAAATGGAAATTCGATTGAAGTAAAGAACTTCAAATCCGGATGGTTAAATTTGCGTCTCTGTTCAATGAACCTTCTTAATAGCACAGACAAAGATAAAAATTTTATCCACCAGTTAGCAACGAGGTTAGGCCTGATAGTTTGCAACCAGCAAGTACGATAGATGTCCATGACTATAGAATTGCGGATATGAAGAGGTCATTTTTTATGTTATATGACAATACAGCTTTTACAAGCCACAAAAGTATGTTTCTGTTAATCCTTCACAAAAAAGCAGAGTTTCTAAATCTAAAGGAAGCTAAATATATGTTTAAGTGAATAAAGTATCTTCCTCATAAAGTCAGCCACAAATTTTATTGTAGAAAATAATATCCGTTTCTAACTAAATTTGAAATGCTATTCTGCAGTTCCCAGACATTAGACCATCTAGACATACATATAAATACTAGTGGTACTGTGGTAGTGTTCTACTTTCATCTTAAGCACCATATTTTCTTGTAGCAAAAGAGATGGGACAGAATTGGAATGAGTAAACCTAGGAAAATCAAAGATGATAAACAGGAAAAAAGAAAGCTATGTATGCTCACATCTTATTTCGACAATAAAGAGAGACAGTGGTTGAGAGAGATATGAAAGTAGCTGTAGAAAGACAAAAATGAAGCCACCATACTCACAGATGTGAAATAAAGGCGGGTGCGGACATGGCGTTCTGGAGTCTTTACATTTGCCGCATACCTAATAGAGGTTAAGGAACAATGCACTGGTTAAGCATAAAAAAAGTTCACGCAAGTCAATTAGTTAAAATACTTACTTGGGGTCCAAACGATATCTTATCCCTTTGTCATCATCATCATCCTGATCAATTGATATTTCACTTGTGCTTGTTCTTCTTGTGTCTTCATTCTTAGCAAAAAGCTTCGACTGTTGCTCTGCTTCCTCTTTCTCAATTTTTGTGGATGATGAATGTCGGTCTTGATGACTCTTAAGCTCCGCAACACTAATTGCTTCCTCACGGGTATTTCTAAGATCAATTAGTATCTTGCCCAACAGACGACGAGTAATCTGGGTGGCAATGCAAGGGTTCAGCTCTCTTTGACAAGGCATTACTAATATTTAAAAAGGCAGAGGATACAGCTACTGATCAAGAGATGCAAGCTACAATAACAAATAGTACTGGAAAATGAAAAGTAAAGAAGTATAACAGTTGAAATCTTTTTATCATCTTATTTCCAACTTTTTGAAATTCTTTTTCTTACACTGGTATTGAAATATTAGGGAATTCAGACCATATGATAGTCATTTGATTGTTAAACGTCCATTCAAAGTTTTAAGATGAGGCCACTTGCTCTTGGTTCTGGCTATGATATATACAAAGAAAGATTTAGAATAAAAAGATTTCCCCAACACATATACACCATGCTGTGACAAGCTTTTCTACTGATCACAAAATTTGGAAACAAAACAGGCCAAAGTATGCTTTAGTTGGGAAAATTAAGCAACCAATAACAATGATACTCACCTTTGAGCCAATCTTCAATTTCTGTTTTGGATTAATTCCATACTCATTCGGGATCACGCCATCTGCAAGTAACTGGAACATAATAAAGAATGAATAAAGACAGCTAAGATCAATTTGCAAATCGCTCTCTCTCATTCCTTGTATCAAAACATGCACCAAGGGATGATCAAGATTTTGATTCACAATAGTGGAAAAACAATTGATTTCAAGCCTAGATGTCACCATCCCAGACCATTGGAAATGGAGACATGAATACGCAAATATCAAGTGAAAACAGAATCACTACAGGCAAATGTGGTGAGATGGAGAAAATAAAATAAAACAGCCAGCAAAGAAGGCAACAAACAGTCAGATTTCATTAGGTACCTGAGCAACATTGAAGAGCTCATCCAGCCCTTCTAGATTAAGATGAGCATTATGCAAGAGATCATATCTGCAAAGAAATGAAAACATGACATGATACACCAAAACTTTTTTTTTCCGAAAATTAATAGATTTCATTATAAGAAAATATAGACAATCTAGAGAACAAAATAAGTATAATCAATAGAATCTAGATTACAGAGAATTAAGGTTCTAGTAATCATCTACATCCTGAGATCGAGAGAACTTGCAAGACCACTTAGTCCAGTATTACACCAATCCTCATCTGCTCTTCATGCTACTTGTCAGATTTGCAGCTATTCCTCTGGCTAACATGGCCAATCTACAATGTAGGAAGATGGCCCGAAAAACCATCTAACTGCTTCTACTTTCTAACTGTGTCTATTTCCTGAAAAACCATCTAACTGTGTCTTTCAGGAGCTAAGCACGACGAAGATGATTGGATGTGCTAGTCAGAGGGACAGTCTCTATTTCCTGGAAAAACAATACAGTATATCAAAAGTTGAAAAACCCTTGTCTACATCCTTCTTTTTCGAATCTGTCATGTCAAACAAAGATAAAATTTTGCTTCACCGTCGTCGTTTAGGTCACCCATCTTTTAGAGTTCTCAAGTTGATGTTTCCTTCATTATTTAAACATCTTGCATATGAAACTTTTCATTGTGATGATTATGAACTCGCCAAGCACAAACGTGCTTCCTTTCCAATAAGCAATAAAAAAACCTTTGTTCCTCTCTCATTCATAGTGATATTTGGGGACCTTCTACCATCCCAAATGTTTCGGGTGCTAGGTAGTTTGTTTCATTTATTGATGATTGTACCCGAATCACAAGACTTTACATCTTGAAAAATAAATCTGATGTGGCAAAATAGCCCCGTAACTTCGGGAAAAGGGGTGCCTCCTCACAAAGGGGGTCGCAGTGACCAGGCCCGGGCGATTGTACTGTTTTTCCTAATTTCTACGACATGATCAATACTCAGTTTGATGTCAAAATTAAGGGATTTCGATCAGACAATGCCAAGGAATATTTCAATCAAACCCTTTCCCTATTTTTTCAGAAAACAAGAATTATTCATGAGTCCTCATGTGCTACCACCCCACAACAAAACAGTGTAGCTGAGCGAAAAAAATGGACATCTCCTAGAGATCAATAGAGCGTTGTTGTTCACAAAAATGTTCCCAAACAATACTAGGGTGAATCCGTATTAACTGCTACCCATCTTATTAACCAACTTCCAACAAATGTTCTTGGGTTCAAAAGTCCAATTGATATTCTCACAAAAAATTTTCCAAATTTTTCTGTTTCAAACAGTCGTATACCTTGAATCTTTGGCTGTGTTGCAATTGTTCATGTTAATTCTCACAATAGGAGCAAATTAGATCCACATGCTCTTCGATGCATTTTTGTTGGATATTCCTCCACACAAAAGGGTTATAAATGCTTTCATCCACCTTCTAAAAAATGCTTTGTCTCAGCTGATGTTACTTTTGTTGAAAATGAACCTATTTTTCAACACACTTATCTTCAAGGGGAGACCTTGAGTGAAGATAAAGCAAAGGATATGTTTCTTGATCCTAGTTTTGTTCAGTCTCGACCCATAACCGTGCCTGAACCCACTTCTCCCTCAATTGAGTCAGCCACATTTGTTGAACTGATGAAAGATAAAGGAAATCAAGATAACTTGCAGCCACTACAAGTTTATTCTAGGAGGAAGATATCAATCTCTCGACTAGCACAAGTCCAGTCTCCCCTTTGTGTTGTTGCTCAAATTCCAAAAATCACTCTCAAACCAGCTGACAATATCACACCAAGTGTTGAGCCATTTGAACCAGCAGATGAACCAAAAGAAACAAATACTAAAGACCTACCAATTGCACTTAGGAAAGGAACAAGAACCTGCACAAAACATCCACTGTCTTTTTTCATGTCTTATCAGAATCTATCCCAAAAACACAGAGCTTTCCTAACCAATCTCCACACAATTCCCACACCGAAAATTTAACTGAGGCATTAGGATATAGAAAATGGGAGGATGCTATGAAGACTGAAATGGAGGCCCTTGAGAGGAACAAGACATGGGAGTTGGTGGAATTGCCGAAAGGGAAGAAACTAGTTGGGTGTAAGTGGGTTTTCAACATAAAATACAAGGTTGATGGCTCGGTGGAAAGATATAAGGCAAGATTGGCGGCCAAAGGGTAACTCAAATCTATGGCATCGATTATCTAGAGACATTTGCCCCTGTTGCTAAGATGAAAACAGTACAAATACCGTTGTCATTAGATGCTAAGTTTGATTGGAATCTGCAACAATTTGATGTTAAGAATGCGGTCCTCCATGGTCATCAATGTGTTCCTCCATGGTCATCTGGAAGAGGAAATTTGCATAGAAGTTCCTCCTGCATTTGAATTTAAAGAGGGAATGATATGCAAGTTGAAGAAAGCCCTTTATGGGCTCAAACAATCATCACGAGCTTGGTTTGGCAGGTTTGCTAAGGTGATGATTTTAGTGGGATACAAGTAGAGTCAAGGAGACCATACTTTATTCATTAGACACTCAAATTCTGGGAGAGTCACATCATTGCTAGTTTATGTAGATATCATTGTGACAAGTAATGATGTAGAAAAGATGAAAAATCTGAAACAATGTCTCTTGAAGGAATTTGATATCAAAGAGCTAGGAAAGTTAAAGTCCTTCCTAGGCATTGAAGTAGCTCACTCAAAGCAAGGGATTTTCATCTCTCAACAAAAGTATGTACTTGACTTGTTGAAAGAAACAAGAAAGTTGGGTTGTAAACCAGTGGAGACACCGATTGAATTCAATCATGGATTAGGTGATGCTCTAGAAGATCCCATTGTAGATAAAGGATCATATCAGAAGTTTGTTGGGAAGTTGATATATCTGGCACACACAAGACCAAATATAGCATTTACAGTGAGCATAGTTAGTCAATTCATGCATAATCCCAAAAAATCACATCTCAAGGCAGTAAATAGGATAATACAATACTTAAAAGCAACCCGGGAAAAGGAATTTTGTTTAAGCGACAAAAGGTCACATGTATGACATTAGAGGCTTATAACAACGCAGAATATGCAGGGTCTTTGGTTGATAGGAGATCAACATCTGGTTACTGTACACTCCTAGGTGGTAATCTTGTAACAAGGAGAAGTAAGAAGCATAATGTAGTAGCAAGATCAAGCGCAGAGTCAAAATTCAAACATATCGCGTTGGGAATATGTGAGTTACTTTGGCTGAAGATAATCCTAGATGACTTAAGAATAAAATGAGAAGGACCCATGAGGCTGTATTGCGATAACAAATCAGCTATCAGCATTGCACATAACCTGTTCAACATGATCAAACAAAACATATTGAAGTTGATAGGCACTTTATCAAGGAAAACTGGACAGTGGCTTAATATGCACTCCATTTGTTTCAACCAAGGATCAGTTGGCAGACGTACTTACAAAGGGACTGACAAGCACAGTGTTTCAAGAAATTATTAGCAAGCTTGAAATGGAAGATATCCACTCACCAGCTTGAGGGGGAGTGTCAGATTCTGTAGTATTATTTGGAAAGATTTTATAGTTATAGAGATCATATAAATCCCTGAGGATTAGAATAAGATACAAATTTCCCTAATCTATAGGGAATTTGTTACTATATTTAGGATAGACAATTGTATATATAAACTAAAGCTCTAACCTAAGATATATGAGAAAGAAATTTATTCTTCTCCGCTAATATTTGACACTAAATAAGAGATCAACTTCAAGATATTGCACCTTTATTGTTGGGAACCTTGGGACATTGTAAGAAGCAGAATTTGGAGCAATGGCTCAAGGTGTACATGAACCACTTTTGTTGAAATTATTTTAGTAGACTTGAAGATTAATTGGGATGACCCAATGAGACTCTACTGATGTTATAAAGTTGCAATCAATATGGCTCATAACCCGATACAATATGAATAGACAAAGCACATTGAAGTTGACAAACCCTTCATAAACGAAAAACTAGAGTGGTTTGATTTGCACACCATATATGGCTCAAAAGATTAACTTGCTAATGTATTTACCAATGGGTTAAGTAGTTCAAGTTTTGAGATTATTGTATCCAACCTAGGAATGGAAAATACCTATTCACCAACTTGGGAGGGAGTGTTCAAAGATATGACGTTTTTAGGATTTCCTATTCAGATAGGATATTTCATAATCACGGAATCTCATTCTCCTATTTAGATAGGATATCCCATGATCATGGAATCTCATTATTTCTATTTCCTTTTTTAGATGCTAGGGTAACGTGTATATAATTAACCCTCTAATACACTTGTAAGTAAGCAATGCATAAAATATTTTCTCAAAGTTTGACATATATATATATATATATATATAAAGTTCAATGAAGAATAGATTGATCTTTCAAGCGTAAAGCTTTCTTTCTCTAACAGTAATTCTTAAGAGTTGTGAGTGATTCTTAAATTCTAGAAATGATCTCTAGAAATCTATTGGTGTGACATAAGTTTTTTTTATTCCTTGGTGTGACATTAGTTTGTTTATTCCAAATCTTAGGAGTTATTTCAATTCAAACTTTACAAATGATTCCTAGATCTATCCATTTTATCAATTTTTTATTTTTTAAAGCCTAAAAATATTCTTGGACACTCAATTTTTACAATAGCCTCAAATATTACAATTTTGTAAGTGTTTCATCAAATTGTCGGCCTATCTTCTACGCTCCCATCATCATAATTGGAAGCACAATGCAATCTTGGAATTGAAGGAGCTAGACAAAGATCCACTCAAGCATTTGAGCTTGAATTTTTTTTGGGTGAAAATGAAATTACTAATCATACTTTGACAAGGTTCATCAAGGTATAATCCATTTTGAGCACAAGATTTACCTAGTACTGGAGAAATTTATCCACAATTTTCAAACCACTTGTATTATTTCAAAGATTGTGTTTACCTACATGCCGAGGGAAAGGTTAGGAACAAAATACTTGGATTACAAGACATTGAATTCTAATATTTGTATATAACAAGCCTACAAGCTAAATGTTTGCTCAAGGAAATAATTAAAAAGCTTAATAGGATAAATGCTACATTTCAAGATATGATTTGTTTTGTGGTAAATAAAATAGAGAAAAAGACAATACTCATGTACTTCAATGGAATGTATAGGACCATATAACAACCTTCAAAAGCTAGTAGGACTTAATAAGGAGAGGACTTACTTGCAAGAATCATAAACATCAGGAATTTGGGTTATATCAAATCGTCTGCAAATCATACAACACTGCATGAGATGATATGAGAATCTACCAAAACAAAAGGCTTTATAAAGCAAAGAAGTTTGGGATTTACTTTTTCCATCTCAAGTTTCTACCTTCTAGAAACTCAAAGGTCTAAGACAATTTAGTTAAGTAACCCTTTTACAATACCTATGCTCATAGTGCAATTGTTGACCAACTCAATGTTGAGAAAAACTTACTCTTTGCGTTCATTGTACAAGTCCCTTTCAAGTTTTTTCCACCGAGCATACATCAAAAGGAATCCTTCGCTGCCACAGGGTAATCCAGCAGCTATGCGATCAATATCAATGTTTGTCTTGCCAAGGGCCTTCGCTTGATCATATGGCGGAGCCACATCAAAGGCACTTGTCTCAGTAAGTTCTTTATCTTCGTCCTTGGCAAGTAGTCTCACTTGTTCTGTGACCTTCTTAGTTAATTTGACCTACCAATCAGCATACAAGAAAAACAAGATAAAAAGTCATATCAAGCAATTGCTGCCACAAGACAAGCAATATCTCCAGAAGGATAAGAAAAATCTACCCTGTAAATGCTAACAGCACATCCTTGACTGATGCAAGCAAGTGAAATCACATATTTCTTTTCATCCAAAACCAAAAATAATGAATAGCTAAAATAAAGGTGAAAATTTTGTACCACAATTATGAGGCAACGTCAAATAACTGAAGGGAATTTCCTGATGTCATGGCCCAAGTGCCAGGGACCTATTTCAACCCAATAACCATGTTTTGAAGACATAATTTATTAGGTTCAGGAGTATACAGGTGACAATATCATGTTGTTTATATATGAAGAGAGGCCGCCCTAGATACTGTGGGATCATGCTCTTTAACTCTCCTCAATCCTTACTCACTATGAATTTATATGATACAAAAGTGTGATTCCATCAAATTCTATGCACGAACATATTTCATTCAAAATATGATTACCAATCTGGGGAGCAGCTCAGAAGCATTAGATGGAAGTCCAGCCCCATCTTTCATCCAAGGAAATTCAGATGGCCCATTGCTTACTGTTCTTGTACCAGATGTAATGATCTCATTCAATCTAGCCTGTAAAAAGTTAAGATATTCAAAACACTTTGTTATAGCATGACAACATCCCAAGATCTAGAGAATGCTTGAGGGCAGCTAAAACCCTAACACAAACATGCCAAAATCTGAGATCAAGCAAATCAGCACAAAAAACAGTAATCTAGGATTTCACCGATATTCGAACAAAAGTGCAATTAAATTTCATATCTATTCTTATGACTGATTGATTGGATACTAACTTCAGAAGTACATGATTGTTCAATGAGCAAATACAAACCTTTGATTCTTCCATCTCAGTGCTAGCATTGTCCAGGCCATCCAACATAGAGGAATCCTTGCTAACAAGTGATACCTGATAATGCTTATGAAGTGAATCATAAATTCAGGATGAGAACACAGAAAACTTTTTTATGGAAAGTACAGACCAGGATTGGCGTTAGTTGTCCTTCTAGATCAAGAAGTCCCTTGGCAAATGCAGCTGCAGACATCTGTTAACGTATTTCTTATAAATGCCAGGTTCCAATTAAGTTCCAAGTGAATTAGGACTAATTAGAAAGGAATTCACAAAATAAGTCAGGACAAAACCACCATAGGATGAAGACATTGTATTTACTACTAGAGGAACACCTGCACACGGCCCTCATCAGAGCTGTAAATTTTAAGATCGTGACGATATGTGCTGTGAAGACGAAGCAAACCTGTACCTTCACCTGTAATTTATACACCTTTATCAAGAGATACACAAAAAGATGTTATTTTATTATTCCATACTTGAACATTATGAGTTACTTATTATTCCATACTTGAACATGATGAGTTACACAACACTTGGGTCATCAGTTATCCTCTCTAGACCAGATAACCAACCCTATGCAGAGACAAAACAGAGATGTTTCTCATGCAAATTCATTAATGCACACATAAATAATTGACAACATAAGTTTATAATTTGCTTTATACTCAATTTCAATTGACCACAAGTTTCAAAGAGGAATGCATCACTGCAAATTAAATGTCCTCATTTATGAACAAAATTGAAAACTACTTACGGTATTTCAAATTATTAATGAAAGACAAGCTCATTTCAACTAAAAATCTCAAGCGCACCATTCTTCGAGAACCAATTGCGTCAACTTAAAAACATCTTATAGTGGTCAACATGTAAAAGAAGCTCTACCAAAGAGACATGCTTTAACCAGGAAAGGCCTACTAAGCCCAAGGTTATTAGATGTGTCCCTCGCTGGCATAAAGTACAGGTTTGATGTCAGAAGTTAGGCCACAACTCAATATTAGCAATGAATGGCTACTAACTAACAAATTGAGTTGAAACTCTCCATCAATATCACCCGTCAAACATAAGATATTAATAGCTATTACCATCTAAACCCCGAATAGCGTCATCTCGAGAGATGCAAATAAAAGAATGGTATTCTCAGCAAAGTTTAGGTTACTTTTCAATATTAGAATATCAAAGCCAGATTTTCTAAGAGTTTGCAACAAACAAACTGAAGACATGGAAATAAGCCACAAAGAATTCAATTTTGAAAACAAAAATGTCGTTATTTTGACCTGGATACATATTATTGCGGAAATATCTTCCAAGTTCTTCTGCCTGAAAATAAGTTGAAAATCAAATCAAGATAATGAAAAGAAATTTAACTAAGCACATCATGGATATGCACGCTTCACCTCCAAACATGAAACAAAGAGATATGCATAAGGCAGCTACAAATTGATAACATTACCTGCTTTCTGCCAGCATGGGTAAGAACCCCACCATATTTAAGAACCATTAAAGCTTCAACTGGTCGCTCTTCCTCGCCCTCACCGTTATTTTTTGAAACTTTGACCCAGTTGAGTGGTTTCAGTTGGACCTTCCTATAAATTCCAGAAAAATGCCCCCCCTGGAATAAAGAAACACATATATCTTAAGAGAAAATATTCTGATATTTGAGACAGCTTGATAAGACTTAGCATGTGATGAGGGTAGCATCACGCCTGATGAAAAACATTTAATTGCTTTGAAATGCCAAAACAAGAATAGTGGAAAGAAAATCAAACTAATGCTTGATGTTCTTTTTTAGAAAATAATATTGCATGCTAAAAGGCAACAAGGGATCAATCCATGAAAGAACCAGCTTCTTAATAGATAACAAAACAAAGATTTAAGAGATGCACCAGTACAAAAGCACATATATGAAAAATTTTGCTCATTAACTTGTGACCAGGAGAGTTTTTTAAAAGAAAAATCAAGAGAGAAAATAACCTCCTCAAGCACTGCTTTAACTTGACGTAGCTTTTCAGCATGCTCAAAGTCTTCTGCCTCACTATCACTTTCTCGACCTGGTCTGCAGGAAGTCAACAAGAAACAGCTCAATGCTCTTTAGATCACACATCAATGGTCAGTCTATATTCATGAAACTAGATAATTTCATAAACAATGAAGGCCCCATCTTCGAGGAATGAAAGATTGAACTTCCTATGTCTAGATACTGAGAAAGAGCAGCTTCAACATTGTCAGGCATTCATCTGTAAAAGATTTGTCTTTTTGTACTATGGGCAAGCTGTCACATGTAATATCACTAGACTCACTGACCAAAGAATACCTGGTGCGAGGTACAAGCATTCGTGTTGCATCCAACAAATCTTGCAACTGAACAGCGCTTTTTAGTTTTGTCTGAAATAAATAGAAAGCAGTACAGAAAAAACAAGAAACAATAAAGAGATCCAGCTATAATCTAATAATGATTTAATAACAGAGAATAGAATGTAGAATAGCAATCACCTCAGCCCGAGGTCGCCCCCCATTGTACTTCAACATCAAGTTTAGCAGTTTTTCCTCAGTCACCTTCAACTTCACCTTCTGTTTAGGAGTTCTATCACCACTGCCAAATCAAACATGAGTAACTACCATACAGAAAATCAGTGACCATGTAAGCATGCCAAGTTATACACAACTTACTGCCTAATAATAGCAATCACACAACGTAGCTCCTCAGCCTGCCCAGATGTACTAATAATCCCACTTCCCTGGCGAGTTAGTCCCTCAGAAGGCTGGACCGGTTCATTGACTTTCCATGGCAGAATGGGCGGAATTGCAGATGAAAGGTGAGGAGCTTTTGCATCTAAAAACATTTTTCTTAAAACACACGCAGCGTCATCATAATATCTGTTTGGAGAAGACCAATCAAAAGAAAATGATCAAGTCTTTTATATGCTTAAATAATGTTATGTGTGTGTTTATGCCCCTATATGATAATACAAAATCTAATGATGCATAAAAAATATTTTGTGTGTGTATATGCTGCTATATATGAGAAACGTGTATATGTCTTGTGTAATATTTTTCTGAATAAGGCTCGTCTCGAAAGATTAGCCTACCATAGGAATACCAACAAAAGATAGGCTTAAAACACACTTATGCTCAAATGGTTCTGAATAATAAAAACTGTGCTCTAAAAATAAAAAGTTTGCACATAATAAATTACTACCATGATAATGGCATTTATAAAGGTTGCAAGAAAAGCTGATGCATGAATTCCCAACACAAAATGCTTATTTACTTTGGTTTAACCACGTTCAAACGCCCACTTCTCTAACAAGCACCCTATCAAGCATGAACTATGCAAACAGAATGCACATGAATACATCAATATACTGTCTCAAAAATTCAATGTTCATCATACAGGTGTTATGGAGATACATAAAGCTACATCATGCCCTATTATCTCCGCCGGAGATTCATATCTTTGATCAAAATTTCTTCTCTGCTATTTTAGAGAAGATTTAGTGCCTTAAAGATCGGGGTAATATAGACACCAAAATGGAAAGAGAGAGAAGATAGCATTTCTTCCGCATGGTCAGGGATCTGTTGAAACATAGGCACTTTATCCATATCAATTTAGGTCTCATTCTTTTATTTTCAGCTCTTTATATTTACTTTCATTTTTCCTATCTTTATGGAGACAAGATTCGATATAATCATTTCCTCATAGGTACGAGATTCAAGTTATGTAATATCTAGAAGAAAGTTGAGCAATCACCCCAAAAAAGGGATAAAATAATAAAGAGGAGAAAGAGAAACAAAGAAAATTGTGCCAGTATAGAAAAATGCAACTCTAGGATGTCTTGCCACCATTTCAAAAATTCAGACATTAAACTATAACAGTGATCAGAGGACCGGACAAGGATTACTTGTATGAATTTTTTACAAAGCTCCAGCCATTAACATCGCAGACATAAGACCGTCCTTCACAACGCAGGAGATCGAACCCACAAACCTGCAAGCAAAATAAGACTATAGGATGAGCAACCGTAGTTGAATAACTATATAAATGGTAACTCGAACCACCACGCAACATTAATAAACACAGGAAGGTCATTGCACTTATGCAAATGATTCTTGTGATTAATGGCATGAAACAATGCAGACAGGTTATGATTCTTAAAATCCACCAAATAACAAAATTTGAGTTTCAGAAAGAATGCTAATAAGTAGGATTGATGCAGCTAATTTTGAAGATCAAAAGCCAATATGTTTTGTTCTAGGAGTCAAGAACAAAAACTACATGTCAAATGGCAGGCATAAATCAATTGCCTGGAAACCTTTCTCATATCTAACTCACCAAACCTTGTCAATTATTTAACAGAATCTGATGACAGTACAGTAGATAAAAAAATAAAATTGCTTCATCCAGAAAGCAGCAAAAGTTAAACTCAAACAAACCAAGACTATCCATGTATATAGAGAACCTCTCAACAGTGATTATAGGAATGTACAATGATGTATTGGGAGTCAGAAAGATCCAGAATTCTGATGTACTTACTGCTTGTCTAAACGCATGACAAACGTCTCTCGCCATTTGTTTCTCATTAGGTGTCAACAACACTGGATACCGTACCTGTAAAAAGAGTAACAAACATTAACTTGATCGTAGTCTAGAAAACCTCAATTTTATGTTTTTCATCCTTTGTCTACTTGATGGGCCTTGATGGGTACGTAGTTAATTATTACACTGGCATTGTGATGTTTAAATGTGATACAAGCATGACCACAACAGAATTACAGACTCTAAATTCATTTACTTAATTAAATTTGTGTAAAAGCTAGTTATGGATCCTAAAATATGTGAATATCTATCTTTCTTTCTTTTATTTCTCACCTGCCCATGCTGCCGCAGCTACCTATGGGATATTCTTAAAATAAGCCTGTTAATTGTTTTCCAAAGTCTAAGGAACACAAAAGGTAAAGAAACTAAAGTTTAAATATCAACCCATTATTAAGTTGGCTCTTCACTCAAATAGTTTTCTTAACCATAAAATACTTTTAGACAAGGAAATGAATGACCTCAACAGCAGTACATAATTTTACAAATCTAATTCATGTCTCTAATTCAACAAAGGATTCCTTGACTTCAGGAAGCACCTCAACTTGTTTTCTCCATTTACAAATGATTCAGGCAACAATAAGTCAAATAACAAGACTTAATACCAAGCATAGCTTTCCACTTTTCTTATACCAACCAATTTATAATCTATTTTTCTTCTAAATTTTGAGCAGGGTCAAATGGTTTATTTTGATTTTATCTTGATAAAGGTTATAACAAAGTTATTATACAATATAAACAAAATAGTAGCTTTAGTTTTTGATTAACAATTGTCATGAGCAAAGCCCATATATATGTCAAAGGGAAAACTGTTCCTACAGAGGATATATGACATTACTTCCTTGCCATCAGGATTCCTCATAACAACTCCATCAACAACAGGAGACTTCCTTGCTTCAGCATGTGCATATTCAGGTCCAACAGTATATACCTACAATCATTTGACAAGAAGTAAAACACTGTTTACCAACACAAGTAAAGTTATGCAGACAATGATTTGAGTATTAAATGCAAAGAGAAGTGGACGGCTAGAGAGGATAACAAATGCCATTGAAAAAAAAAAATGATCTCCGCCAACAAAGAAATCAATTGAAGCAGCAGAATTTATTAAAAATAAGGAACAAATGCAGTTCTTGTTCTAATTGTTAACAAATTTGAGTTTTTGAAGGAAGACAGAAAGGAAATGTCTAGAACATTCATCTTCTTTTCACACAGACTTCAAAGCACTTGACAGAGTGGAATTTAGCAGAATTTCCAAGATAACAAAAAATTCATCCAGCAATTTATATGCACATTACCTACGTATGCTTTCCTGAACAATACATTGCACTCTAAAGAAATTTATGACACACATCTCTTTCGTAAGCAAATGCATGTGCTCTGTATCACTGTTGAAGTTAAAGAATAGTAAATGGGACATGGGCCACTTTCAGTAAAAAAGTGCCTCAACTATAATTAAATGCTATCGCATTTGATCCAGGCTCTCCCAGAAATAAATTGATACAAATATTAGACAATCATTGAATCTGATCCACAAATATAGCAAGAAAAGTATTTCAACAACAAAAATATGTGACCTATGCACCAAAACAGAAAATGAAAACATGCGACCTATCTACAAAACCATTTAGAGATTAAAATTCAGACACATAATATAAATTCTGATGTATGCAACCTTCACATCTGTTCCTCCCGTTGGCATAAATTCTTCATATATGTAAGAGCCATCACGCCGCACTCTTCTAACTTCTGGATGGAACTCACTGGATCGATTCCCAACCTGAAACTCAATAATTACTACTCAGAATGATAGACAGCCAAACTAGAAACTACTACAAGTAAACAATAACCAAGCTCAGAATAATATTAAAATGTTAAAACAGGAAACAAGGCCACTGACAATGACAGATAGATATTCTATGATGATTTCACAACCTACTACTGGACCCTAGCAGATTATGCAGGCCCAAAAGACTGTAGTTGCAATTTATTGCAACAAAGCTAGATTGAGCATTAATGCTCAAAACCAGAAAAATGAATGAGGGAAAGTCAATCTGACAGAACAGGCCAGGTTTGCATTCAGCAGCAAGCAAATTGATCAATGAAAACGAGCTTTGTTTCCATCACTGTCAGTATAGAGAGACTCTAGTTTCACCTAAGATCCTATCAAGCAAGAACCATTTGAGCTTCCGCAATGATCTATGACACTACATGTTGACATAATGTTGTATTCAAAAGTGTGAATGAACCATTCAACCTAAATGCTTAAGCAATTGAGTGTGGACACAAATGACTGAGATATTATTTTGACAAACCTCCCACACAAAGTGTGAACAAATCATGACAAATTACAAATCACCAACAATGAGAGCAGCACAACTTAATGCAATGGCTTCCCTGTGATACAAAGCTCAGATACTATATCTAGAAAACATTCAGCTAGCATCAAGAAAGAATCATATAGAAATAGAATCCAGCAAAGGGGGTAAGAAGCTAAACCATATTGATTCTAATAACTAATTAAAAAAACTGGAATTCTAGTAAAAAGTAAGGCTAAAGGAAAAATTATGCCTAATTGAAATTCAATTTAAAATTTCAGATGAGACTAGTAGTTAATTAGTTAAAAAATAGAAGATTGATAATAAAAAATGCCTACTTTTATGGAAAGGTAAAATGTCAAATCTCATAGCCCTTTAATATAAACATAATTAATGCTAACAAAAAAAATCATAAAATACTAGGGTTATTCCACAGTAATATCTCTTTAATTTAAATCATATGGTCAAAAGATGTATACAGTTTCAGCATACCTTCCTGAATAATTCCTTCATACCTCCACCTGCAGAACTGGGATAATATATCTTTATGTTATGGTCATCCCCTGGAACAAAATGCACAAACCAATTCATTACCTATGTTCTTAAGAAATCAAAACTCTGCAAGAATTACTACATGAACTAACTATAATAAAGCTATACAGCATTTGTTCTATATCCTTACATAGAGACACTAGATTGTGACCACAAAACAATCTTACCTCAAAATTCTGCAAATATCAATTTGTTTTCAAATAAAACACTTTCAAGAACAGAACATTTGAGGTTCACGTTATCTTACTAAATAGGAACCACTTATATGATAGCAAAGAAGAAGTGCCAAATGTTGATACTGCAGAAACTTCAGATTACATCATTTCATTTTAGAGATAGCTTATAAACTGTTAAGATCAGGTACTTAAGTTTTGTGTCTAAATTTTTCTAGCATAGCATGAGATTGAGCTCTTATGCAACAAGCAATAGTCTTTACAACCCACAAAGGAAGAATCTGTTTTTAACAGATTTGGAAAACCTGAGAATTGATCAGAAATTCCAACATTTATTGGTTATTCTAGACAAGCTTAAAGATGATTGTCCACATTGACACTAATGCTCACAGCAGCACTGAATCAAAGTTGTCTAGATGTAGAAGTTTATAATTACAAGATTGGGAACTTCTTTCATCAGCTCCATGAGTGGTCTTTCCGTTTTGTGAAATATGGACACAGTAATTAAATAGGACGTCACCTTAGGGAAAAACAATATACCAAGTTAAAAGCTGTGATAGAAGGCCTAAGGCTATATTCCCCATCCAACTTGTGTACCATTTGGCCAAGATATCAGCAGGGAAAGAAAATGAATGGAGCGAATTAAGATAACTACAAGGAATCTTCCTACCGTCAACAGGCTTCTCAACAAATGGCTTCCAAAATCGATTGCCATGAACCTCAACAAAATCTTCTTGCTCGATAAAATAATCCAAGTCTTGATAGGGATATTCTCTATTGACAAGAGCATACCTTGGTACAGGTATTCCAAACATTTCAAGGCGCTTGATGAAAGAAAAAGAGATCCGAAAATACATTAGTCTCATGTGGCATATACCATTCAACTGTAACTTCAAGAAATAATGTGTGGCCCAGTTATGATTGAACAGCATCATCAGGAGCTCACAATATAGAACATGTTCAACACTGAAAGCAATATGTGATAAAGAATCTCAAAAGAGGGAGTGGATCATAAGAGCCGAGATATTCTCTTTGTCCTACGAGGATGCTCGTTGAAGATCAGAAGAAAATGAACCAAATCCAGGCTTACTGCTAAAGTTTACATTCATACCTCATATACCTTCCTTCTGTCAAGAAGAAGGTGTTGTGGCTCCAATTCATTTACAAGAAAAGGCCTGAAATAAAAGCACAAGTGATTAACAAATTGAGAGCTTCTTTTGATCTACTTAAGTAAACAAATCAACTAAGCAGCTGCCTGACATTTGGATCTGCCCTAATTAAGCACAATGGAGATCCATGTCAATCTTGTCAGTTTGGTGTTATGGTAGGACCAAAGAAAAAGTAGTCAAAACACTTAAAAAATGCAATCAGCCAGTAGTTGATCTTTGAGCTTATAAACAGTTTATTGTGACACTAGATAGCCTTGTATTTTATTTTTCCAAAAATCTCAGACAAGCATATCATGTAAACAAGGTATCGCCATGCATGCAAAACAGAAAGGAAAGGAAAAAGAACTGCAAATTTTCAATAACAATTAGAAAAGACCCTACATATTTGTCACAGTTGCCAATATATCTCATGGTAACAAAATGTATTATTATGAAGTATATCAATATTAGTCTCTGACAAAGAGGTAGACCAGAAAACGGAAATGATTGCATAAACCCAATGAGTACCTTGAAATCAGGTTTTCTTGAAACAAAAGTTCTAAGAAAATTTTGAATTGAAAAGGAAAATGAAAGTTAAAAATTCTCTAAGTCAAACTATATTAATGTTAATTCAAAATGAATTGACCTCTTCTCTAGTCTACTTCTATTTATTGACTAGACATCAGTTTGATTTATTTATTTTTCAATCTCTATATGGGGAATTACTCAAGATCGGAAGATATTTCACATTTTTTTGTACATAAATTTTGATACTCTATCAAAATTTATTGTCAATGTCCAGAATAAGGCAAGTCAAAGAAAGCCTCTTAAAAAGTTGTTTGGTTATAATTAATCGGCTCATATAATATAAAGCAGGAAGTGAAACTTACTTCCTCAAAGCAGAATATGCCTGAGCCTTGTCAAGGGGATAACCAGAGGAATAGAAGGCGATCAAGCAATCACATACAGGCCAACTGAAATAATCAAATGGTTCAAAAGATTAGCAATCTAGCAGACAGAAGTTAAATTTACTGAATAGCTATGATATAGTTAACGGATATTCATTATTCCACACCAATGAAATCACTACAATCATCAAACAGATTAGACATCACATTGTTTTTCAATTAATTATGTCTATTATCCTGGAACTACAACCGATTTGCTACAACAAATTACAACTTTGAAAATTTGAACTAAAATCAAAACCTAAATACGAGGCATTGAGCGAGCACACTTGACATTCATTTTATTTCAAGAAAACAAACCTTTCACTTCCCCCTTATATTGTTCGTCCTTAATTGCTTCCAACTTCTTCTAGTATTGTTGTTTCTAAATAACATTAAGTATCCCAAAATTTACCAAATGCACAACCTCGGCAATTACAAAAGAAACACTAGGTAAGGAAACAAAATCAAAGCGTTTGAAGTTCAGCAGAAAAACTATTAAACCGCTACAATCAGATAGTATGGGAAATACAAAAGTTTCAGCTAATAATATAACAAAGTACCTCTCGATGGGTTCCTCCAGTATTACTGTGTCTCCAAAATGAATAACCTACAAGAGAAATCTCCATAAATAACAGCCTACATTGTAGTAAAAACTAAAACACAACACGTATATAATAAAGATACATATGCATGCCTCAAATTCACCAAAAGCTTGTAGTCTGTCCAGAATCTGTCCCATTGGAGCTGAATACACCTATACGCAAAAAACAAAAAACAAACAAACAAACAAATTGACAACGCAATACACAGGGAGAATCATCATTTACATTATTCTATAAGTCTTGGCTCTTTCTTCTGATTACAAATGAACAATTACCGCAATAAAGGCAATAGAAACAATTGAAGAAATGAAAGAAAACAATGAAAAATGAGGAAGAGGACCTCCAAGCCGCATTTCACCTTCTTTTCCATGACGCAGACTCCAATCTTGATCTTCTTCTCAACTCCTTCTTCCTCCATGTTCCCACCCTCACAACTATCTTATTTAGTATTATTATTATTATTATTATTATTTTGTTCTTATCTGTTCAGAAGCAACATAAAGGAAAAAGCGGTTCCAAAATGCGTTGAGAACAAACGCGCAAGAGAAGAGGAGAGGAGGAAGAGGATGATGAGGACATTAGAACAGCAAGAGTGTGTTTAGGAGGAAGTATAGATGGATATTAAAAAACATAAAAAGTGAGGATTCTGGAATATGCAATGCGACACTAGCATGAGTTTTTTATTAGACTTGATTAAAATTGTATTTGAAAGTCCGTATTTATATAAATATTTTTAAAATATTCAAAACAAATTTAAATTTAATAAAATTAAATTTTCGTTAATCATATTAATTTTTTTAATGTCTAAAATGCATAACAATAAATCCTGTTACACGTGATAAGTGAAATTTGATGAATATAACAATAATTTTTATTGTTAAATAATAGTAAAACTCATTTTTTATTAATTTGAAATTTTTAATTATATATATCATATTAATATTTAATTGACAAAATTAATTTTGTAATAAATGTTAAAACTTTAAAATGTACATTTGACCGATTAAACATTTGTGGGTGCGGTTTGGTTTAGGACGAGGACGAGGACGTGCAAAGTGCAAAATGACCTTTAAAATGGCTGTCGTTATTGGAATGATGTAATTAGTAAAATAAGTAGGTGTGTGGTGTGCCTGCCCTGGCTTTTACTTCTTTCCACGTGAACGTGTCGCGGGTTTTCGGTGCTTTCTTGCTTTCATCTTGTGGCTTTACATTAAATTTCCTGTTGCTTTTAGATCTTCTCGTATCATCCCCCTTTTCCGCAAAAGATTTTAACTTTCTTCTGTCACTGTGCGTGATTAATAATTCAATTTTGTTTTGGCCCTTTACGTCCTTCCTAACTACACATAAGCTGTTCTTATCTCATATCACTGTTAGGTTACTACGTAAGAAATTATCATGTTATGTTCCTCATTTTGTTGATAATCATTAACAAAGACGGACAGTTTACCAAGTTTTGAGTATTGACAATTGAATACTCTAATATTGTTCGTTTTACACTTTAAACAAGATTGTTTTAACAAGGCTTTAAATATTGATTGGACCGTTTGGTTTGTCATCTCACGAGGACTAGCTAATGGGTCTAAGACAGATATAGAAATATATTATCTAATCTGCATCTGTTACATTTAGTGGCTGCCGAAGAAGTGGACCGGAACCACCAAAGTTGACAGCCCCGATCTTTTGACGACTCCACGTTCGTATTTTGATTTTGGGCCACTCATTCTATCGAGTTGTAGCCGCGGACGAAATTTCTTCCTATGGCTTTCCTTTTCTACTTGGAATTTTCTCTTGGCCTTCGCATTTTTGATTTCTCACTTTACCTTATAAAAACTGAGATTGGCATAAAATAAGCATTTCGTATTCTTATTCTTTAAAAATCAAGAATCAAGTATTTCTTTAATTAAAATTTGCCACAAATTCATTTGTTGTTGAATACATTCCAACTAGTGGGACGTATATTAAGATATGTAAGGATAAGATTAACCCCATAATCATGATTGCTCAACAATAAAGTGAGAGCAATCAAGGACTTGAATCCAACGACCATGGCAGTCGGATTCGAATACTTAAATAAGTCAACATCAAAAATAAGTTAAAAATTATTATAATAATTAAACTAACTATTCGGAAGCCGATAATATAATAACACCTTAATAATCCATTGTTAAGACAAAATTGTCCCTCCTCTCTTAGATATTTTCCCAATACGTTGACAATTATTAATTGTAATTTTCAGTTTTCAATAACTTATCGGTTAAATTATATAAATTTGATCTGAATACAAATAATAAAATAACTCAATAAAAAATCTAGATTAATTAGATGAAATCCATGAGAAAATAGACCTGACCAATGTGGACTGGATTTATATCAGACTTGTGATGGAGAAGGCCGATATAAATGCTCTATAAAGAGATTAAGATTTTCTACAGTTGCTCGTGTCATTTATGAAATTAAAAAATCAATTTTCAGAATTCCTATAGGGGTAGCCTAGGTTATTTTGGGTTAATTTTCGTGTCGAGAGAGTTTAAAAAGTGAGTTTTTTAATTTTTTTAGATTTATTATATAAGTAATAAATTAAAATTTAACTCTAGAAAAAAATTAAAGTTCCTAAAGCCTGTTTTAAGTAAATTTTCGTGTAACAAACTTAGCATAAAGGAGATATTTGAAGTTTTCATATCTCGTGTGGTAAGTTCGATATTCGAAAACACACGATAGTCATTCTGTTTAAGATTTTTTGCCATAAAAGTCTCAAATAAAGTTTATTGACAATATTTTTAACACTACTATGTGACAATTAGACTGTGCATTCAGGTTTTGCATTTATTGACATTATATTGTCACATATTGTAAGCCCATGAAGCATGTGAGGATAACATAAAAATGTTTATAAGTGAAATAGGTTGCATCTTAACATACTAGGTTTAATGTTAGATTCGAGGTTTCTAGATTATACTTAAAGTTAGTGAATTTTGGTTTCATTGTCAATTTATCACAAGTTTTTGAGCTTTTGGTACCAGTATTTTGTCTAGCTGATAGTTTTTAGAAGGAAATAATGA
The DNA here is from genome assembly GCA_027479065.1 of Erythroxylum brevipes. Taxonomy (NCBI): domain Eukaryota; kingdom Viridiplantae; phylum Streptophyta; class Magnoliopsida; order Malpighiales; family Erythroxylaceae; genus Erythroxylum; species Erythroxylum brevipes. The sequence continues at coordinate 28,423,745 of JANIHY010000005.1, read as the reverse complement.
GTTATTTTTATGATATCATATAAATGACGAATGAAACAATTAAGACCAATTTAAAAATTAAGCCTTATTTACACACACCTTATCTTGCAGTCATCAATGAAAGATGGAGAAAGACAACTTTACTCTCTGTTGCTTACAGTTGAGGCATTTTTTTAATCTTAATGTCTATTTTAGACCAAGTTTTACAAAGAAAACAGAAGTTAATAGGAGAATGATATTAACTATTACAACAATTATTATCCCTTATCTTGCAGTTATCAATGAGGGATGGAGAAGAGCAATTTTACTATCTGTTGTTTGCAGTTAGGGCATTTTTTAATCCTAATGTCTATTTCAAACCAAGTTTTACAAAGAAAACAAAAGTTAATAAGGGAATGTTATTAACTATTACAACAATTGTTATCTATGAGATGATGCAAGATCTCATAAGCTTATAAATGGAGATTTATAAATATGCTTTTGTTGATTTCGAGATACCAATTGCTATTCATCGAAGAGATAAACTTAATTCAGGTATATATTTTTCATTTTTATTACTTGTTAAAAAATTAATTATCATTTTGTTTTGTTTATAATGTTACTTTTGTTGTCATATGACTTGCAATTTGAAAGTTATGTTCTTAAATTGCAAAGATTTGCAATTCAAATTCTAAGTCAATGTGTGAGTAAAGAGCACAATAGATTGAGGGACTTGGTCTTTGTTTGATACAATATAAAGCTTTTGAAGGCATGTTATTGTTATTAAGTTAGATATAATTTCTTAACAATTTAATTTTATTGTTTATTAGGACTCTTAACATAATAGGTAGTTTTGTAGGCTTAACTTATCTTGACTATATCGATATTTTGGCGGATTGGGTTTATAGGAAACTGGGCTTGATATATAAAAATAACTTGGAAGACAAGAGTGGATGAAAAAATATTGACCTATCATTTGGTATAATAAATTTGAATAATGGTGATGAT
>JANIHY010000005.1:28310438-28335142 GCA_027479065.1 Erythroxylum brevipes | reverse complement strand
AACTTTTTGCAATCATTTCTACGAAACACGGGTCCTTATACATATGGAACAGGTGTTGTTGGATAAGATGTCATAGTCTCTTCAATTATGAGCTCCTTGGGTCTTTCTAACTCTTATCTGCATTTGGCAATAATCTTGCCCCAAGTCACATTATGGTCAAGAGAATGATAATTTTCTGCCCAGCAAGCTCGCGAGGGCAAGCCCTCGCCGATATGATATATGCTTGTCGTTGACAAAGGTCAATGTATGTCTGGGCGACCTTCAACTTTTTGGTGCTATTTTCACTTCGAGGCTTATTTTTTAAATGATGTGATTTTCTATTTTAAAAATTATTATTTACTTCAAAAAATATTTTTCAATTATTTTACAGTTCTATTCGAGTGATTGGACTGCCACTGTCTTTAATTTACTGCAACGACTTACCATCACAAGAACACAAGGAAGACTGACAACGAGGGATGGACCAATTGGTCCAACTCCCTCACTTAAGACTCTCCCTTAACAAGGAGGTCTTGAGTTCGAGTCACCATAAAGGAGGAGAAATAGGCATATTCCTATTGATGACCCTCTAGCCCCCTGGGCAAAGCTCCTTAATCGGATCAATTACGGACGTCTCGCTTCCAGCGGCAGTGTGGGAGTTGGAGCTACTCGGAAACCTGGGGGCTGATGGAAACCTGATGCTGAGCAGAGGGGAGCCAGTGATCAATCATCCGCTGACCAATTAAGTATGTGAAGACTCCTTGTGCGCAGAAGTGTACAGGCTACGTAGGAACCTGAAGGATCTTGGGGTTCCAGATTTACCTCCTCTAGACTTTTGGGGTGGGGTTCTAGGGGATTAGGATTTAGTCTGGCTAAGTCAAGATACCTAAAGCAAAAAAAAAAAAAAAAAGAACACAAGGAAGACTGAAGAGAACAGATCCTTGCTTGGGGAAACGCAAATGCTTCTTTGTCTTTCCCTGACAAATTGTACATATATCCTTTTAACTCTTAATCATTACCCTTTTGCTTGATTTATGCATGTCCTTTGATTGATGCGTCATAGAGTTGCATCGCTTTTCTTTTTAGTAACTAAACCCATTCAAAAACTGGACATGAATAGTTGCATACTTGGAGAACCCAAGGGGGTCTGAAGTAAAAGAGACTATTGAAGAAAAAGATTATCATGTAAGCGGGAACCGATTAAAATCCCATTACGCGAATACGTTTTCATGTGGAACCCAAAAAAAAAAAAGAAGACCATAAACGAAATGAGAGGCTCAACGCGGCGGCCACCCGCCGAGTCGATGAACCCACAACCCACGCCGGATCACCACCATCGCCAGGTTCCCGGCGATTCCGACGCCGGCTTTTCCAGCAGTCGGCCGTCATCTATAGGCGTCGGTCGCGCCTTTGAGCTCCCCACCAAAAGAGCCCACCAAGTGGCGGCAGTGCGAGCCGTGAATGCGTATCTCTCGTCCCACTCTTCTCATCTCTCTCTAAAAACCCACCCAATCTCCTCCGCCAAAGACATCACCGAGACCCTCCACTTTGTTCTCCACCAACTGGACTACCCCTCCACAAAGCTGGAGGACGATCTCTTCCTGCTCTTGAAGTCCCTCAATTGCCCTTTCAAGGTTAACAAATCTACCCTCCGTGCCCCCAACACCCCCCACAATTGGCCCTCCTATTTGGCTGTCATCCACTGGCTGGTCCAGATCGCCATGTATAAGGAGCATTTGGTGGCTAATTCCAGATCCTCTGTGGAAAGCAACAACATGTTTATGTATGCTTTGGATAGTTATTTGAAGTACATTCGAGGCAAGGATGATGCTGTGGATGCTCTTGATAGAGAGTTCATGGAGAAGTTGGAGAGGGAGAGGGATGGTGTGCTGGAGAGTGTGAGGGATTTGGAGAGGAGTTATAGTGAGCTGGAGGGCAAGGCGGAGGCGTTGAGGTCGGGGCAGACAGAGAGGGAGAGGTTAGAGAAGGAGAGGAGTGTGTTGGAGGAAGATGTGAAGAAGTTTAACGCGATGATTGGGGAATTCAATCAGAGGATTGAGGCGATGGAGAAGGTTTTGGAGGAGAAAGGGAAGGAGTTGGAGGCCAAAGTGGAGGAGAAGAAGAGGATAGATATGGAGAATGAGGAGTTAAAGAAGAGGGTGGAGGAGCAGAGCCTAAATGCCAGGGATGCACAGAGGATGAAGAGGGAGTTGCAGGCTGTGGAGAGAGACATATCGAAGGCTGAGGCTGTCAGGAATTTGTGGGAGGAGAAGATTTGGGATCTTCATTCTGCTATTGGACATAAGTTTAAGGAGCTTGAATCACTTGCCATGGAGTGCAACCATGCTTCTAGAAGGTTTCTTTCTTTCTTTCTTTTTGTTTTTTGTTTTTATTTTCCTGTTATCATCATTGCCTCACATGATATTCTTCGTTCTTCTTTCCCTTTTCAAGATTAAAGCTAGGTGATGGCTTCCACTACAGTTTGAATGCCAAGGGTTCTACACCTGCTCAAGTTATGGGAATCGACTACAAGTCCACGCTTAAGCCTGGACTTCAATCCTTTACTGAAGACATAAAGCGGACCTCTATGGCTAAGTTGGAAGGGTTGATTTTGCTTCAACAGCAGTCTTCTGAATTAAATGCTAAAGTTGAGGCCAAAAAGAATCAAACTGCTTCAATTCAATCTTATGTTGAGGAGGTATGCATAGTAATCTTCTTACTCAAGTGTTATTACCAATTAGAATGTTATACAACTACTTGTTATGCTTAATGTAAGTACTTGCTGAGGGACTCGTCTTTTTGCAATCTCATAGCGAACAATGGATAAGGAAGGGTGGGGGTTTGATATAGAAATTATTTTCCTTTATCCTAGTATGAACCAATAGATGTATCAAGACCAAAGTCTCTTTGATTAGTTTTTGAGGCATTCAGGCCTCTAGTATTTCAGAGCAAACATTGTTCTGTGATATTTTGCTATGTTTTTCTAGTATGGTAACAAAGCCTTTTGGAATCACAATGTTGATATTTATGGACCAAAGCTATTACCGAATAACTAGAATAATTCCTACAGAGTATTTATGTCCATCACTTACGTTTTTCAGTATGATAACATTTACATATCCCGATCACAGTGATGTACCCTTTGTCACATAGGATGTCTAGGAAGACAATAACTGATTCATCTGGCTTCAAAATGCTTTTTTTTTTGCATCGAGCATGAGATGGTTTATGTATATGTTGCCTTGGTAAATCTTCAATATTTTTCCCAGGTGTTCAATTTTTTGTTTCCATTCTCTTCACCTAGATCTCTTGTTTATATTGCTTGACCAGTATACATAGAGATGTTGGATTTTCTTATTCCATTTTTACATTTGGCCATAGGTGTAAGAGAAATATTTTGGTCAAAATATGAAGGATCTGAGTATGATGTGTTCATGTTTACTATGTACACAACTCCCATCTTCGTTACCCAACCCCTCTTTCTTTCTCTCTCTCTCCCGCCCCCTCTCATCCATTTTGCTAAGCAGCAGCATCGTTTATGTTTTTCTGCTCATTAGTTGACTTTGCTGCTTTACTGCGGCGCCTGATGAGGATCGCTCCCTCAAATCTTAGATAGGGCGTCTTTCACACAATATAAATGGCTTTTAATAAATTCTAAGTTTATAAAAAAGAATTCATTAGACTCCTTCCTCCTTTCACCCATCTTCTCCTGCATTGCTTTTGGAGCACAACTCCTTTATGTTTCCTTTTTTTTGTTTATGAAAAACTAGTCTTGGATCATTTGTATGTGTTATGCAACATAGTCTATCTCTGTGCCCCATTTTGACTTTCATATCATTGTAGCTGTGCTCGGAATCATTATTCATCTAATAATGAGAGACATTTGTCCTTAGGTGGAAGATCAATTGAATTCATTGAGGAAAGAAACAGAAGAGTATACCCATAGATGTGCTGCAGAAGCGAAGAATATTGTGGAGGATGCTCAGATGCAGGTGCACCAGTTGGATATATTAGAAAAAGAAGCAGCAGAAGTTATGAAGGTATGGGCTTTATGGCTTAACTTGTTGGAGTAGCTAAGTGGAAGATAGATCATTTGTCAAATATGCAGAATATACTTTTTTCTGTGGTTCTTTTCCTTCCTAATGAAATCACTAATTTAGATTCTGAACTCTTCAAGTATCCAATATTCACAACAAACATGTTTCTTATATATCCGTGAAGGATTCTGAACTAAAGTTGCAAGAGGCAATCAAACAAAGTGAAGAAGAAATTCAGGTGCAAGCTCGAGAACTCTTCGTATTGGTTGATTCGGTTTCGAAGTACAAGGAGCATGTCGAGTCCAAAATTGTGGAGATAAAGAGTCAGCTCTCAGAAACGGTTGTTGCTGTATCAGATGCTCACAAAAGTTCCCTGACAGCACAATTTGGTATTAGCCTTGATGGCAGCCACTAATTCAAATCTCATGTATATGAAAAATATCTGATAAATATTTCCCTTCTTTGCACAAAAGTTCTGGTTTTGTGACTAGATTCAACTATTACAGTACAATATGTTGTATGAATTAATATTTAAATATTAATTAAATAATCTTTGTCTTCTTCTTCTTCTTCTATCTTGTTCTTTTTCTTCAACGCATCGGGATAGACAGAGAGATTGTGTGGAACTGAGAATAACTTTCAGCTCACATTGAGGACGGGAGACGCAGGAAGCGTTACAGGGTCTAAGCCTAAACCAATAACTAAGTTGAAACAAGAGTATAATCACTGGAAATTTGAAATTTCAATACGCGATGATGGCGAGAATAACTCGTTAGCTTCGTCAAGCCGATGCAATCACTACCTTAGACATCAATGTGTTCCTAAGGTAGAAAAGTTGAAAATTGCTCATTATCACCAAGATGAAGATGTGCACGAGTGATTCTTGAAGTTGGATAGGGATGAGCCTGGTTTTTCATGGGAATGTTGTATCCTCCGATGTAGTCCATTCATTCAAGGCAATAAAATTAGGGGAACAAGCGGATTAGATATTGCGCGGCCTAAATCAAACATATCTGCGATCAATTCATCGTTAGGTTGGTTGTGCAGATCCCACTAAATACGTCCATACGATGTAAATAAGTCAAGTCCATTACCAAGTTAAACTCAAGTTTATTATATCAAATAAACTTAACTCAAGCTAAGAATAAATGAACGTAAGACTAAGATAATAGATTGCTGGGTACGTAGTGTTGTTAAATCAGTAACATCGATACAAATTATAATCACCCTCTCTTTGAACAATTAAAAATATTATGATTGTGAAAATTTTTAATGCGTTACACTTATCAATTAATGTAAACTTTAATGGAAGTTATAAGTAATTAACACTAGGCAACTAAATAAATGGAATATTAGAAAAGATGACAAAATTGGGAGTAACAGCGGTTTATTCCACTCTTTCCAAAGCTTTTTCAGCTTATGTCAACTATCCAAAGCTTCAAGTATTGAAAACTCTTAAATATAGGTGAAGAGAAGCCATCAGTACAACTTACAAAATGTTAAATTCTTCAAAAACTCATAAAAATCTTAATTTATCACTTAGAACAACTAGCTAAAAATTGTAATTAAGGAATACAAATCTCAAAATAAGACTAGATAGCTAACTTAATATTTGTCCTAAGTCTGTTTCCCACTTTAATACAAATTGTTCACAAATTCTTTCCAAAAATTGTTTTTAATTAATTTCAAGTACTTTTATCACTAACAAACATGGCCATCTTTATCTATAAATGGTTTATTGATACTCTAAGCATTTAAGCTAGTTGTTGGAGCCTTTAAATAGTTACTGCAATCCAAATACATGATCTATCATTTTTTAGTTATAACCAAAAAGCAATTAGTCACTTATCCCTTTCAAAGAAGAGATTATGTGACTACTTTTCCACTTTTTTTGATAAACAACTCTTTCAATTTAGTTTCTAACTCCAAGTTTCTTTTGAGTGAGTCCCCCAAATTGTGTCCTAAATGAACATACTTCTTAGTCTATCTTTTATTCATTTATAAAGCTTACAAAATTTAGAATACAAATGTTTAAATATCTCCAAAAGTGATATCCCTTTAATTAAGTGGCAAATAGTGAGATTTAATATTTAAATTTTCCATTGGATATTTAAATTAACTTTCATGCAAGGTAAAGTATTAATACTATATAGTTTCGTTACTATCAAAACAAAAAGCATAAAGCTTATTCTTTTTACGATGATAAAACTATGCAATATGCAATATGTTTCATAAGCTCCAACAGAGTCACCTTCCCGAGTGCCACAAAATCAATAGCTGAAGAACAAATTGCAAAAGAGAATAGTAAAAACTATGACTTTGTAGTGAAGAAAACATGGTCACAAGTTCCAAGTGATCTTACCACCTCCACCAACTTATAGTTTTTGGCTCCTAAAGACTGTAAAGGGAAACCCATTATTGGTGCCAAAAAAATAGAATGCAATAGTTGTTGGTTTTTTCACTAAAAAAAGACTAGCCTACCTAGAATTGAGTTCATGGGTTAAACTCCAATAGAGGGATTCTGGACTCCAAGAAGTCATGGTGATTGAAGACATCATCTTTTTATTCATATTTGACTCCCAAGTCCAAGCTCAAAAACTATTGGAAGGTGAACGTTGGCATTTCAATTCTAGATCACTATTCCTATAAAAATGGAAACCAGGTTTGCAATTGGAAAATTTTAGACAAAACCATATTCCATTGTGGATTAATATACATAACAGTCCCCTTGAATATTGAATTATAGAGGAATTGAGCTATATTTCTAGCTATATTAAAAAAAATCCATATGTCCAGACTAGGCCACTACTACTATGTCATGAGTGCAGTATGCTAGAATATGCACTTTGCTGGAGCTAAAAAGGGACCCTACTAGAGTTAATACCAATTATGAGGTGACCAAGTGGAGGTATCCTATTCATAGAAGCCTTTCAAGGATAGTATGAACGTGGAGCATTGGCAACCAACAGGGAGATCTTTCAAAACTAGAGATTACGAGGAGTTATTGCAGATAAGAGACAACACCAAAAGTATAACTATAATATAAAAGATCAAACCACAGGAAATAACCTCTACTTCAGAGAACGAGGAAGGGAATTTAGGCTTATCCGATGAAAAAATTGTTAAGGAACAACCACAGACATCATTATTAATAAAAACATAAGAGAGAACTTTACAAGAAATTAGTAATATAAAAGTTTTGGAATGTCTATATAACTCTAATGTATCCATGGATAATACTCCTAAAACTGTAACAATGTTGAAGAGTCGTGAGGATAAAGGAGACTTTATGACAACTACCAGGCAAAATTATGGTAAGAAGAAGAAAGCAACTTCATCATCAAAATGATGAATATACTATCATGGAATGTAAGGGGAATGAATAGCCCCACAAAAAAAACAACGATTTTTTATACTATATTAATACCCTAAATCCTTATATAATAGGTTTACTAGAAACTAAGTTAGTGGATAATAAATGTCGCAACTTGCAGTTTTGGAGGAGAGGGTGGAGTTTTATTACTAACCATAGGAGCCATAATTATAAAAGAATTATAATTTTGGTAGACCCTAGAAAGTTATTATGATAAGCTAAGAAAGCTCTGATCGGCACTTATATCTTAATCTCAGGCTACTCCAGGAAACACAACCATCCAAATTACCTTGTGTATGCTTCTAATAATGCCTTTTGCAGGTTTACCCTATAGAATCAACTTCAGTCACTACAACAAAAAGAGTTTTAGGTAACAAGTAAAAGCGTTAATATAAGTAAAATTATTGTGGTCTTTTTATTAAGGCACCGTAATTCATTCTATTAAATAAAGTGGTGTTGTTACAAGTATAAGAACAAAAATTTTTAATTAGACAACAAAATAAAAATGTTGCTTTAAGTTTTGACTAAGGCAATAAATTAGTTTCAAACTATATCAATAATGTTAAATAAATATTGCAATACTTTAAGTCTTTATAAGGCAACAATTTGTAACAATAAAAGCAACAATTTATTTTTTGTTACCATTAATAGATTAATGTAAAAGCAAACTCTGGTCATTATGTAGGCAACATCCATATATACATTGAAAGCAACTATAGATATTAATGTACGTATGTTATGAACGTAGCTGCATATATTGGGCCGTAATTGAAGATGCAACAAATAGAACCCAAGGCCTGTGTAGGAGTTCTCGTGTGAAGCAAGGCCTGTATATATGGCTGGTATTGTGGAAGTTGGAGGCATCGAAAAACTGTAATGCAGACTGTTGTTCTCTTCTCATCCCCTCTCTTGGTATTCTGTTTCTCATCCCCTTCCCATTCCTTTTCTGCGATTTTAATCAATTCTCATTGTATTTTCCTTTGTTGAAATCAATATACCAGACCGTATTTTCCCCTTACCTTCCTTCGCAAATTAGCTATCACAACAATGGTGCTTTCATTAAACTCTCCACAGATGGGAGAGCACCAGACGCGTTTTCGTGTTATGGATGAGCGCATCACTGCTCTCACCGATACACCAGTGACGATGGCTCGATTTTCAGGCTCCAATCCAGATCGGTGGATACTCCAGGCGGAGCGCTACTTCAATTTCTACCAGATCCGTGACGATGATCGAGTTACCATTAGCTCGTTCTACTTTGATGCGGAGGCAGCCTATTGGTTTGCCTGGATGTTTCGAAATCATCAGCTCTCTAGTTGGTCGGCATTTCAGACGGCACTCTTGCAGCGGTTCCGCGCTCAACGTCAACATCAACTGGATCTTGACACTAACGTTGTAGCCATGGCTGAGCATCCACACCAAGAGTTCACTTCGATGAATTCTTTGGCTAAGGAGAATACTCGTCTCCTTCGCCAAATTTTAGATCTTCTTCCTCCTGCCCCAACCCAGAATTCCAGTGAAGCAACCGAAGTTATGAAACAAGATTTCGCTATAGAGGCAGATCACGTGTTCGAGGAAATGTCCAAGTCAGGTTCTGTTGAGACATGTGTGCTTGCCATTGGAGACAACCCCAAGCTCATCGATAAAGCTATTGAATCACAAGCCCTTGATGGATCTGATCTGCTCGATCACATGCCGGAAAACGTCGACATCGTCACCACCAAGATTTCTCAATCGGTTGAAAGCGAATCTGTTAAGGAATCTACGGCTCTATTTACAAACACAAATCAGAGTTTCCTATTTCAGAGGATCTGGCATATTCCTTGGGTTGGTCTTACAACATTTGCGGATGATGTTTTTGAACTTTCTAGTATTTGTTCGGGTGTTGCCGGTCAAACGTTTGAAGCAAATCGATTAACTGCGAGTGATGTTTCTGTTGTTCTTGATCTTGATTTCATGAGTACGATTAAGGAACCAACACTCGTTGTTATTGCTTTTGGTCATAACACGATGGTCATTTGCATTGATAGAAACAAGAACTTCACTCTTAGTTCCGGTGCTGCCAATTTTAGTGTGCACACAGCCAACGCATCTACGTGTATGGATGCTACTACATTGCAGGATAGCCACGTGACCTCTCAAGCTACTCCTTATGTTTTACAGCGTATTGATGATGTGCCTTTTCTTCATACTTCATTGCATTCAACAGCTTCTTCCCGACTTGTTGATTTTCTGAGGGAGATGACCTTCAAACTGTCGTTATATCGATTCACTATGCTGGCTGCATTTTTTAGGTTGCAATTGTAGCTTCGAGGAAGGTATTCTGGTCTTTATATCATCATGAATGGGGTGGCAGTGGTAGTGTCTAAGCTCGAATTACCGGACTCCCTTCGGCTTTCCCCGATGTTCTATGTTTCATTGCTTAAAAGCTGTGTTGAGCACCATGCACAGCAAGATCCTTGGCGTGCTACATTTATGCTTCTTTCAATGTTGGTTGCCTTGTTGGTTGCCAGTAATTGTGATGCATCAATTATTGACGAGCGTATGTCTTTTGATCCGGGAATTTCCAAGCACATGGTTAAATTCATTCACAATCGCACTGAACTTGAGAAACGAGCTGTGCATCGTGCTACTTATTTGATTGAGCAGTGGTTGATTTCGTGGGGAAGGGCTACCATTTAGTGAAGCTACTTAGGACGCCAACAAACATATCCTCAAAACCTTTCCTACCTTCAACCTTGAGGACAAGGTTGTCTTGATGGGGACGGTAATGTTATGAACGTAGCTGCATATATTGGGCCGTAATTGAAGATGCAACAAATAGAACCCAAGGCCCGTGTAGGAGTTCTAGTGTGAAGCAAGGCCTGTATATATGGCTGGTATTGTGGAAGTTGGAGGCATCGAAAAACTGTAATGCAGACTGTTGTTCTCTTCTCATCCCCTCTCTTGGTATTCTGTTTCTCATCCCCTTCCCATTCCTTTTCTGCAATTTTAATCAATTCTCATTGTATTTCCTTTGTTGAAATCAATATACCAGACCGTATTTTCCCCTTACCTTCATTCGCAAATTAGCTATCACAACAACGTATGTACTATCAAATGTAAATGACCACAAAATAGCATTTATATATAATATATAGTCCATAAGGACTTGTAAAATTCAACATTTAACATACTAAAAATATAAAAGCAAAAAAATAACTGTCTACAATATTGACCTACATTTCTTCCTCCATTTCATATGGAATACAAGTGAATTAATCTAAACACTAAACAAAACTAGTATGTATGGACACTCCAAAATCCTTCACTAAATACCTCACTATCCACTTCTAATCATCACCTTCCTACAAAAGAAAAACAAACAAGAAGTAAATTATAATTGTAAAACTACTATGCTCACAAACATGTTAATTTAACTAAAGAATGAAATAATAACTACTTTATTGTAACCTCAATTTGATCAAAACAAATAATATAGTCCAAAAACTAATAATACAATGATTTAATTTTTTGATGAACAAATTTAGAAGGTATGAACATAAGCAATTAATCTTAACAACAAATGTAACAAGGTGATGTGCAACAACAGTGAATTAAGAAAAATTGTTACCTGATATTCTTCATATTGACATGTATGGTTTGGAGGAATAGAAGATTCCGTCTTGACTGACTAGATGCAATCAATTTACAAAACTTGTTTATGTTATTCTTGTTAGCTTGCCCAAGCTGATATTGAATGAGGGGACAAATGAGATATCCCATGTATGCAAGCCCCAAATGTGATTTCTACTATTATCACCTAGAGAAAAAAACATATGAAAGCGTTCTTTGTTCAATATGTATAACCCTTCTGTAAAATATCTAAATGGAAAAGGAAGACAATACCTTGTGGAAATTGAGATGATCATCTAAAGGGACAACAATACTCGATTTGGTTTTCTTCTTGAGCTAAGTCAGTGTGTTCCTACAGATTGGTGGTAGAATCAGAGCCAAGTTTAACTTGAGCATCAATTGCTCCTTTAGTCATGCATACACAGTTTCTAATATCCTTATAAGCTACTTTATGTTGCTACAACACATACTTGTAAGCAAATAAGACAACCATAACACTAGTGCATAGAACCATATGAAGTACTTAGTGCTCCTACATCATCTCCATACTGGGTTATCATCAAGTATAGGTTTGAGCTTATAGCTTAACATTTTGCTTAAATTTTTGCTCTCTCTTGCTATTACAAATTGTTTTATTCCTTACAATAGAAGCATTTCAAAGAGAGAGCATTTGTTTCACTGTAAACATTTGTTTCACAGTGACATAAAAGAAATAGTAACTCCAATAGAAACCAAAGGACATCTGTAAGAACTTTCCAGCACGAGATGCAACAAGATGAAAGATAAAGTTTGTTAAATAGGATGAAATATTCCATTGATCTTTAACTCCCTCTGCAATCGATTAATAACTAGGTTTTTGTATTTTAAGATTGCAAATTCTAAAGATCTGCTTTATGAAATATATTATTATAAGCTATAACCACTACATAGAATATGGAGAGGTGATTTTACAACATGGTAGATCATAGTAAATTATTCAACCAGAGAAAAAACAAAAGGTACTCTTTAACATTCATAAATTACAAAGCTTAACAAATAAATGAGAGAACTATTGAATTTTGCAACCCAAAATTTACAACATAGATACATATAAGAATTCACCTCGTGTTGGATCAAAAATAGGTAGATAGAGAGATAATGATTAATGATTACTAAGATTAGACTCACCTTATCACCTTATACTATCGTAATCATTAATCTTAGAAACGTAAGGAAAAAAGAAACAACATTCAAATAAAATAAACCTAAGAAACAAGAAGAACATAACCATTAGTTCGAGCCCAATTCTTTAAACAAGAGATCAAATCATAAACACCACAACAACGTAGAAACAAGAAATGAAATATAATAGAAACATAATCTGAAGTATGGAGTACATTACACGAAGGTAATTTTTTAGTGTGTGGACTGGACATATGCTTCAGCTACTCTTAGATCATTGGGTCTCGTATATGAATGAGTGGATTGGCGATTGATATGTTTTTATTTTTTAACTAGCATTAAAACAATATGAACGGTACATCAATGCTTAAAATTATTTTCTCATTCATTACATAACAACATCAAGTACTTACCTAGTGAAGCAAGAAGATGCAATAGACTTTGACAAAACATATTGCCACAGTAAAGACCCTTCAACTTTTAGGTTTTATGAAGATATAATCGAAAAAATAGAGCAAATTGTAGTGTTTAAGTATAGAGAATTGTGTCACTAGGGAAAGAACCATAAGTTGGAAATTTATTTACTTCAAAATATAAGACCTGATAAAAAAATATAAGTCCTGTTGGAAATTTAATTATGATATAAGGTTAGGCAGCCACAAGATTCCACTTCGAAAGGTCTCTTGATCATCAATTTTTAGATATGCCGACTTATCTTTCTTTACCCATGCAACCCCACTACAAATTTCCATCAAGAACATGGGCTTTTGACAAAATGTAAAATCATATAAGAAACAGTGATCTGAAGCATATAAAGAATCATTTCTTGGCTCTTACTTTTTTAGATTTTCTTTAAATTCCTTTACTGTACAGGATTTTGCAATTTTTTAAAAGTGATCCTCCGTCTCTTCCCCTTTATGTCCTCTTCCTTGCCAATTAACATAAACACGTCGATCATAAAATATGTGCTTAGCATTTGGACACAAATCTACAATGACTTTATCAAGTCCCTGTAAGGAAAAACATAACCATTTCAGTAGGCAAAATAATAAACATCTTAGTTTATTTCGTCACAGTTATAATGGACACATAAATAGTAGAAAAATAAAAAGTAAAAACAATTTGATATGAAACTTTTACCTTTTATTAGACTGTCATTATAGTTCAACCAATTTTAGAGCCCAAGAGAGGTAAATCTTCTTACAGTCTTTCAATGAACCACTTCCAATGACAATCGTCTCATCTTCAACCATAGCCCAAGTAACAGGAAACATTTGATTGTTCCCATCACTTCCCACATCACATAGAAGTTCACCCTTAATTATGGTCTTAAGCCAACATCTATCTAGGCCAAGATAATGGCTACAACTATGCCTAAACTTATGTTTAAGAGCTTTTAAACATATGTACATTCTTTCAAAAATAGGTGGAGATGTTGAAATTGGTCGAGACATTATCATTTTAACTGTGCTACCTGGGTTGGTCTGCCTAATTACTTCAGCATAAGACCAAAAGTTTCTAAACTCCTCTTCAATGTTGATCACAACATTGTTTAATATTTTTTCTTTGCTTTTCTCACTATATTTATAGACACTTCAACACCAAAACAATCCTTAACATAAAATTTGATATCATCATTCTTAAAAAATGACTCCCTTTTAAACTTATCCATCAACAAGTCAAATAGGATGCTAGTATTCATCCTAGGATTTGTATAAACCATATTACAGTCATAAGTGTCCTTAAATTTTCTAACTTGAAAAGACTACATGTCCTTAAATATATATATATAGATGTATGCATAATATTTATATATATACATATGTGTATATATTTATATATGTATGTATGTATAGTGTAGTCCTCTATCCTACATTTATGTTGCACAAAATTAGGCTTATTTTTAGTAAACATGATAACCCTTTTGGTTTTGATAGAAAACAAACTACCTGCACACTTAAATTACAAATGATTAAGAAAAATATCCCTGATTCAATATAAGGCTCAACAACATTTTTATCATAAACAAAGCATTTTTTTTCTCCTAGTTACATCATCTACCATGTCATCCATATCACTAACAAGTTCCCCATAATCATCACTGTCATAATATTAAAAAATACCTCATCTTCATCATCTGCATCATCTTCATCACCTACATCATCTTCATGTTCTTTGTCATTTCATCATCTTCATCTCCTTCCTTTAAATCCTCTTCAATTAAACCATCCCTATTAACATCCACAAACTCAACTTCTTCCCATTCCCCTTTGGGATTCCTAAACTTAACTCTGAAATCATCTTCTTAATCTTTATTATATACCTTATCCCCATCCTCTACATCATTAATATATCCATCTCCGTTATCCTCCATATTTGCATCATCTCCAACATATCCATCATCAATGTTTAAGACATCATCCAAATTTTCTACATTCTCAACATTTTTATCAATGTTATCTACATTACCTCCAAACCCTACATTATTAACATTCTGACCCTCTTTTTAACTATGTTATCCTGATTAACATTTTCTACATTTTCATTAACAATTCCATTATCTTTAAACCATACATTATTAACATCATGACCGTTATCTTCAACTACATTATCCTGATTAAACTCATTAGTTTCATCCTAAATCAACTCAGGAGGTAATTAAGGGGTATCTACACCATATTCAATATACATATCAATAGCACCAGTAAGCTTTATCTTACTAACCATATCTAACACACTAGCATCATCTTCTACAATCCTCAAACTATTAGACAGTTGAAAACCAGACCTAAGATAAAAAATCTTGTTCACTTTGTTATACCCATTAATCTTACATACATCAATCAATTCAAAGTAGCTGAGTAAGTCATGATCAAATCTATTTCATCCACAAAATCACCCTCATACCTAAGATTATCACCCACATTAACCAAAGATTTTGCTTGGTGAAACCTCAAAATGACCTCATCAAATGCCATTATGCCAAACCATAATGAAACACACCTTAAAAAGACAAACTAATATTGGTTTATTATTCTTCTTGTACCTCATTATCAAATTTTAAAAAGATAAATACACAAAACATAGATATTACAGAATAAGTGACCATTAACTTAAAATTTGGTTTCATCCTATTACATTATGCTAATCTCATATTAAACATCAACAAAGCTAAATACTACTACAAATAAGTATATGGATTTCATTAAATTAAAACAACATTTGAGAGCACATAAAACCATAAGATACAAAATTTGGAGTTTTAACCTGAGTTAAAATGCGAATTCCTAATGTTCAATATTCTTTGACCTTTGAGCGAAATTCAAAAGCCCAATTTCTTTAGCTTGCCAAATGAAACCCTAAATGATCTCAAATTAACCTTTCAAACACCCAAAATTCCCAAATTTGAGCTAATATACCTCAATTCTACATCCCTAAATTGAATTGATACTATAAACAAGCCCTAAACCAAAGAAAGGCAAGATATTTGAAATCTCATTCCTAAAATTTTTCCTTTTTAGAAACCTGACTATTTGAAAAGATAAGTTTTCAAGAGAGAGAGGGTGAATATTTGAAGATTACAAGTAAATTTAGAGTTTTGAGTAAAATTTTAAATGTTTTTCTTGTTTTGAAAATCCATGTGGCTTTTATGTGTTTGACATAACATCTAAAATTCACTTGATATTTCCAAATGGACCTTTTATATGTAGAATACGCGTACACTGCTACATTTTTGTCCAAAATGGCTTAATATTGAGCAGAATTGATAACGTTTGGACCTTAATTGAGCAAGTGAAAATGTTTGACCCTAAAGTGATCAAATCTGAAAACATGTGGCCTAAAATTGGGTATTTAGCTAATTTAAAGGTTGACAATATCTCGTGTTAGAGGGTTTGGTTTGGGAGGTTTGATAATTTTGTAGTAGTTTGTCTGAAAAACGGATAGAGCATTTTGAAAACTTTTTTGTAGTCAATAACATCAGGACAGGATGAGGTGTTACAAGTAAGTTATGTAGCTAAAAATAACGAGGGATATGAATCATATACAAATTATGAAAAAATAAGATAAAAATAAAAAACAAGTTCGTTTTCATAAATTTAAAAAAAAAACTAAAATTAAAAGCAAACAAACAATTTTTCTACTAAATTTAAAAATAAATAATAAAAATTAAAAAATAATAAAAAGAACAAAACCCTAAGATGTGTTACATGTTTAAGAGTAGAAGAAGCTGTTATCTACAGTTCGTTCATTAAACTAATGCGCCAATAGACCCATTGATTGAATATGAGGAATTAAGCACACTACAAAAAAAATCTATGCCGTTTATTTTTGTCTATGACCAGAGTATCCACTAACGAACTTAGTGACTAATCCTCTCGCTGATAGGAAGGCACCTCACAGGATGGGACAACTGGTTCAAAGATTCAAGGCTGCTCTATACTTAAAGCCAAAAATCGAACCCTAACCTTTGGTTAAGAGCGGATAAGTCCTTTGCCACTCAACCATATCCCTTGGGTTCTTTATGCATGTTTTTGCTAGTGGTATTTAATTCAAAATTCAATCACATTAACTATATTATATTATATCACGTAAGCGGGAAACTGATTAAAATCCCATTGCCTGCATGGCTTCTGATCACCTGTTCCGAAACTGCTGTTCCTGTGCTGTTCCCTAATTAAAACGTCGACGTTTTGATTAAAAAAAAACTCTCTGCTTTTCTAAGACAAGCCGATGCTCCCCCTTCTTTCAATTCATTCTTCCCGCTTCAGTCGAAGATCTTGCGCCTATTCTTCTTCACGCTTTCTATCCTCCTCTTGCATTGATTCTGCTCTTGACGCCGCTACCATTTGTTCTGAACAGAAAGTTGCGTTAATCCTCCTTTTGTGCCTATTCTTCAGAGTTTTGCCCAGCGCTCGCTTGTCTCCTCTTTGATCAGATGTGGGTTTGGCTTTAAACTATTATAGATCTACTTTCTTTTTCTAATTTTGTTGTTTAATCAAACATGAGTTTGGCTTTAGGCAAGCTGTTTACCGGATTTTGATTGGTAAAAATGTCTCTACCTAATGCGCCAACAACGCAGGGATGAACCAGATGAGAAGGTAACAGAGCATACGAACTGAATCCATGCCGAGTTGAGTACAGTATTTACGTGTTCCAGTTAGATCAGGTACTCCTTTTGATTTTCTTTTCCACTTTTCCCATCTGGTTTATTTGTTTTTTGATTGTTTTAGCTTGTAAGATTTTTTGGGTTTGTTGTTTGATAATTTGAATTTTCAACAAGGGTTGTTGAAAATTAAGCTTTTTTTTTTGTGTGTGTGTGTGTTTTTGTGCTATGAACTTCCGGTCCCTTTTAGGGAAGTTATCTGTTTATAGAGTTTCAGATCTATAAGCTTGGATTGATATAAATGCAAATTAAACTCTGTGTTGCTTGCTGGGAAATATCTTTCACATTCTTAACTGTTATTACATTAACATCAGGTTTTGGGATGTATCTGCTAAATCTTAGATAGTTCAAGCTGAAGGTAGAAAGAGTAGAGGAGATCAATTTCAGATATTTTTGGGAAAATGGTGCCTGACAAACGGCTTGGAGCTCTCCTAATACTCATACTTGGCCTTGTCAACGACACATTAGGTAATTTTGACATTTTGTATTTTCAGTCATTATTGGAGCATCAAAAGAACCCTAAGAAGCCACTGCAAAAAGCACATCCAGAACTCTTTGGCAATGCTGTCTTTGATAGAAATTTTTAGATTGTTAGTTTTGGATGGAGTACTTAATTTATGTTTGATATGTAAAATTTCCAAGAGTTCCATATAATTTGTTTGAAATAGTTGGTTTTAAGCATATATATGGTACTTGGTATTGGATTCATCTATGAACAGTTGACTAGGTACCTGAGAGATTACAAGGAAGGCAAGAGACGGATCACTTTGGTATGTATCTTTCTTTCTTTCTTTGCATTCATTTCTAGATTGTAAGTAACTCTTCATTTCAATGTTGCTCTTTTAACATTGGCTTTTAAGACATGTTTATGTTAATCTTTATTTTCAGATTTGAACAGTGAAACCAGGAGAAGAAGACTACCTTGATACATCTTGCTTACTAAGACAAGCTTCACCCTACATGAATATCAAGTAAAGTCTTCGACCCCTACCCACCAATCCCTTTTAGTTTCAAATTTTAATTTGCCATTGTACTTTGTATTTTAATTTTATACGTGACTTGGTATTACTAAAGCAATTAAGGTTCATCACGACAGCAGCAATTTTGTATCCCATTTTTGTGTTCTTAAGGTATGTTTTGATACATGGAAATGCATACAAGAGGACAAAATAATTTCCTGGTCATTTGTTCCAAATTGTGGGATTAAAAACAACTGAAGCTCACTTTGGTATATTTTTCATAATACCTAGGCCATACAGCCCCTCCTCTTTCCCCACCATACATAACATAAAAAAAGCAAGAAAATAACAGTGTTCTATCTTCTGCACGAAAATTTTGCTCATTTATGCTATTCTAAACATATCAAGCATTATTGACTTCTCTAATCTTAATTTTCACACATGGTTTTGCAACCAAGTTATCCTCGTACATCTTCTGTTTAGAAAGAATTGGGTGGCTCGTCAATTTGTCAAGTTTGTAATATGCTCAGACTAGGTTAGCTCCAAGTGCTACACTTTTTCCTGGCAACGGAGATGCAACTATTTCAACTTCTTGCTTCTCTTTGCTCTTTTCGGCGCATATTGAACGAAAGCTGGAGTTAAAGTCAATACTTATATTACAATTGTTTAGCTCATAAATCCAAAGATCCTTTGTGGCAATTATATTTGTAGATTGTGATTTATTCACATATTAGTGTTGATTTGTTTCCAAGAATGGTTATTTCAAGAATGTAACCCATGAATACACAATTATATACAATCTAGTTTCTTTTATTCCATTCCATCATGAGTTTGTCACAGTTTCATTTACATTACGGTTTTATTTACATTTTTACTTTTGCCAATATCTTCCCCCACAATATCATCCCAGAAAAAAAAAAATAGAAGTTTGATGTTTGCTAAAATAAGGATTTTTCATTTATAAACAATACATAATCAACAAAATATATAAAAATTACATAATAATGAGAGTATAAGAAAAAAATTGTCAATTCTCAGTAGGAAACAAAATATGCACCTTGTCGATAAAGATGCCGAAATTAACTTAAACACTTTACTTTCTATTCACTTTATATTTACAAAATATGCCTCCTGCACATGGAGCTAGACAATCACATGTCTCAACGAAGCCACCTATATCTGCACTATCATAGTTAACGTTATTGTTTTGTTGGGAGTTATTTATGATCACATCGCTCCCACCATGTGGTTGTTGTGCCTATAAAAATCATTAAAAAAAAATAGTATCATTAGAAACATTGAATAAGTTACTAAACATAACATCATTAGTAATAATATTCTGCCATAAGATAAATACCAATTAGGAGTAGGTCATGTCCATAGAAAATGAGCCTACCATCACTGCTTCAAATGATAAGGAAATGATACAATCTGCACTTAGATCTATTCTAAGCAGAAGAGATAAATTGGTATGTAATTTCCCTACATTATATACAATTCTAGAGATTCATTCTACCAACTTACAATTCCCTATATTCTAGCAACTTTTGAAAAAAGAAAGAAAACTTATAAAAGCAAAAGGTATACATGCAGTGGCACACATAGGTGTTTCTCCCTATTCTTTTAATTGTCATTTGTTTACAAGTTTCTAGGTTTAATTACGATTTCCAAGTTTATATCCATGGTTTTATAAAAGAAAAACATTGCTAAAATTTGTGCATAAAATATAGCTGTCCAACAACATTTAGAAAGCCTGCAGTCACATTCTTGTTTCTTATGGACATTCTTGCTTCTTGGCCTGCGATGATTCAGATTCTTAATATCTAGCTTATAAACAAAATTCAGGTTCTGAAATGCCGATACTGATCATTCTTAAAATGATGCCTTTACAAAACAATGGATAACATACCATCTGATGTTATAAAGGTAACTGAAATGGGAAGTTTAATATTTTGTTCATGATCCATCTTGATGTGAAATAGTGAATGAAACCAATCAAAAAACAAAGAAACCAGATGGGAAAAGTGGAAAAGGAAATCAAAAGGAGTACCTGATCTAACTGGAAAACGTAAATACTGTACTCAACTCGGCGTGGATTCAGTTCATATGCTCTGTTACCTTCTCATCTGGTTCATCCCTGCGTTGTTGGTGCATTAGGTAGAGACATTTTTACCAATTAAAATCCAGTAAACAGCTTGCTTAAAGCCAAACCCACATCTGATTAAACAGCAAAATTAGAAAAAGAAAGTAGATCTATAATTGTTTAAAGCCAAACCCACATCTGAACAAAGAGGAGACAAGCGAGCACTGGGCAAAACTCTGAAGAATAGGCGCAAAAGGAGGATTAACGCAACTCTTCGTTCAGCACAATGCAACTTTCTGTTCAGCACAAATGGTAGCGGCAAAAAGAGTAGAATCAACGCAAAAGAAGGATAGAAAGAGTTGAGAATAGGCGCAAGATCTTCGAGTGAAGCGGGAAGAATGAATTAAAAGAATGAGGAGCATCGGCTTGGCTTAGAAAAGCTGAGAGGTTTGTTTTAATCAAAACGTCGACGTTTTAACTTCGGAACAGCAGCTTCGGAACAGGTGATCAGAAGCCCCTCATGAGCATCTCCTGAATTCATATCTTCCTCATCATCTTCGCTTGTTGGCATCTCCGTCAGGAATGTTGATTGTAGCATCCTATAGGCATTTTCATCGTCATCGTACTCATCTTCATCTTCATCATCTTGCACATACAGTGCAGTTATTCCACATTTTTTTATTCGACCTTTATTCCCCCGAATAAAGAACTTGAATGAGGCCATGCAATGATGACCGAATAAACTCCGTCTTTCAGATATCCAAACATTAAACTCAGGCAAGCACCAAACCATCACGTGTTGTTGATTTAGAAGATCGTATGATGGGATCCGCTTTCGAAAATTGGTTTGATATGTAAACCGAATGGTAGGATTGTAGTTATCTTCAAAGTAGCCTACAAAGTCAACATAATTATTACCCCTAAAACCAAGAGGAGAGTCAACAATAACGCAAAATGCGAATCCGAAGAATCTGCGATTAAAGAACAAATTTGAAGGAAGCTTTATTCTAATGATATCTCCTATAGTTTGATGCCTGAACCACTTTGGACTTCTACTTCTTGGATAACGTAAGTGAGCAGCCTGCGTTTGCACCATAAAAAGAAGCGATGTATATACGTGATTCAAAATTTAACATTATTATTTAGAAGAAAAAAATGTGTAACTATTCAAAGAGAAATATTGCATACCTTTGGCCCATTTCTCAACACCTTCTACGCCATAGCCTCGCATTCCTTTTCTTCCAATTTCAAGCACTCCTTGAATTCCATCTTGCCGCCGTTAAAGAAGGGTTGTTTAAAGGCCAACAATGTCTTGAGAGATTTGCAATGAGCAGCAGTTAATACATATAGACCGGTGGGAAGTTGTGGTAGGGATCGAAGCTTTGGACAATCATCTAATAGGAGAGATTCCAAAACATAAAGTTGTTTAATACTAGCAGGGATCTCCACAAAATTATTTGCTCTCAAGTCAAGCTTCCTCAAATAGTATAAAGAACCAAGGCCCTTGGGTAATTCCCTTATACTACACCTCGATAGATCCATAGTATAATACGACCATAAGAACCTTAGGCACGGATGAGATGGTAAGTCAATCAAATAAGATACGCTTTCAGAAACATGTGTCGTCTCAACCTCCATATAGTTCCTTCCCCTAATAGTTACGATTGCATAACATATTGGATTGTTCACATAAGCCAGGATACTGACCACAAAACCCGGAAGGTTGTGTGGCATTTTTTGCTGTCGATCCACAGTGCTGAATATAAAGTCACGCATTCCTCTCTTGCGATTACCAAAGCTTTCAGGAAAACAGGTAAGATTGTTACAATTTCCCAAAAACAAGGATTCCAACCCTTTCACATTGTCTATGGAGGACGGTATCGCTTCTATGGCTGAATATGATAAATTAATTGTCCTTAGATTGGACATGGGCTCCAAGATCTCGGGAAATTTCCTTAAGCTTGAGCAATATAATAGATAAAGTTTCTGAAGAGCTTGTAACTTGCAAATGTTACTCGGAAGACTTTCAAGCTTTTCACATTTCGTCATATCCAGCTCCTGCAGTCTACTGAGGCCTTCAATTGAAGATGAATGCACTTCTTTTATTGCTGTCTCTCCCACATATAATTTTCTTAAGTTTGTTGAAATTTTTGGAAATATCTTCAGATTTGAACATCTCCGGAGATTAAGAATTTCAAGACATTGCAAATCAACATTATTTGGAAAACTCTTCAGATTTTGGCAACAGCTCATGTCCATGCATGTAATCTTGCTCAAGAACTGGCAAGAATACGAAGGAACCTTGATATTACCAATGCCAGAAGGCAATATACGAGATGCAATATTTATGACACGACATATGAGAGGAGACTCAATTAGGGATTGTGCAGCCGCTTTTAGCTTGCCTGCACCCTGCGTAAGTAGTAGGAGATGGTTGTGTATCCACATTACAGTCTTTCTTTCAAATAAAAAACCATTAAGCATACATAGATAATATGTACGTACCTTCACTTCTTTCAATATCTGCTTAATGTTACTATTAGGCAGACAAAGCACAAGAAGATCTTTTGCATCAAAATCAGTCGGCAAAGACCCCAGCGGGTATTTATCCCAGTAAAGATATCTTAACCCACCAGGTAAAAACTGGAGACCTCTAGTGAGATGCAGTTTACTTTCACCCCAAGAAGTATAAAACCTTAAGAATTTTAGATTGGGCATTCCCAGGAAAACATTCTGATCTAATACTATGTCTCTAATTTGAGACGTGTTGAGAATTATACTTTCAATTTCAATTGCTTCAGTTCCCTAACAATAATGATCAAAAAGAAATATAATTAACAAGAAATGAATTAATTCATAATATTTTATCTATATAATTTTATGCTTTAAATCTTACTCCATTTTCTTCAAACACACGTCGTATTTCTTCAGCATCCCATAATCTGCTGCGGAGTCTAGGATCTTTCGATTCTTGACGAACAATTTCTTTACCCATCTCTTGTAACAAATCATGCATGTCTAATTTATCACTATATTTAGAAATAGTCACCAGAGACTTGTCAACAAGACGACTTACTCCAATACTTGCTGAGAGTCCACAACTTCTAAATACTCTTTTTGCCTTATTTATATTCTCACCTTTAAAGAAACACGCAATATGAAGAAAGATAGCCTGCTCTTCTCTATCTAATCCATCATAACTAAGTTTCAGCACACCATGGATCGTATCGTTAGGGCAATTTGATAATTTCGTCAATGCTTCTTCCCATAGCTCCAACTCTTTTCCACAAACATAAGAGCCCAAAACTTTGATAGCTAAAGGGTTACCTCTGACATAATTAACAAACGAATCTATCAACCGGATATGATCTTGCGAAGGTTGCTTTTGTTTCAAGGCATTCCAAACAAAAAGCTGATGAGATTCGGTGTAAGATAATGCTTCAACTTCGTATATATTAATGCCAATGATTGCTTCCAATACATGTTTATCTCTACTTGTTATGATGATAGTACTTCCTGCACCAAACCAGCATTGATTTCTAATTAAATACTCCAACTGTGATTGACCAGTCACATCATCCAAAACAACAAACACTCTTTTGCTTTTCAGCCTTTCAACTAAAATAGGTTTAGGACCAATGGTTGTCGTACGAATTTTCACATCGCAATGCTCCAATAGTTCCGAAAAAAGTTGCTCTAACAACCTCTGATTGTGACCCTTCTCCCATGCTTCTCTAACTTTTTGAACAATACAATGGCCTTCAAATTGACTCGAAACCTCAGCAAAAATCGCTTTAGCAAGAGTTGTTTTGCCTATACCACCCATACCCCAGATTCCTATCATGCGAACATTTGATGATCCAGTAGCTAATAATGTTTTCACTTCACTAATCTTTGACTTCAAACCTACGAAGCCCTCTAAACTGCCGGGGAGAGAGATGTTTCAATTTCTCTAAAATGTTTTTGACAATTTGATCAATCAGTTTATTATCTTCCCTGAAAATTTGAAATTTGATTTTTAGATAATCGGAAAATCGTCATCGTTGTTTCATGCAAGGTCAAAAACACAAACGTTACCTGGTGGCATCGGAACCCATCCCAGATATGTTGGCTGCTTTGGTTAAGGCATCCTTCCACTTTTGGATCTTGTTGGAGTACCTGGGATTTTCACTATGTTTCGCAAACGATTCTTCAAAACTCCTATTTTGTTTCCGAACGTCGGATGGATTAACACGATAGAACACAGGTATAACAACCTGATTATGGGTCTCATGGCATTCAATGATCTTCAGAAGTTCATCCAAACACCAGCTGGAAGAAGCATAGTTTTCAG
>JANIHY010000005.1:28212683-28237071 GCA_027479065.1 Erythroxylum brevipes | reverse complement strand
GCGGTTTGGGGCGCTCGGCGCGGGCGTGACCCGAGGGGCCGCCTCGGGATTCGGGCATCCGGGGCCCGGGCCCAACAATGCTACAGTGACAGGGGTAGAACCTATGTAGGGAATAGTAAGTACAGAACCACCGTTGGTCTCATTTGCATATGGCATAATGAATCCGAAAACAACAACAAGAAAAAATGATATTCCAGCTAATGTAACAGTACGAATAGAATAATATTCCAACTTATATAGAAATAAACATGTAGTTGCACAATATTTTGACTTAGACCGAAAATAACATACAACAGAAAAAACTTAACAATTATCGAACAATAGCATAAATGCAATTTAGCAACACAACAAAATTTTTACAAATAATAGGTAAAATGTAACAAATATACAATAATAGTAGCAACACAACAATATTTTTGACTTAGATTGTTAGCGCAATAGTTATAAAATTAAATCAAACATCTTATCTGAAAGTGTAAGGCGTCGTGAGAAATCACTGCCTTAAGTCGAAAATTTCCCTTGTACGATGCAGTAAGCCAATGGGATCAAACCCTAAGATTAACACCTTCTCCATCAACTTCGGTGCACTTCAAAGGGTAGAGTAGAAATTGCCTCCAAGAAGCAATGAAAACAAACAAAGGTAGAATAGAAGAAAAGAAATTTTGTGTGTAAAGCTGTTTGTCTTTTGTAAGGAGATGCGTGCATTGTATGGAGCAAATACAAAGATGTGTGACAACAAAAGAGAGAGAAAAAGAGAGATGCATGCATCGCATATATAGAAGAAGAGAGAGAGTAAAAGGAATGTTCGTAAGTAATAACATTATGAACATTATTGGGTATAATAATGGTAAAGATGTTATAAATGTTTGGGTCATATTGCTAAAAATGTTATGAACGTTTGGGTCACAAAATTGAGAAATCGTAAAGATTTGAATGTGGTGGTCAACCTTTATCATTAAACCAAGTTTTGGACCAATAACACTAACATTAGCTATGCAAGAGAAATTGAATCAACTTAAATGAAATAAAGTGTAGATAATAATACCAATATTGTCATACCATCCTCATTATAGGTAATAACTTATATGTAAGAGTAAGTCAATTAAATTCAATAATATAGTTAAAAATAAAGATAAGTTAGTATTTAGTAATGTAATTTAATCAATGAACATATAAGATAATAGACATATTCAAAATCAAAAAATATCTTTAATAATAATCTCAGAGAACACCTTATATAACACTGGACCATAGATGTGCAATAAGTAATGAGAAGACCTACTTCAAGTAGGTCACAAATTTAGAAAAAGACCACTATAATAACTACATGCCTCTTAATCTAAAAGATAACTCCTTTTTATCATAAAATATAATTTTATTTTGATCTTCGCTTATACTTTATAAAATATGAAATGTTAAAGTTTCTAATACAATTCCATATAAAACTTTTGTTTGTCACGCAACAATATTTAATTACATCATTAACAAGTTATATTTAAGATTTCTTATTCAACACATCTAATTAAGTGATAAATAATGACTTCTTTTTACCTTTCATTAATTTTACGATTAATAAAATAAAATTTTTCTTCGAATTTATCTTGGTTGTAAGTAAATTATTTAATTATGAGTTTAGTTAAATGTCAAGATTTAAAATAGAAAAATTAGAATCTAATAGATTCTTATAATTATTTTTATTTTATTATATCGATCATTTTTCTTTTTTTTTTTTTAATTTTCAAGAGGTAGATTATCTTGCATCATCCTCTTCATTACTCAAAACACTTGTACATGTTTACACTTCTCTTAAAAGGTGGGCATTTCAAGATCAGGTTTTTGTTTTGAAATTGTTAAACAACATCTTATGAGTTCATTAGGGTTTTTCTAGAAGGTTTAGTAGCTAAGGATTGGCTTCTCTTTCCTTAATCCTTATCTGACTTTTACTGTGGGAGATAAAGTCTTCCATAGTTTACTTTTCTTTGGTTTTTTATATCTGCAAATTTTACTGACGAGAAAAGTCGATTCAGGTCTTTCATCAATTATCATATGATTTCTCATCGGGACTTTCATCAATTATCATATGATTTCTCATCAGGTCTTTCATCAATTATCATATGATTCTAACTCATAAAAATCTTTGGTACTTATAATAATGTTTTTATTTCAATGCTTTAACATATCAAAGATATCATTATTGACTGCTTTAGTGGCAAAAGTGATTGTTCCTCAAATCTAAATACAGGTGGATGGTTAGTACTGTCATCTAAAATTGGACCCAGCTGATCAGAACTGGGTTACCAATGGCTGGGTCGATCTAAAATATGCGTTAATGATGTTTATCATAATTTTGAGTTGCCGGCTTATTTTGTGATTGGCGGAAAAATCAAGGAAAACGATAAATAAGTAAAGTCAATATCTTTGACAACTGAAAGGACTGATTCACCCGCTCGTCTTGGACGAATCAGACGGTTCCTGTTCCATTTCCATGTCTGCTGCCGATTTAAAGCCAAACAATTAAGAATGACAATAATGTCTCATCGACTCCTCTCTCTACACATTAACTTGATGTTGTATTGGTACAACCGTCTCCGGTTTACCCTTTGACAGCTCTCTTAACGCTACTACCAACACCACCCATACACCTTTGCTCCATTCCTTACTGCTAACACTCACCCTTTACCAAAGATCGTTTCTTGTTTATGGGTTTTGTTTCTTCAGTCCAATTTAATATGAAAATTGAGAGAATAAGAGGGAAGCAAGCGACAATTGTAGGACTAGGACGGAAACTGGTTTAAATATGATTAGGAGACTGAGATGCTTAATGGGTTTTGACCAAAGAAATTGGTCATCACCCAGAAAAGCTCTCACTAATCATAACCTGCAGAGCCCACCTTTTCATAAACCAAGTGAGACTATACATGAAGTTGCTATTTATATTGACAGGTTTCACAATCTTGATCTTTTTCAACAGGGGTAAGTGCTTTTTATGTTGGGTTTTGGTTCGGTGTTCATGATTTGCTTGGTTTATCGTTGTTGTAAGTATTTATTAATGATGGCACTAAGTAGTTCAATTATCAATGTAGGTGGTATCAGATTAAGGTTTCCTTGCATTTGGAGGGCCAAGAGTCCACCCATCTAGGAACCCCTGCTCGGGTTGTTCAATATGAAGGTGCTTTTGTGACCACTGCTGCAGTTTGTATCTCTGACGTCTTGCGCATTTCCTTTTCTTAAATTTTTCGTTATATTAATCTGATCAAGGAAATCTTTTGTGCAACTTTCTATTGACGGTTCTATGAAAATCATTATACATAAACTGCTGAAGGTTAAGAGTCTGATTCTTTCAATTTTAGGGCCCAAAACCCTTCGCAAGAACTACCCTTCGGGGTTTTGGGTCCTAAAACAATTGTAAAGCCTGCTGCAAAGTGGAACTTGCTTTAGTTAAGCAATTGAATATAAACTTTGCTAATTCATGTAAGTACAGTGTCTATAACTAATATGTGAATGACAAATTGTGATAGTATTCAAAGTTTAACTGATTTCAAATGCTTTATTATTCATTTGTGCAAGCATGTTGCATGCGATGCTTTCTGTAGTTTCTCAATGTCTGTAATTTTCATGATCCACGTGATTGGATTATAGACCTAGATGCAGGAATTTTAACCTTTGTTTCAAAATGTTCCTTTTTCCCAATCCAAAGCTCATCTATATTCGCTGTATCAGCTAAATGTTCAATTTTGTTTACAGTGAAACCTTTGATCCTGATGAATCATTATAATTCCCTTTAATCTTTTGATTAGGTACACATATGTTTCTTGATTAATATGACGCTAATCCAAAATGTTCTTGATTGATTTATGTACTTTTTTATTTTGTACTAGTAGCTGATAATGAGTACAATTTATCTGAGATGTAGAGCCTCGACTTGGCTGTGAAGGTGCATATGGGATTTGGAGGATTAATGATGCGGACAACAGTTTCTTAACACAACCTTTTTATATCAAATATTCCAGACAGGATATTTATCTATCTATCATGATATCTTTCATCCTGTCTCTTCATGCAGAGGAGGTATTGAGATCTATCTTATCTGATAAGAAAGCTACTGGTTATGATATTAGTGGGGGTCACAAGCTTTCTCAAACAAACAAAAGTGGCGTTTAGACTCATAGATATTCTATTATGTGCCTGCCTGATGAAATAGGCATGATCGATCCTCTCATATTAGTAATTAGACTAGATATTTTCCATTTATTGAGATGTTCTTAACTTATGATATTCTAGGTATGACTAGAATGTTTTGAGAAAATGTAGATCATAGTTATTTTATGGTTTTTTAATTGAGGGAAATTCTTCAAATTAATCTAAGTTTCTGAGGATTATATCCGTTGAAGATTTTCATTATCAAGCATTTATTTGTTGATTGTTAGATTAGATTTTGCTCACAAATATTTTGCATATTGACATGCCTTAACCTTTTCAGGGTGCAATCAGTTCGGCTGTTATTTTGAAGTTTGAGCTTATGTATACCCCTCTTATAAAGGATGGGTTAGTTGGCATCGAACAGGCTTTCAGTGATTTTTTTCCTTTCTGTATTAAATTTCATTGTTTCTTCATTTATCCAATAAACTGAAAAGCATATGTGAGTCTGACTCGTCTGAATCACATTCATTGTAACACCATCTGCAGTTCTCAGTTGGAAACTCCTGTGTATGCACTTCCTGCAGCAGTCCATGAATTTCGGATTCCTCCAAAAGCACTTTTGGGGTTGCATTCTTATTGTCCTATACATTTTGATGCCTTCTATGCTGTCCTTCTCGATGCAAGTGTTCACATCATCATGCTGAAAGCTACTTGCTTATCCCCATCAAAGGTAACTTTAGTGTCTAAAACAAGCTACATGGTCTTACCACTCCATTTTTTTCTCTTTAATTGTCTTGCCTTGGAAGCCTAAAATAGTTGCTAATATATCCATACTTTATTGGCCATTAGTTGCTAGTTAATTTAGGGATCAATCCAAGTATCTCTTGTCCCTAGTAATTATGACTTCTAGCTTGCTTACTTCCACCAAATGCTTGATTGGGTGTAGTTTCTCTCAAATGCTACATTTATCAGGTATTATTCTCACCGCAAATCAAGATAGTGATTAAGTCTGGATATTGATCAGTGACTCGGCCATTATACTACAATTTCTATAGTGGATAAACAATTGGCTTAGGAAAATAATAAAAACCAGATTGAAATACCAGTTTGAGCTCACAATAATGAGTCAAAAGCTAGATGGACAAAGAAAAAACTGGTAGAAGCTTGAACTGACTTGAGGACAAAAATCCTTGTGGTATAGTAGTGTAAAAAACCCAAAGACCATTATACTTGATTTAAACTATTTTAAGTTAGCAACATAAAATATTTTTTCATTAGCTTAGATTTGAAGATATTAATAAAAACAATTATGAGCTAAAAATTGAATGAGAATTGACCACCATTTCTACCATTGATCCACAAGTTGAACCAAAAACTTGGTTTCTTGGACAAGGTTTGTCCGATTCTAATAATTATGAATCAATGTAGTCATGACTAGTCATTTTAGAATCTATGTCAATACATATGATGTTGATATTGTATGTTTGCTTGGTTTATTCAAGTTGATTGTTGATCTAGGAAAGCTTAAGACATCGATGTTTAACATAGTTCAAGAACAACAATGACAGGAGAAAGAAGAATTCAAACGATGTCTGATAGAACTCACCCAAGTATGACTAGGATAAATGAATCAGATGGATCAAAACAATCTCATCGATTTAGTGTGGTATATTGATATTCTGTAGTAGTAGGCAAATACAACTGAAATAAGAATCAACCTATATGAGGGGCTATACCTCCCAAACAAAACTCTCAGTCCAGAAATTCACGCCTATCCTCTTACATGTCATTCCCCTCCTTTTATATCCCATTCTACCCCAATTATTAGGTGACACCTATCCCTTATTTGTAACTAACTCATGTGCTAGGATTCTCCAACTTCTTCTTACGCCTACTGTATACTAACGGCCTTCTAGCTCTATCAATACTCCCCTCCAAAGCTCACACCTTGTCCTCAAGGTGGAATGTCGGAAAGTTCTCTAAAATTGCAGCATATTATTCCCATGAATTTTCAAATGTAGGTAGATCTTGCCACTGAATCAATACCTCCTCGTTTCCATTAGCATCCTTTCGGATCCCTAATACCATTTCTGGTTGTAAATCTAGCTCCCATTCATCTATTAATTGCTTAGATAAGGGCTGTATTTGCACAGGATTAGGAGTAGCCCTTTTGAGTGATGACACATGGAAAATCAAGTGAACTCTACTATAGGCAGGTAATTCCAGTCTATAAGCCACTGCTCGAATCTTTTCAACAATCACAAAGGTCCATGGTATCAGGGGCTGAGTTTCTCATTCAACTTTCTTGCTAAGGATCGAAGTTTGTATGGTTGGATGTTCAAGTACACTTTTTCTCCAACCAGGTACTCCACTTCTCTTTGTTTCTTATCTGCCTGGGTTTTAATCCGATTTTGAGCTCACAATAGATTGTCCCTCAATTCAGTAATGACTCCGTTCCGTTCCTTAAGAAGTCTGTCCACTTCTTCCACTGCTGATAACTCCCCTGCATAACCGAGCAAGGTGGGTGGGGGTCTACCATATAACGCGAAAAATGGAGAAGTTTTTGTAGAACTATTATAGTTAGTGTTGAACCAGAATTCTGCCCAACACAACCATGTTGTCCATTACTTCGCTTGCTTCCGATGAAACAACGGAGATATGTTTCCAAGCATCTATTGGTGACCTTCGTCTGTCCGTTGGTTTGGGGGTGATAAGCTAAGCTAAACTTCAGCTGTGTGCCTGTCTGCTTGAATAATTCAGACCAGAATCTACTCATAAATACCATATCTCTGTCAGATACTATTGAGGCAGGGCCATGTAGCTTCACTATTTCTCTAACAAAGAGTACAACAATGTCGGAAGCAGAAAAGGGATGGGCTAATGGCAAAAAATGAGCATATTTTGTCAGCCTATCCACTACTACTATGATGGTATCCATTTCCTTACTCTTCAGTAGACCTCCAATGAAATCCATAGATATGTCCTCCCATACTTGCGAGGGAACTGGTAAAGGTTGTAGTAAACCAGTAGGGGATAATGCTCGGTACTTGTTTCGTTGACACACTTCACAAGCTTCTACGTACTTTTTAATATCATTCTTCATTCCTTCCCAGAAAACCAGTCCCAACACCCGTTTGTAAGTGTGTAGGAACCCCGAATGATCCCCCATGAGTGCATCATGCAACTCTTTCAAAATAGTCGATATCCGACTAGATGTTTTTGACAAAACCAGCCTCTTGTTATAATACAATCTGCCTCCCTTAATTGAAAATCCCAGATTTCTTTGCTCCCACTTAATAGATCTTGCATGATGGTGTTAAGTTTCAGATCAGCTCGAATTTTTGCCTCCAATTCATCCGAATCCACCATTTTCACCGTTGATATAGAAGCACATTCCATTTTACGCGATAAAGCATCAGCCACTTGGTTCTCCTTTCTCGGTTTGTACTGCACCTCAAAATCATGCCCCAATAGTTTTGCTGTCCACTTTTGTTGCTGTTCTTCGAACAACTACTAATCTGTCAAATATTTCAAGCTTCTTTGGTCAGTTCGGATGATGAAACGTCTCCCCAACAGGTAGTGTCTCCATTTCTGAACTGCCATCACTACTGCCATTAACTCCTTTTCATAAACTGACTTGGAGAGTGCTTGCGGAGGTAATGCCTAGCTGAGATAAGCTAAAGGCCTTCCTTCCTGCATGAGTACTGCCCCTAACCCCTTCCCGGATGCATCAGTCTCTATAATAGACTGTTTAGAAAAATCAGGGACAGCTAGAGTAGGGAGGTTTACCATTGTCGGCTTAAGTGGTTTGAAAGCTTGTTGAGTCTCCATATCACTGATACCCTTCCTTCTTAAGTAGTTGAGTGAGAGGTTTGGCGATCTTGCCATAGTCCCGAAGAAATCGTCGGTAGTATCCCGTGAACCCCAAAAAACCTTCGGACAGCTTTCACATCCTTCGGTATTGGCCAATTTGCAACCTCTTCAATTTTAGAAGGATCGGCTTGGACACCGCATCCCGAGATTACATGCCCTAAGTATTTTAATTGCTCTTTGCCAAATTCACACTTCTTCTCATTGACATACAGCTTATGGCTCCGGAGGATCAACAAGACAACCCTTAAATCTTTCAAATGTTGCTCAGAATCTGGACTGTATATAAGAATATCATAAAAAAAAACTAGAACGAACTTGCGTAGGTAGGAATGGAATACCTCATTCATCAATGATTGGAAGGTGGAGGGTGCATTGGATAATTCGAAAGGCATCACCAGCCATTCGTAATGACCTTCGTGTGTTCGGAAGGTCGTTTTGTGTATGTCCTCTTCTTCTCGGACTCGAATTTGGTGGTAGCCACTCTTAAGGTCCAGCTTCGAAAACACCTTGGCCCCTCCCAATTCATCCAATAACTTGTCAATTGTGGGTATTGGAAATTTATCCTCTACAGTCACCCTATTTAACGCCCTAAAATCCACACAAAATCTCCATCCTCCATTTGTTTTCCTCACTAAGATCATTGGGTTGGAAAAGGGACTTACACTGGGTCTAATGACTCTCGTCATCAAGGCTGGATTTTCTCTCAAACTGAATTGTTTATCCCCTTCCATCCACTTTAACGTCAACTCTTTGAAATTGGCTCGGATGTCACCCAATCCTTCTAACCAATCTAGTCCCAAAACCACATCCACTCCTCCTAATTCAAACATAAAAAGTCCCCTTTAATAAATACACGTTGCATCTCCAATTGTAAGTGCTCACAAACACCTTTTTCTCTTATTTTATACCCATCTCGCACTTGTACTAAGAGTTTTGGGGTCTCTAACACGTGTAGGGACAGCTGCTCCACTAAAGGTTTTGAGATAAAATTATTGGAGGCCCCACAATCCACTAATATGAGCACCTTTCTTCCCTTCAAATTTCCCCAAACTTTGAATGACCTCTTTGTCGTCAATCCTATTATACTCGTCCTATTCAAGTGTAATTGTTTTCCTTCGTTGTCATCACCTTTGACATCCAAGAACACTTCTTCGGGGAGCTCATTCTCGCCTTCTTCCCCCACGATGTATACTTGGAAATGTTTGTTTTTACAAACGTGACTGGGGCTAATTCTTTCATCGCCATAAAAACACAACCCCTTCTCATATCTCTCCTTAAGCATTTTGGGTGGGAGTTGTCGGAAGTTGCGTCTCCTAGCCCCTCCAGTCCCTTCTCTCTGGGGTGGGGTCGGGTTTGGAGCTGCCGAACTCCCTTCGTTTCCATAGTTGTTGGGGGTCTGGGTCGAAAGTCCATTATGGTGGATCTGTTGAATTGAGTTGGCTTGTTGAAGATCTGTCTCTGCATGGGACTCGCACTGCCATGCTTCACGATTAAATTACTCTCCTCCACTAGTAGCGCCATGTCTATCACCTCACTCAAAGACCCAGCATGGTGCAGCTTGAGTTCAGCCCTGATTTCCATTTTTAATCCATTTAAAAACAACCCGGTGAGAATTTCTTCATCAATGTGTCGCAATGGCCCTATTAACAACTCAAAGTTTTCACGGTACTCTATCACTATCGAAGATTGTTGCAGTCCAAACAGAAGTTCGTATGGGTTCTTAGCTAACGTTGGTTGAAAACGCTTGAGCACAGCTGATTTAAACTCTCTCCAATCAACTTTTGCATTTCGCGCCTCCCACCAATTGAACCACACCAAACCCTTACCATCCATCGCCACTACCATTGCGTCCCTTTTATCCATATTGACAACCCCATTAAATTGAAAGTATCTTTCTATTTTACTCAACCATCCATATGCATCCTCTCCACAGAAAATCGGAATCTCTAACCTTCTTCCCCTCTCCTCGTAAACTCTCCCTTCCTTTCTCACTTCAAACCTCCTAACCCCCTCAGTTTTCGTATTAGTTCCCTGCCTTGTTTCTGCCGACTCACCCACTCCATTTCCTTCGGTTTCCTCAGCAGTCTCCACTACCGATTTTCCCTTGGATGTCTCTACTCCTTTTTCTTTGATGCGTTGCATCATTTCCAATAATGCTTCTTCCAGTCGGTGTGTTTTCTTCTCTCCAACATCTCAGCTAGGTTTGTTTCACCCCTCTCTATCAAGTCAATTTTCTCCATCCTTCTAGTCACTACCATCCACTACCAAAACGAATTCAATCTAATGGCACCAAGATCGTGCTTTGATACCAATTGATAGAACAAACCCAAATATGACTGTATTGTTAGGATAAATGAATCAGATGGATCAAAACAATCTCATCGATTCAGTGTGGTATATTGATATTTTGTAGTAGTAGGCAAATACAACTGAAATAAGAATCAACCTATATGAGGGACTGCACCTCCCAATCAAAACTCTCAGTCCATAAATTCACGCCTATCCTCTTACGTGTCATTCCCCTCCTTTTATATCCCATCCTACCCCAATTATTAGGTAACACATGTCCCTTGTTTGTAACTAACTCACGTGTTAGGATTCTCCTACTTCTTCTTACGCCTCTTGTATACTAATGGCCTTCTAGCTTTATCAATGTCTTCCATTGAAATCTCTATTCCCACAACTTTAATACCATGCAAAGGAAAATCCTCTATGTTTCTAGGCAATTTGTTAACTCTTGAAACATGTTCTGACAAATTTGCTTAAGGTCCTCTCTCTTTTAAGAGGAAGAAAGAATGGTCAAAGGAGTGTTATAGTCTTATTATTATAAGATATGTAAATGTAGAGGAATATATTCTTGAAACCTATGAGGTTCGTAAATTGTATGAGATTACCATTGTCCATTGTTTTTTGAGTATATCATTTCCATGCAATAAGTTGTGGAATTTGAATTCTTTTTTGAACCTTAATTTACTAAAAAGTTGATGTTTGTTTTTGTTAATATTATATGTCTAATGGCCAGGATTTGAGTCAAGGGGCATCGCCAAATTCTAAGCAGATTGTGCTCATTAAAGCATTACTACAAGCGCATGATATATTTTGTGAAGATATAGAAAAAGTATGCAAAGCTATAGACCAAGTTATCGACTTGGGTAATTCTATTTCCAATATGGTTCATGCAAAATTTCCATTCATTTCCCCATGTATTCTCCATAATATGGATTACAATTCTCAAGCATCGTACAAGCTGGTGAATGGTGTTAAGGTACTATGTGCTCCTGATATCAATGATGTTGAATCTAACTTTCTTGCTTACTTGAGGTAAGGTGAATCTGTCACAGATTTGATTATTAAATGTTTCTGTTTTGTTTTAAACAGAAAGTATATGGTAGAGCAGATCTTCAAAATGATGCGTTTCTCTATTCGTTATCTCGAGATGATTTGTTGAAAATAATCCATTCTTTGGGGAACCAAATTCTCTTTATATGGAACCAATTTTTGACATTCCACAGGTATGTCTAATTATTGATTCGTTTCTTATAGCTTCCCTGTAAATGAAGAGTGTTCACAAAAAGAAGCCATTACTTATTCATTTTCTTTATGGTCAAGGTGTGGATGATTAACTAAACTATTAAGGGTACATTACACTATTCTTAAATGAGGTAAGTGGGAAACATGCTTATCTCATCAATGATTTCCCCTAGGTGTTCTTTAACACTAACTGATGTTATCAATGGTAAAGGAACCAAATCAATAGGCTTCCTTGGTTGAATTCTTAAAACTATCTCAAAAGGACTCTTACCAGTTGAACTATTGTATGCAAATTGTGTATTTGATTCTAGGAATATGAAGAATCACATTTTTCGTAAGGTATCATCTATTAATAGGTTTCTAGGAAGAATTAGGTTCCAATAATTCACATTGTCCTTGACCAAGCATTTTAACAAGTCCGGTGAGCTTGTATTCACTACTTCTATTTGTCTAGTAGTTTGGGGATAGAAAGAACTTGAAAAACTAAAGCTTAGTGTTCGGTGTTTTTGATAGAGTTCTCCCAAGTAGCTGATAAATTTCACATCTTGATTAGAGACAATGGTTAAAGATAATCCATAGAGATATATAACCTCATTGAAGAAGAGTTTAGCAATGTTAACAACATCATAAGTTTTGGAATAGTATAAGATAAGGATAGGGAATTTCTTCTTGCTTGACCTACCATCTTACTCTAAGCCTACGTTTAAACTTGTACCTTAAAATCAACAAGAAAGAATCTGCCTTTAACAATGTAATATTTAACAAGGTGTATTCAAGGAAGAAGATGATTATTCCTTGATTATGCAAGTCCTAGACTCCAACCTAGGTCCTTATAATGAGGTAATAATTTTTAGTGAAACTGAATCTCATAAAGCCTTCCTTGTTAGCCTAGATGCCATTGTCATCCTTAAATGCTATCCAAGGATTTATCCAATGAGAGATGGAAATAAGTTATAAATATGGAAATGGATGAATTAGAAAAAAATAAAATTAGAGGGTTGATGTTGTCGTAAGGAAGAAGCAAATGGGTTGTACATAGGTTTACACAACAAAGTATAAGACAAATGGATTGATTGAAAGATATAAGATTGGTGACCAAAAGCTATACTTAAACTTATAAAATTGACTTCCTAATGACTTTTACTCTAGTTGCAAATATAAATAGAATTCCCTTATCTTTAGCAGCTAACTATGATTGGGAAGATGTCAAGAGTGCATCGACAAAGAATCTATATGAAAGTGCCTCCAGGTTATAAGAATAATTTGTCTATTCAAACCATTTGTAAATTGAAGAAGGCCTTGTATGCACAATGGAAGCAATGGTGATAAGATCTATCATATGAAGTTCTACGATCTTTGTAGTTAAGTTTAAATTCAAAATAGATGTTGATGTCCATAAGGTTATGTATGTCAATGGATGTGTTTTATTGCTTGTGAACAATTGCAAGTTGTACATGTTCTAACTACCTAATCTTTATTTTTCTACTTTTCCATCTTTGAATAGGTTTTGTCATGCATAATAGAGTTTCTTTTTTCCTTTTTGTTGTTATTGTTTTTGGTTCCCCTTACACAATCTCGTATTTCTTGTGTTACTTTCACAAGAACCCTTTATGTGGGAAAAAGCTTTTAGCTCCTTTTTGGTTTAAATATTTTAAATGTTTGCTTTAAGACATGGTCTAATTCTATTGATGACATTGTATGTCAATCTAGAGCGAACAGGAAAAAGATATTGGATTATCTTCATGATACTTGGGCTGAGGATAGAAGAGTTGAATGGTCGATATGGATGGTGTACTCCAAGGATGAGGTACCACCTTATTCCATGAGTAGTCAGGTTGATTCTTCTTCTTGCCAGAGTCCCCTTCGAAAATTGTCAAGCCCACAAAAGTTAGCTTACGATGTAAGTAAATGTTGGTTTTTCGTTCTAAATGTTATTTTGTCACTTGCACAAAGGTTACATTTTCACTAAAATACATGTTGGACTCTAACATTTTGGAGCATTTAAAATAAACCTTAACGTTTGCAAAACATTCAAAATAAATCCTTAGTGAATGGAAATGTGGATAAAGTTAAAGTTTCATTCATTATGTTCCACATCATTTCTGACGTGGTATGGCTTAATATAATATTTTGTTTGTAGCGTGAACCTGCATACATGTGGCATAATGGGACTCATACGTCAGATTAAATTTAAATTAATTTAAGTTTATTTTCTTTAATTATGTTTAATTTTTAATAAACCTTAATTGAACTTAATTAACCTAATTTAATCTCAATAAACTCTAGTTAATCTAATTTAATCTTAATTATTAAACTAACTCAGTAGCAAATATTCATTAACCATCATAGAAATCCTAACAGCCAAATAGGTTCATCTTCTTTTCTAGACCCTGACATCCATTGCGAACAAACTGCTACCACCTATGCCAGTTGATGTCACTCTGAGGAGAAGCAACCATTGTACCTAGCTAATAACATGCGACCATCTTGTCACCATAATGTGTCTCCTGTAGCCATAACACCATGGTGAGCAGTAGCAACTATTGTCTTTGGCCACTCATCATGTCACCGCTATCTTTGTCTACACCATTTACAAATCTCCCCTACTGTGTTGCCTAGAGTGATGATCATATAGTTCTTTCTCCTAGACAACCATGACTTCAACCACCAAAGAGGGCAATGGCAACTGAGCATTGACAATCAACCCTTCTCAATCTTAACCACCACCAATAATCACCACAAGAAGGGGCAATTTAAAACAAGATTCGAAGCTTTTAGGTCTTTTAATCAAATCCAATTTTACATGTTCAATTTTTCCTTTGTCTTGGCAATCAACATATGTGAGTTTCCAAAAATCCAGATCTTATCTATTATCTTGATTGCAAATTAAAGATTGTGGGGTTAGTGCTCGATTTCTAGATTGGAGAAGAGGAGAAGTCGCCAAGGATGAAGAGGGCTTGATAGGGGTTAAGAGGAAATGAGATTTCAAATTGAAAATTTTGAATAATTAAGATCAAATTAGGTTAATTAGAATTTATTGAGAATTAATTAGGTTAATTAGGTTTAATTAATTTCTATTTAAAATTAAACAGAATTAAAAAGATAAATTAAAATTAATTTAAGTTTAATCTAACATGTGGGTCCTATTATACCACTTATATGTTATGTGGGACAATAGGGCCCATGCTATAAATAAAATATATTAACTGCTTAGGATTTGTTTTGAACGTTTTGCAAACGTTAGGATTTATTTGAATACTCTGAAGTGTTACAATATAATTTATATTTTGATGAAAACATTAAGATTAAATTTACACTTTTTGCCGATGAACAAAATCTAGAACTTCAACAAATTCCTAGCCACACTTAATAGATTGCCATGTTAGGAATTAATAGCACTGGATTGTACCATGACCTCTTTGAATATGTAGAAATTATCCTCTTTCATATGCCTATTGATGTTCACTAATTTTCTTGGAATTCATGTACTCTTTACAGCCTGCCCAATGGGCTACCATGCATGCTGAGCTTCATCGGCAAAGTATTGCACAAATGAGGGTATGTAGTTGGTGGTTATTTTCCAATGTTTCATCTCAGTTAATTCTTATAATTCTATGGCTTCCATCCAGATCAACAATCGATCACTTCAAGATATGCATATGTTTGGAAATCCTTTGTGTGTTCCTATTGTTACTATAGAGCGTGTTGTGCACCCACCACTGCAGACCTTGAATGGAAACATATTTCTAAGTCAGTTGGATCAGAAAGATACCCCAAATTTTCCACGTGGAGTAATTGGGACTGCTAAAGGATCAAATAACTTTCACTCAGAGCAGGATGGTAAAGTTCTGAAAATAGTTGTCTTCGTACATGGATTTCAGGCATGTTTCTTTTTTACTTGTTAATTATGTTAGGAGCTTAATTTTGTGTTATCTTTTGATTTTCTGTCATCATCTTCCTGCTACCTGCGGTACCAATTATGGAAGAGCATATATTACCATACTTGTAGCACTTCTTTAAATAAATGGAACCTTATATCCCTTTATTCTGTTTTTTTTTCAATTTTTGTATTTTATGGGGGAGGGGTAAGTTGCAAAGACAAGAAGATATCAGTTTTGACACGTCATTAATTTAAAATGCAAGGACAATAATTTTTTGTAAGAATGCACGACGACAATAATTTTTTTAAGCTGTCACTCCATTTCAAACTTGGAAAAAATTGAAAAACAACACTCTGACATAAGCTTGTGGGTCCAATTGTTGCACAAAGCATTCATACAAGACTTCTTTTTCTGCATTACTCTTTTCATCAATCTTTTATGATTGTTATGGTTTGGGTTATTTATACAGAATTAGCTACTTTGTAATTCCAGATTCATTTGTATGTATAAATATATATCAAGAGGTGTTTGATATTATTTTGTGAATATTGCTAGTAATATGTAAAATTTGTTAAATGGAAAACCATTGAATAGTAAATGTAAACTGTTATGTTAATTGTAGTTCCAAAATAAATTTTTGACAATGAACATTAATTTTTTCTTTGGTTTTTAACAGAAGAAAAACACGGAAATGGAAAGAGAACTGTGTTGGGAACATGAAAAATTTTCCACAATTGAGGCCTTAACTGTTCCTTCTTTATGTTAATTGTTTGTTATTTTTGGTGAATTTCCTAGTAAATAGAGATAATGATATCACCTCACTGCATAACAATAGGGGCATCACCTGGACCTACGACTTATTCGGAATCAATGGCTACTGATAGATCCCAAAATAGAATTTCTTATGTCAGAAGCAAATGAGAATAAAACACATGGAGATTTCAAGGAAATGGGAGTAAGGCTGGCACAGGAAGTTGTATGTTTCATCAAAAGGAAAATAGATAAAGCCTCAAGGACTGGACGTTTAAGAAATATTAAGCTTAGCTTTGTTGGTCATTCCATTGGTAATGTCATCTTAAGAGCTGCGTTGACAGGTATATTCATCTGACAATGGAGGATCTTTTGATCAATTTCTCTGGCAAACATTGTGCTAAATTGATTGGTTGTCCATTTTTCTTGGCTTCCCCCTTTTGTCAGAAAGCATCTTGGAACCATATCTCAGATACTTGCATACTTATCTTTCTTTATCTGGGCCACATTTGGGGTACATGTACAGTTCAAACACATTATTCAACTCTGGTCTGTGGCTCTTGAAGAAGTTTAAAGGCACACAATGCATTCATCAGCTTACGTTCTCAGATGATCCAGACCTCACAAACACTTTCTTGTACAAACTTTGCAAGGTACCTCAAAGACCTCCAAATTGTTGTAGATCCAATGTGATTTTTTTTTCTTTTTACATGTTCTATGTGTGTGTGTGTGAGAGAGAGTGAGAGTGAGAGTGAGAGAGAGAATATATCATATATGATGTCTATGCATCTGTCGAAAACTTGGACCAACATAAATAGCAGCCAAACACTGCACTGAGCTCTAAGTTAACTGATGCATATTTTTGCCTATTCCAGGAGAAGACACTGGAGAACTTCAAGAATATAATCCTGATATCATCACCTCAGGTATGACTCTTCTTCTGATATGCTTGAAATCGTTTATGTTATCTTGTTGTTACACTTGATTCTTTTGATGGATTTAATTACGAGCAGTTCTAAATAGTGTTAGGACTGAAATAGAAGAAATTAAAGTAGGAGGCCTTTGAAATGGGAAATCAGTACAAGCAAAAGAACTAAAAAATTATTGTCCTTGTGCATTCTTGTAGACTATTTTAATTCTTTAAGCATTGAATATGTTCCAGTTGCCTGCAAAGAAACTTTGTGATGACTGACAACCTGCTGTTTTTATGTTCCCTTGTCTAGCATGTATTCATCTGTTTGTAGGGAAGATTTTCAATTCCAAATTTTTTTCTGTATATCCAGGATGGTTATATTCCTTATCATTCAGCCAGGATTGATATGTCTCCAGCATCCATGTTGGATTACACAAAAAGGGGCAAAGTCTTCTGGGATATGCTAAGTAACTGTTTGAATCAGATTCAAGCTCCATCCTCTGAGCCTCGAATTTTCATGCGCTGTGATATCAGTTTTGACACATCTTCTCAGACTAGGAACCTGAACACCATAATTGGAAGGGCTGCTCATGTGGAATTCCTTGAGTCCGACATATTTGCAAGGTTGATTATGTGGTCATTCCCGGAACTGTTTTGTTGATAATGGTGTACCTGCATTGAGTTCCTTATTTGTTATCATCGTCCACGACATTTGTTGTTCAATGAGAGAATTCAGTTACCCGAAAGATGTTGGTCCACCAGATGCATTACCTCGTATGCTCTCAGGTTGTTTTTGATGAAAGCCAATCCTTCACGACATCTTGCAGGTGGGGTATCTGATGAATGTGAATGAGCGCTAATCGTATGGGACTGGTGTCTCAGAATTCTGTGGCTGGACCTTAACAATGGAAACGATTGACTTCACAACAATTTTGGCTTCCTGGTTTACTGGTGACCATTCTGGTTTTCGAAGAAAGATTGTTTTGGACCAGACATTTAGCAATGTGATGAATATGGTTGGCGGGAGGGATTTTTGGGATTGCTGATGTACATAATCTTTCTTTGTTGGTATGAGGCGAGGTGAGGATATAAATTCACAGGAGTTTCTGATACACAGCTTGCGTGAAGGAAAGAAGAAACGCTTCACACAGTGTCCATGTCAAAAAGCAGAACAAAAGACTCGTACTATTATTTGCTTCAATTCACTGCTCTGCTCAAGAGGGATTATTTATCCGTTAGAAATAAAGAATACATATATGTTTGTTTATATTTTGAAGCATTCCTTTTGTATGGACTAGCATGTATAATGCTTTGATATGATTGGTTGGAAGATATCAATGACAAACTTCACATTAGTTAATCACGTTCTTGTTGCCAACTGTCTTCAAAATCACCAAACCATTGGTCATTGCTTAATTTCT
Organism: Erythroxylum brevipes; assembly: GCA_027479065.1. NCBI lineage: Eukaryota > Viridiplantae > Streptophyta > Magnoliopsida > Malpighiales > Erythroxylaceae > Erythroxylum > Erythroxylum brevipes. Next base: position 28,218,562 of record JANIHY010000005.1, on the reverse strand, counting down.
CTGTAAGCTTTTCCCACTGAAAAGTGACTCAATCCCTCGTATAAACAGGTTCATATCTTCAAGGTTGGGCCGTCGAGAATCTGAAGGAAGGATAGATTTGTGGGTATAAATGTGATCTTGGAAGTAATGGAGTAGATTGCCATTTTCGACAGTTGTATTGAGGCATTCTTCCATTTTCTGTTTTTGCTTCTCCCTCCTGTCCTGTTCCCAATTCTCTCCATTATTTTATCTCTCCTCTCTTCTTGTTGTTGGTTAGCTAGGAAATGGAAAGTAGCTTTGGTTGGCTACTTTCTTGGACAAGGGACTGGCATGTTCCTTGGTGCAACAGTGGGCGAATTATAACTACAGAAAACTTGGCTTGGAGAATAACTTAATCAGTGAAGATATTTCATCTTCAAGTTAATTAACATGGAAATCTCAGCATGTTGAAGAAAGACCTTTAATGGCGAGGAAATGAAAACCTCACGTTCATTGACATGGGGTCCTGGCATGTTCAAGGAAGACCTTTATTGGTGAGGAAATGGAAGCCAGGTTTTACAATGGACAAATCGAGGTTGGACTCCATTCTTGTTTGGGCAAACTTCTGTAAAGTTCCTTTAGAGTACTTCGAAGGTTTGGGCTACATCATTAGCTTCTACTGCAGATTGGCTTTGCTTTTGTACGAAAGTATATATGGAGGACTCACCTAATTCTATCAAGATCATGAGATTCAATGAAATAGGGGACTTGGTGGAGGACAATATTCAGGTTACTTACTCTTGGGAAACATTGAAGAGAGGTATGGTGAAAGTCTGGAGACCTAAAATCCAAGAAGATCAAGCTGCAAGTACCCAATTACTATAGTATTAGTCTTCCAAAGAATGTGCAGAGTGATGCTCTTAAGGAAAATTCTCTGAATATGTATAAGCTTGCAAAAGGTGAAAATGGTATTACAACTATTCCTATGGAAGATTGTAAGATTTAATCTTTAACATTCTAAGCAATATTACAAGCATAGAATTTATCCAAAAACATTTATGACATAATTAATTCAACACCGTCAAATCCTAAAATTAGTGCTATAAAGAAAAAAGAGAAATACTAATCTTAATCTATATTCGTGGAATCTCTTGTTATTAACAAATCTCTTCTTTACAGAAAAACTTTATCCACTCTCACCTTCTTGCCTTTCTACGTTCTTTTCAAAGGTGCAAGAACGCATCTATTTTTTAATATCTGTAAAAGTTTCTTCTAGTTGAAGGGAGAGGGAAGGGTTTCTTTATTAAGTAACCCTATTGTCTTTTAACAAGCCCAGTAATTATTATTTTAGGCTCACTTTATATTAGAATCAAATAAAGTAATATGAGCCACACTTATGATTATTAAATTAATCTAACAATCTCCACTTGACCCATGTTATGACTTAATGATCCAATAACACAAGTGTGCACCATATATTGAACTTTTCAAGCAATAAAACTTAAATGAATTGAAATAATGAGATCATGGCAATCATAAGTCATCTAACAACATGATTTCTTACATGTATCACACAATCATCTTAACTCAAAATAACTGTAATTAAGAAACACTGTAATCTTCAATTTTAATGTTTCTCAAAACATAATTTATCAACAATGCGTGTACCCAACATAATGTGGCAACTAACAAATAGCAAAAACATAACATTAATTGAATTCATAAGTGTCCAAACAATAATAGCAAATATCCAAACATATGTACATATATAACATGATCTCATGTTAACAAGGACTTAGCTATAATGCCCATCCTTTCAACATCGCTAGTAAACATTTTAGGTGATAATCCTTTAGTTAACGAATTCACTACCATTATATTCTTTCTAATATGCTCATTCAACACTTTATGTTTTGCATTTCTTCTTTGATTGACAAGTATTGCAAATCCAAGTGTTCATCATCCTTAAAATACCTATCATTTTTAAAGAAGACAGCTGCGGAATTATCACAATAAATTCTTAGCGATCTAGCTATATTGTCGACAATACATAGCGCGAAGACAAAGTTTCACAACCACAATGTTTAAATAGTGGCCTCAAAGCATTCCACAAATTCAGTCTTCATTGTGGAAGTAACAATATAGATTGCTTTCCACTCTTTCAAGAAATTGCCCCTTCTGCTATTTAGAATAGATAATCAAAGGTAAATTTTCTTGAGTCTACACAACTAGCATAGTCTGAATCTGAATTGTCGATCACTTCTAAGTAGGGATGGCAATGGGTAGGGTTTGGTTTGGGTTTTACTCTATCCATATCCATATCTATTTTTTATGACTCAACCCATATCCATATCTATATCCATCGATTTTTACGATTTACTACCCTTATCCAAATCCATTGGGTTGTTTGGGTTTTTGAATATCTATCGGGTTGTATAACACATAAAAATAGAACTTCTAAATAGAAAACATAAAGAGCAGATTTTTACGAACGTTCCAAATCAAAATTACTTTAATAATAATAAGTCAAGATTTTGATTTATATGTATTAAAAATTATAAAAATGGAATAATAAAAATCATAATGTCTAGCACAAAGACAACATACATTTTTCACAATTTAGAACTAGAATAAAGATTGTAATAACCAAAGCTTCAAATTGTCTTTGCGAGAACTCCACAACATTCAAAACTTCATCTCCATATTATTTGCATTACTATCATCCTATAAGAAAATAAAATATGATGAAAAATGTGAGTACTGAAGAGTAAAGTGGAGATTTTAAAGTTGTTTTCTCTCATAAAATATTAATATTTTATTATATTTAACCATAAATATTCAAGAAAAAAAATAGAGTTAATAAAAAACGGTTAGGATATGGGTATCCATGGTTTAGGTTATCACTATACCCATATCCAAATCCATATCCACATCCATTTTTCAACATCCATTTAAAATCTATTTTTTAGCCTCCATATCCATTTTTTCGAGTTAGGTAGTGTGGATGTTAATCGGGTTGAAAACCCACTGCCATCCCTACTTCTAAGTGATCTGATTTCTTGTATGTGAGCATGTAATCCATGGTGCCTTGTAAATACCTAAAAACTTTCTTTACAGCTTTCTAGTGGTCCAATCCAGGATTGCTTTGATATCGACCTAACATTCTAATAGCAAAACTAATATCTGGCCGAGTACAAGTTTGGGTATACATCAAACTCCTAACTACAGATGCATAAGGAATATATTCCATTTTCTTTTGTTCTAAATCATTCTTAGGACATTACATTTCACTAAATTGATCCCTTTTCTGAATTGAAACTATCCTTGCTGAGCATTTTTTCATCCTAAATATCTCTAATTCTTTACTGATGTATCCTTTTTGAGATAACCCTAACATTTCTTGTATTCTATCACGGAATATTTCTATTCTAATCACATAGGATGCCTCCCCTATATCTTTTATTTCAAAATTATTAGAAAGAAATTTCTTGACATCATGTAACAAGCCCAAATCATTATCAACTAAAAGAATATCATCAACATATCTTACCAAAATAACCATCTTGCTCCCATTAACCTTTATATAGATACATCTATCAACAGTGTTCTCTACAAAATCATAAGAGATGATGGTATCATTGAACTTAAGAGACCACTGTCGGGAGGTTTGTTTCAAACCATATATTGACCTCTTTAATTTACACACCATATTTTCCTTTTCTACAGCCATAAAACCTTCAGGTTGGTCCATATAAACTTCTTCTTCTAAGTCACTATTCAGAAAAGTGGTCTTTAGATCCATTTGGTGAAGCTCTAAATCATAATGAGATACTAATACCATAACAATTCTTAAATAGTCCTTCTTTGAAATTAGAGAAAAGGTCTCTTTAAAGTCAATGCCATCCTTTTGAGTATTGTAGCATCCCACTCCCACAAGATCCGAACCCAACATCAATGGGTGATATCTGAGTTTATGCTCCGCGAGGGTGGCGTGCTAGAACACTCGATCAGTCAAAACTCGGTATAAATTCTTTTTGTAAAGTTTACACATGCATATACAGAAATCAATAATCGAAACGGCCCATTCTAATCATAAACTTATTCAATAGCATCAATACAATCATTAATATTTCAATAGCCATTTGGGCTCTTTCCCAAATATAAAATACTTTAATCATTTCTGAATACAAATTTATACAAAAAGTTGCGAAAAATACAATTCAATACAAAAATAAAGAAATGCAATGCAGACGCGAACTGATCCCAAACTCTATCCTTCACTTGAATGCTGTGGGGATACTTTCGTTAGCCTAACGGGGTATTCTTCTGATCCTGAAAAATATTTGTAAATTTTGAGTGAGTTTTGCGAACTCAATGAGTGACCATCATCGATGACTCACCCAATCATATAACACATAATTCACGATATTTCATATCTAATACAATTAAATCATTCATATTATGCATATGCAGTGCACATAAGACCTACTTTTCATTTGTTACTTTGTTGTGACCGAGTGCCTAACTGTCCCATATAAGGCTCATTGACGACTATCCCATATAGGACTCATTAATAACTGTCCCATATAGGGCTCATTAAACGTTGAGCTTGAGGCTCTGAATCACTTTTGAACTCGAGGTTATTTTTCACGTTGAGCTTTAAGCTCTGATTGATGGCTACTCTGATCACAACAGCCATTATGTTTTATGCATTCGTGACATGGAATGCATCACTTACATTTGCATACTTGCAGTCATTCACATTTACTTATCATCGGACCATAGTCCGGCATTCAACATTGAGTTGAGAAAACACTTTCACTTATATGCATGATCCCACTTTCCTTCGGAACTAAGTCCGACATTTAACAACCAGATCATGTATCACATATTTCATCCAATTCACATACAAGGAACACTTCAATATTTTATTCATGCATCACATTCATCGAACCTTCTGTACAGAAACCAACACAATCATTTACTTTCATAACATCATTCAATAGTCAATTAAAACAAAATTCAAACATAACAAATAATGAAGTGAGACCATCTCGGTTTACTCACAGTACGCTCCAGATTAGCGCTAGCTTCAAGATTTGGAAATATTTGAATGCAAACATTTATCTTGCACATCAATATGCCAAACACACAATACACACACACATTAATAATTGCACAATTATAAGCATTCCCTTATGTACAAGTGTGTGTATAAAATATGTATCATGCATGCTCATGATAATCCCGGTATCTTTCCCTTATTCTCATCACATTATCAGTCTTATAACCAAAACTCATCTAAGTAATATTCATACTTAGGATTTTGCCTCACTAAAACATTAAAATCTCTATTCCTTTCTCATTGACTCATTTCAGATTTATCGAAGTCACACTTTTGGGTTTACTGTTCACGTTCAATTGTAGCGCCCCCTTATCATGGAGCACACATCGGGACGCCCGTGGGTCGTTCCGACGCATATCCCACAGCAAGGAAGTACTACGATAAAAAACGATCACCAAACACTCGCATGGCATCAATACTATAAAATCCATACATGAAAATCACTAAAATTAAAAACCACAACAATAATTTTTTCATTTCATACTGCCAGTCCAAAATATAGACAAGTCTATCAGTCCCCTACAGTCACAATACAATATCTCAAAAAGGGAAACTGATACAATCGTCTATACTAAGATCATCCCAAAAGAATCGACTCAAAGACCGACCTGTGATCCATTGCTGCACTTGATCACGAACTCGCACGGCAGGAAAACTATCACAGGAGCTAGAGTCCTACTGACGCTGTCCTAAAAAATATATTGCAATGTTGGGTGAGCTTGCGAACTCAATGAGAAACCATCATCGATGGTTCACCCAACTCATGCATATACACATAATATATCGCATAGTACAC
>JANIHY010000005.1:28157566-28167791 GCA_027479065.1 Erythroxylum brevipes | reverse complement strand
ATTTCATGTGCACAATTGCTACTGTAGACCAATCCTATTATGCATGAACAGTCCTATGCACTCCAAACCTATTCCCTCCTATGTCAAATTTACTATTCTACCCTTCCTGTCGGGGGTGGGATGTTACATTAGTACTCTCTTAGTCCTCTCACTCAAGATACATTTTTCTGGCATAATCGGCCTATCCACCAAATTTTGAATAGAATCACGTGGAAACTCATAAGGACCACACGTGAACAAACTAACCGTGGCTTGATGCAAAATCAGTTGGAGCAAGTTCATACATCCTAAGATATCCTTCCTTCTATAGATAACTATTCAAAAACATCTAAATATTGCTAACAAACTTAGATGTTTAAATATATTGCTGACAAACTTAGATGTTTAGATGTTGACCCTTCATGCCCTTTATGTTCAATATAGGAGGAAACACACGAGCATCTCTTCTTTAAATGCGAGCTCACCTGGTCTATAGTATACAGTTGCATTGCGATGTAACTAGTCAATACCTTTTAATACGTTTTTTGACACTGTGCAATGGCTATATACTCAATGCGATCCAAAAATGATACACATTGTAGTTTTTAGCATGTGTGTTAAAACCATTTGGAAAGAATGGAATAATATAAGGTTTGAAACAAAACAAAATTCTATCTCATATCTTGTCTTTAAGACCATGGCCAACATCACTTAACTCTTAAGTTTAAGGGATCCTATGTAAAACTCTAAAATGTTTCTCAATACCTCACCTTGCTTATACATTTTTTTATCATGTCTTCTGAATGGGTAGTAATCGAAACTAGTATGTGTACAGGGTCCCTCCTCAGGATATTTTGTAACTTGTACTTCATTTTCTTTATTAACCAAAATTTTTATTTATTTTTTCAAAAAATTTAGTGAACTTGTTCTTTAATAAGCACCCACACGTTTGTTTTAATATTTTTATACTTCAATCTATAATATTGACTACTTCCTTCATAATGAAGAAGCATATCATATGCTAGTTCTTTTACACTATATTAATGTTTAGTCTAAAATACTAATTAGGAATAATTTAGGGATAATACATAAATATAATATGAATCTCATAATTATGATCTCATCATAATTTCATTTCTAATGTATATTTATCACACATTGAATTTATCATACATATCTAAATATGTATAAGATAAAAATGCCTTTAAATTATTATATTACAAAACTACAACCAATCGATTGACTGTAGGGCATAAAACAACAATCTATCACTTGTATTAATCCAATCATTTAAGTATATTATGTCTTATAACTATATAAAGATCATGTTATTATTTAGAAAATGGTTTAGTGAGAGAATTTTATAAGATTCTTGTTGCGCTCCGTTTCTGAAGCCCAACTATCCAACCGGAGTCGTAAAGCGTGAGTGGTTTTCTTTGAAGGGTTATTTCAGTGACCCTCATTAACCGACAACTCACAGGGGTGGCATGCCTACACCAGCCCAATACCACATCTCAATTTGACTTCTTCAAGAAAATTGTAGCTCTATGTCTCTAGTTCACTTAGAAATAAGAACCACCTCATTCGGAGCTTTATAGCTCAAGATATACCCAGGAACTCAAGGTATGTTGATAACCCGGTTATACTCTTCCAACCGATCCCTCATTTTATTTCCATCAATCTTTTTCAATTCAACACCAAAAGCTACCAATTTTCGTGGAGATGTAGGAAAATTCAATAGGAGTCTATTTCTTCAAGACTCACCTCATTTGGAGGTCGGATGACGAAGTTATGGCTAAAAGAATCCAACATGTTTATGTCCTTAATCATATTGTACCTCTCTCGGCGCAATTGCCATAACGTTTTCTACAGATATTTGATTGAGTTTGTTCTTATACCATTTGAAAGAAAACTTCCAGATCTACAAGTTTTATGAAGACCACAAAGCAAGATTCTACCTTTAAAAGGATAAAAAATAGGAAAGAAAGTGACGATACAAACTAAGATGATGAACAGTAATTTCGTCTTAGTTTTGGATGAACAGTACTTCGTCTTAGTTTTGGATGAACAGTACTTCGTTTTAGTTTTGGATGAACAGTACTTCATCTTAGTTTTGATGAACAGTACTTCATCTTAGTTTCAGATGAACAGTACTTTCATCTTAGTTTGGATGAATAGTACTTCGTCTTAGTTTTGATGAACAGTACTTCATTTTAGTTTTGGATGAGCAATATTTCGTCTTAGTTTTGGATGAACAGTACTTCGTCTTAGTTTTGGATGAACAATACTTTTTCTTAGTTTAGATGAACAGTACTTTGTCTTAGTTTGATGAACAGTAATTCGTCTTAGTTTTGGATGAACAGTACTTCGTCTTAGTTTTGGATGAACAGTAACTAAGACGAAGCAACATTACAACTTGTAATGCTCATATCTCTCAACTCCAACATCCAAAATTTACAAACTTTATATCGTTGGAAAGCTGGAAATATCATCTACAACTTTTAAGAGACTATTTTGCCTAACCCAGATCACATTAACCCAGAAATGTCCTTAAAGTCAATACACGAATTTTCATAGTTGTCACATACATATATCTTATGTAACCTCACAACTTTTAAAGATCATAACTTCCCACTACGATATCCAAAACTTCCAAACTTCATATTGTTGGAAAGCTGGAAAGATCTTCTACAACTTCCAAGAAGACTATTTTTACTAGTTATATACCTAGATCGTTCCAGATTTTCCTCCGAAGTCAGTACAAAATTCTATCCCTATGAAAAACTTAAAGAATGAAATGTACACTACTATATAATAAACACATCCACAACAGAACTACTTCAATACTCAATTTATTTCCAAATCAAAATGAAGTTCACACATAGCTTCCATACATAGCTTTAATTACATATCGACATTACATCAAAATTTTAACACAAGTTACAAAAGTACATTGGGATGCTCAATGTTCAATATGTTTATAAAGCTATTCGAAAGTCTAGCCACTAACTTCGTACAAAAGCTAACTATCTTGGAATTTATCCAATAGCCTTGCAAGGATTACTGACCTTCTCGATCTACACCTAAGGAGTGGAAAAAATATTAGGTTGAGCTACACAGCTCAGTGGCTAAGATATTTATAGCTATTGGCGATGAGCCACACAAACAAACATATACAATTATCTATATAGACCAACAATGGCTCGCAACATTCACCATTCAAATATACATCTCATAGAACATATTGGATGGAATTTACATCTAAGCACAACACTCAAAAGGTCATCGACTCAACACAATCCCAATGGAAATGCACAAACAATTAGCTCGAGGGTTCTATGGAATAAAACAAAGAAATTGAAGTTTACTCCGTTAACAAAACAAATACACTTTTTGGATCTTGTGGGCCACAAGCGGGCAGCCGAGAGAAGGCTTTATGTCGACGTGCACGTGACTACGAAACGGTTCATTTCTCGCCCAAACACAATCAAATTTCATTCTTAATTCAATCATTCACAATCTCATATTCTCATGCTTTTTCTTTATACAAAATGCTATGACTCAATGCAATGGCATAACATGATCATATATCATAATGCAATTTCAACTTCACATATTTCAAGCAAGTCATTTTAACACACCATATACACACAAGGTATTTGCCCATTACACAATAACTATAAATAAATTACTCACCTCAAAACTCTTGAAAATCCAAATTCAATTGAGTCCTTCCTCCTACTCTTGGGTAGGTTGTTCTTGATTTCCTAACACAACCAAAATTTTCATTCAATTCTAATTCAAATGGAACTCTCCCAAATTTTCATAATCCATAAAACTTCAAAATCACAACAAATGAAATTAACATAAATCAAGCTCAATCTTAACCTACCCTTAGTCCATCTAGGTTGGAAAACCCAAAACCTAGCGTAGAAACCCATCTTCTTTCTCCAATCATTCCCAACATAAAAAACCCCTTTTTTCTCTCTAAAACTTCTTCATTCACCACACAACCCATTTCTCACTAAACAAAAAGAAGATGATGAACTTACCTTAAAAAGCTTGATTCTTCTCTTCTTTCCATGATTTTCCTCCTCCTTCTCTAGCTTTTTTTTATTTTCTCCTCCTTCTCTTCTCTTTCTCTAGTTTTCTCTCTTTTCTTCTCCTTCTTGGTTGTTCACGACATCTCCCATTCTTCAAATTTTAAAACTCATTCTTGGTCCTTTCTTCCAATTATGACCCTCACTTACTTGCCCTTTCTAAATTTGCCCGTCCTTTGTCTTTTATGGCTCTACACTTTTAATCCACTTAACACAAGCCTACTAATTTCTAATACTTCATTCTAATTTCAAATTTCTAGTCCTTCCCTCAATTCTAATTAATGACCCAATTCTAAAAATAAACAGTTAAACAAACAAACAAAACAAAAATAAATAACTGGACAATTAATAAGAATTTAGAAGAAAATCAGGATCCAACACTTTGTATCTTTCAATATTACCTTTCGAGTCCCTTTTGGTCTTAATGACCCATTTATAACCCATTTGCTTTGAGCCTTCAAGTAACTCAACTAGTTCCCATACTTGATTATCATCCATAGATTTTAACTCTTCTTTCATAGCACTGAGCCACTTTTCAGAATTATTACATTTTATGGCTTCTTTAAATGAGACTGGATCTTTATCAATGCAAAAGTCACACTTATGCTCAAGTGAATACACGACATAGTCATCTAATATAATTGGTCTTTTCTCCCTTATATACCTTCACAATACTATTTCTTGTGGTATCACTTGATCATTTGTAACTTGCACATTATTTACTGGTTCATTATTGTCATTCGCTTCTTGTGGGTTTGGAATATTAACTTGTTGTTAAGATATGTTACATGATTGTGATACAACAAGAGGAACAACCTGAGAAGAGACAATAGGTGAAGGAATTTTCACCTGAATCTTTTAAATATCCACCTTTCGTGGTTCCCCACTCTCACTCATTTGTTTATTTTCAAAGAACCTAGCATTATCTGACTCAATTATTCTTGTACCATGGTTAGTATAATAAAATAACCCTTTGGACTTTTATAGATGACCAATGAAGTAACCATTAATGGTTCTTGCAACAAGTTTCCTTTCATGATGATTATAAATCTTTATTTCGACTGGGTAAAACCAAACATGTAGGTGTCTCAAGCTAGGTTTCTTTACCAAATGAAGAGATCTTTGGCTTAAATGGAAGCTCTTCTCTTCCTCAACCTTTTTCCTTTCTTGAACAACCTCAAACTCTCTCTTAGAAACCAGGAAATGATGAAACCCTAACTATCTTTCCTTCTTTTCTCTCATCTCCACTAAAACTTTCTTCTTTCTCTTCTATTTTTGTTATTCTCTCTTAATTCACATTTTCCCTTCTTAAAAGAACAAGATAACATTTCTTCTTCCATTTTTACCCTTAATGAGTCCAAAAAGTCCATTTTACCCTTCCTTATAGACTTATGTTCTTTTATACTTAAGTGTCTTACCAAAAATACCCTTGAACATTCTTATAACCTTTACACTTTAATTACACTTACCCATTAAATAAATGAAACTAACTTTAACATAATTAAATAACTCCAAATTAGGCATAGTTATGATCGATATATTCACTTTTCTTGTTAGCTTGATGAAAGTGTTGATCTTATTGAGATCATTATCCTATATGCCATTAACTTTGAGTTTCAAAGAGTCAAGCTGTTAGAGGATCTAAAAATCTCAAAAGTGATAATGTATGGTTAATTATGGGAGACTTTAATTATGTTCTCTAGCCTAATGAAGCCCAAGGTACCAGGGTAAAGTTGAGGAATATTAGTAGGGAGCTAGGACAAGTTCTCAAATGCTTGGGAGTTATGAATCTAAGGCACATTGGCTAACATTACACTTAGTCTAATAAGCAACATGGTGATCTATATTAATTAGTAAAAAGCTAGACAAAATTCTAGTAAATCAAACATGGATGGGGAAATTTCCTGACTCTTTTACTATGTTTGGTGCTCCTTTGTATTTTGGCCACTCACCTACTGAACTTCTACACTTGCGTCCTTTGTCAAATCCCCATTAAGATTCCTTAGTTTCCTTACCAATAAGGATGAGTTTACTGATCAAGTAAATGAAGTCTGGAATGTTGAGATAAAGGGTTTTAAGGCCTTCCAATTAATGAAGTAAGTTGAAGATTATTAAAGAGAAACAAAAGGTCTTCCATAAACTTTCTGGACATAAAATACGCCTTAGACTTTATGATGTCAAGAAATAATTTAGGAGATTTAATATGAAAACTATCTTAACCGTTAGAGCTCATAACTAAAAGCTGTGAAGAAGAAGAAAATAGAAACATACAACATGGAATTTCAAGATCACAATTCGCTACTTATACATAAATCTAAAGCTAATTGAATTAAAAAAGTGATCTTAACACCAAATTCTTTCATTGTTCAATCATGGATCATAGGAATCTCAACAAGATTAAGTGTCTACTAGGTGAGGAAGGAATGCTTATACAAACATGGATAAGATTGAAGATATAGTGGTTAATTATTATCAAAATTTTTTGGCTTATGAATTGGATAATGTGGACAATGAATGTGGACCTAAATTGGCAGCATGAGGTTGTTTACCATAGGAAATCAAAAAGGAACTCATTAGGCTAGCTTTTAAATTGAGATTAAATAAACAATCTTTCACCTTAATCCTAGGAAATCTCCAGACCTAAATGGGTTCTTTTCTCATTTCTTCCATATTACTTGGCCTATCATAGGTGAACTAGTTACAAAAGTGGTATAAGATGATTTCTTCCAGGCTAATGGCAGCTCTCAAGCATATCATATAAGTTACACAAGGAGCCTTCACTCTAAGCAAAAATAATTCTAACAATATTCTTATGGTGCATGAATTAATGAAGGATTGTAAATTTAGGAGACAAATCTGAAGTTGTACTATCAAAATGGAACCTATTGAGGCCTTTGATACCTTGCAATCAAGGTTTGTTATTAATAGTCTTAGCTAGTTTGGTATTCCTGCATCATTCATCAACTTTATCAAAGCTTGCATTACTTCAACATCCTTTAGCATCCTAATTAATGGTGAGCCCTCAAGGATATTTAGAGGATTAAGTGGAATCAAAAGGGGGTCCTTCATCCCCCTACCTATTCACTCTTTCAATTGAAGTTTTATCCAGGATGGTCAAGTATAAAATAGAAAACTATCCCAGATTTACCATTATAAATGCAATGTAATAAAGATCACCCATTAGCTTTTGCAAACGATTTGATTTTGTTAAGTAGAGCGGATCCACACTTGCTAAAGTGATTTAATTTTGTTAAGTAGGGCAAATCTAAACTTGCTAAGTTTATTGACTGATTCCCTGTTTCCCTTAGTTGTTTTTAAGACTTATTAGGATTAAGGATTAGTAATTAAAAGAGCATGATCTATATCTGTTCTGATGTGACAAATCCTAGCAGCTTAAGTTCTATCACTAGATTACAATTGCCTAAGTTGCCTTTAAAATATCTTGGGGCTCCAATTACAATCAAAAAGTCTAAGTTTGAGGAATGTATCGCTTTGTTGGAAATGTTTGAAAGTAGAATCAATGTATAGCATAATAGGTGTCTTTTAAATGATAGAAAATTACAACTCATTTGCTTAATCATAAGGAACCTGCATATAAACTAGAGGTCACATCTTTTCTTGCCTAAAAGAATGAGCAAGGAGATTGAGAGATGCATTAAAAACTTTATATGGTCTAGTAAGTTTGAGGTATCTAAGGGTTTCAAGATAAAGTGGGAGGAATTATGCTTAAGTAATAAAGGGCTTGGGAATGACTTCCATCAACCTTATCCAAATAGTTTTGGTGGAAAAATAATATGGAGATTATATTGTGATAAACAAGGTTATGGTCGAATGAATACTTTCTAAAAGATAATAGCTTATGGCATATTACCAAAAAAGAGAGCATTCTTAGTGCTTTATCCAATTTTGAGAAAAAGGAAATCATTTATCCCTATCTCATGTCTATGATGGGAAATGGAAATGAAACTTAGTTTTGGTATGATAATTGGATAGACCATAGCCCATTTATATCTAGAATTGAACTACACTAATTACTTATTAGAATCCCTTCCATTGCCAAAGTTAAAGATGTGATAAATACGGGGAACTGATACTAGAGGATCTAACATATTAGTGAACCACTGTTCTAGTTATTATCTTAACTCAAATGAGGATAGACTTATATAGCTACCTGATAGTAAGGGCATCTTTAGCAACTCCTCTTGCTTGAAGCATCTCAGGCCTCACTCTTCATAGGTTTAGTGGTATGATATAGTGTGGGATAAAACTTTAATTTCTAAAGCCTCCTTCATAACATGGCTTATAGCTAAAGGTAGACTCAAAACTAAGGATATAATCATTGGCTTTAATGATACCCAATGCAATTTTTACTTTGAACCTGAGACCATCTCACAGCTCTACTTCTAATGCCAATATACTAGCTCAATCTGGTATAAAATCCAATAACTTGTAAATATATTCTGTGATGAGTCTAGTTGGTGTATTATTCTTACCTGGGCTTATGAAAGATCAAGAAGAATAGGTAGAGATAGTCTTAACCTGAAGGTTGCCTTTAACTATAAGATTTACACCATTTAGAGAGAAAAAAAACAATAGAATGTTAAGAGGATAATGGATAATCATGCACTATCTTATAAGACCATTTGTTAGTCTAGATAAACACTACTAGTCCATAAAACAAATGTTAATTTTAATGGACCAATTAGATTTAGATGGAATATTTGATTGTTCTCTTCTTGAAAGCTTGTATCCTTTAAGTTAAGTAGGGAAGTTACTAATGGAACTGCTGATATATAGTAAATGACATGAGTACCAGTCGAAAGATTGTTACTACTTCTTTGTAATGATGCCCTTGATAGGTTTGGTTAATGACATTCTTTTACTTAAAAAAAACTTGATTAGTGAAAATTTTAAAATAATAATAATAAAGAGAAAGGAAAAAGAGAGACATAATTGATTTGTAGTGGTTTAGTTAAAGAACCTTTTACCCATGTGTACTCCTTAAGCTCCATTTAAGAAATTCAATTCCTTCAACGGTTAAAGAGGAACCCTCCATAGATCTTCATTCTTCTTGTTTAAAGATGAACCATCTATTAATTTTTATTTTCAAAAGTGAAGAGAAAACATAAACGAATCAATTTCTCTCTTAATTGATATTTCAATCAATCAAATTCAATTGAAGAACTCCTTTCTTGATCTTATCAATATAGCTGCAAGAGCTTATATCATGCTCACATACATATGAACGTAATGAAATTATCTCAAAAGATTTCCAAGACTCTCTCTAATTTTAATGATCCTTCTTACAAGTCATATATGCTTTATTTATACTAAAAATATATAATTGCTAAATACACAAACTAGTTATTATAATGACTGAGGGCAAGCCTGGGGTAGACCTTATTATAGTTATTATAATGGCTAGTAATGGTGACATTAATCAACTAGTATTACAAATGCATGATATTGGTCGACCAATGTATTAACCAGTATTCTTGCATAAACTTGTGGTGCTTCAAATAAATTTCTTTTAAATACATTGATCGACGAATTTATGAGCACAATGCATACAATACTTTAAAATCTTAACATAGGTCAACCTAACTTTAACGTCGATCGACCAAACATCCTAAAATAAGTTTCTTAAAAACTTATCACATTCTTTCAAATATATATATATAAACTCATTTGACAAAAATTTATCCAATACTATTTCAAAGGTTCCTTAAAAGTATTTTTGATAAATCAAGATTTTTTAAGAACTTAAATCAAATTTCCTCTTGATAATGAAATGATTTATGAATTATGCACACAATGAAATGATTAAATAAAGAGTAAGGTTACAAGAAAGATTATAATGATTTGTCATATATGAAAAGATTCCAATCTTTTTGTTTTTGATCAACTTAACTTGAATTGACTTGAAGCTCTCTTGATTATATAGCGCTCCACTTTGCTCCCTTTTTTCATCCTCTAATTGTTTAATTTATTCCTTTAGCTCTTTTGCTCATTTTTTCCCTTCTATTGAGCTTGATCTTTCATACATTGCTTGATTTCCTTCCAACAAAGATACTAATATCACCATTAGTAAATTCATTAATAGAAATATTTTTTATTATTATAAAATTAAAGAGTTAGGACCTCAT
>JANIHY010000005.1:27810925-27821660 GCA_027479065.1 Erythroxylum brevipes | reverse complement strand
ATCCAATACTCAACCTCTATCCAAATGATTTCTTTCATTTAAATAGCATCATATCATTTACCATATTTCCTCTCTTGGTTTTTGCCTACAATCTCACGTATATAACCATAATTCACACTAAGAGTTTCTCAACTCACTATCCAAACATGGTTCACATAACAATATCATAATCATCTATAACACAAATCACCTACAAAACACTCATTTATTTTCATTTCTTATCTCTAAATTTTCACTCCAAGGTTCGGGGCCCAACAAATTTGATATGTGTTTAGTAGTTAATTTGATTATTTAATATGCGTTTAAGTTAATAATTGTGTTAGTTCATAAATATTTGTGTTTTAAGTATTTTTTGGATGAGAACATGTTTTTGAGCTTCAATAATATATATAGAGGTTTGGTGATGAGTTTGTTAGTGTTTTAGGACATTCGGAGGAGTTTCAGAAGTGAATCGAATCAAAACACAGTCCCACAATCGTGGCAAGCAAGCCACGATCATGATAGAAGCACCAACATATGCTCATGATCGTGATAGAAGCTCGAGCATAAGGCCATGATCGTGGGGAATCTACCACGATCGTCACAGAGAGTACACAAACCAATCACGATCTTGCAATAAGGGCCACGATTGTGGCCTGCGCACAGACAGATGCATAGTTGCTTTCGGATTCGAGTTTTCAAGGGGCATTTCAGACACTTCGAACCCTAAAATGATACTAGGGTTACTTTAATAAGAAAAGACTACAAAAGTATAATGAAGTAACCCTAGAGGGAAGTTTACATTCAAACTACATTTGAAAACCCAAAAGAGAGAGAGAAAGAAGAGAAAGAGAAAAGAAGAAGAGGAAGAAGAGGAGGGTTTCGATGCCAAAGCTTCCCAAAATAGGTGATCTTACAATGTTACTACTTTCTTGAATCATCTAACTAACTTTCATTTCCACCCTATTACCTTTTTATTCATTTTATGTGTAAGATTGAGATGGCCTGTGATGAGGATGTGTGTAAGTTTTAATTGATTAACCTTGATAATTAGCAAGCACATGGGTCGTTTGCGTAATATCTAAAGTGTTGATCCCACGAAGAGAGATAATCTAATCCTAAAATCTAAGGCCAAAGCAAATCACATAAATTCAAAATGTAACAAAAGTATGATAATAATTCAATTCAATCAATCAAATCAATTCAAGAATTAATCATGAAAATGTTAACAATTTAGCAATTGCACTTAAGAATCAACCTAAGGACATAGAAATTGAGAGAAAGGTAATTTTACCTATCTTTAATGCAAACCTAATCGATTATGAATTATTGGATTATTGGTTTAGATGATCCTAGGGTTGATTACTCTCTCTCAGGTTATAACCATTAACCCTAATTTATAAACCCTAATCAGATTATTAAAGTTTCAATTTCTCAATTAACAACTTATTCAAACCCCTAATTAGATCTGAAGTTGTCTAATAAACTATCAGAAACCTATGTAAGATTTACCAATTTGATTTAATTCTTATTTTATTAAATCACCTAACTCTTATTAGCCCAATTTAATTATTTTTTTACTCAATTTGCCGTCTTAGTTTATTATCTAATTATGCACATCTACAATTAAAACAAAATAAATCCAAATAACATATAAGGAATTAGATTTCATTGAATCAAAGATAAAACCTTGAAGGTGAGTTTAGAACATCATCAACATCCAAAAATCCTATGACCAACTGTTATTCCAATTTTAAGCAATAATAAAACTAAAATAGTAGGAAATATGAAATTGAATGGATGACGGGAGGCAGCGATATCTAAAAACTCCTAATTTAAGAAGTTCATCAAGTCAACGCAAAAGCTCCTCCTACCTTTTTGTTTTATTCTTTAAATACCTTTGTATTCTGAACAACCCTATGATTTTTTGGGGTCCAAAATATCTAAAAAATCCCTCGAAACTTAACGTTTTTTAGTGTCTACATGTTTGTCCGATGCGGGGCATGATCGTGGCCCACATTCGAGCCTTCTGTCATAATCATGACATATGGGCCACAATCATGGGCCAACTCTAGTGCTTCTGTCATTGTTTCAGCCCAAGTGTCCCTGAAACTTCTCCGTTCTTCGATGTTGACCTTGAAACATTAACAAACTCATCAAAGTACCTCAAAAACATAATAATTAAGCTTAAAGACTTGTACTAACCCATAAAACAATTAAAACATAAATAATCAATAAACTAACACAATTCTAACCTAAATACATACTAAACGATTGAATTAACAATTAAATACATATCCAACTAAGCCCTAAAATACAATGCAATTAACACTTATCAACATCCTCACAGTTAAACGTTTGTTTGTTCTCAAGCAAACAAAACAACAAATACATCAAATCACACAAACACAATGCAGTAATGAGACAATGACTTCAACTTCATGAAATAAATTTAATTTTAAACGCAATCATTCAAGTTATTTCAAATCATTAACATACAAAATCTGCATCTAGGGGCTTTGAACTAAATATACATATTAATCTAGATCCAAATGTTAACTTATTTATTCGTTTCAATTGCACAGATACATTAATAATTGTTTGGTCATTCAAACTCTGTAAATACTCTTAAGTACATTTTCATGAAAAGTCAAGCTATTACAAGTTCGGTAGGTTTTATTCGAAAACATTTTTTTAAACAAGAACCTAGTATTTTACTTAAAGGTAAACATTGGTGATCAATTTTGATCCAGTTGAAATGCCATTATAACCTTTTGACACAGAGTTTGTGATGCATGTCAATTCGGTTACTCAGCTACATCATGTTCTCAACTGGCTACTAGCTCTACTCATAAACCGAAAGACAACGGAACAGTAATTTATTTAAAATTAACAAATAATTTTTTTATTGCCCACCTTGTTGCTTTAACTACTCGTTTTCATAAAAAAATACTAGCAAAGCTACTTAAATCAAAAGACCTCAAATTATGAATGAATGTGACAATTTAGAGGGCTATAATTTAACGCTAATTTTTAATTAAGCTGCATATTTAGCCAAAGAACCCAATTGACAAACTTTGCAAACTAATGATTCTTTACAACCTAATAGACTATGTTCAAAATTAAATTAATTTCAATCCATCTAAGCTTCACACGATTCACAAAATGCAACCTAACAAACTATCATATGATATGCAAAATTCACATTTAAAGTAAAACACATAACCTTCCCACACTTGAAAAACACATTATTCTCAATGTGAGAAGGGGACAAACAAACACATATGGAAATAAAAACAAAATAAAGACTAAATTTAAAAAGCAAAGGGTTAGAACAAAGCCTTCCAGTGATGGAGGTGGGAACAAATCCACTGGACCCCTGAGATTGTTGTCTTATCTAGGAATTGCTTGAAGAGAGTGAGGGAATTAGTGATCCCAGATCAATTCAAATCACTAAAGTTTTATTGAAAGTTCAAAACAACTCTAACTAAACCTAACAATTTTAATCAAACTGTTAAACGTGCTAATTTATGGTCTTTAGCTTGACCTTGAATCTATGAAGACATCTTAATTATTTGAACAGAAGGAAATCACTTCCTTGTCCTCGTGAATCATTCCTCTAAGATATAGCTTGTAGCGATGCCCATTGACCTTAAAATTTTTCTTGTTAGCATTTATCATTTTGAGGGCTTCATGATCAAAAACTTGAATGACTGTAAAAGGTCCACTCCATCGAGATTTTAACTTCCCTGAAAATAGCCTCAACCTTGAATTATATAGCAGAACCGCATCTCTTACTTTCAATTCCTTTTGTTTAAGATTAGAATCGAACCATTTCATTACCTTTTCTTTATAGATTTTGACATTTTCATAAGCATTATAATGAAACCCTTCGAGTTTGCCTAGTTGTATAAGTCTCATTTTGCCTACTTGCTTCCAACTAAAATTTAATGCTTTAATCGCCTAGTATGCTCAATGTTCCAGTTTGACTGACAAATAACAAGCTTTTGCATACACAAGTCTATAAGGAGTTATTCCAATAGATGTTTTGAAAGTAGTCCTATAAGTCTATAGGGCATTGTCTAACTTTATTGCCCAATCCTTCTTGGAGTTGTTCGTTGTGTTTTCCAAAATTTGTTTTAGTTCTCGATTGATAACTTCCACTTGGGCACTAGTCTATGGATGGTAAGGTATAGCAACTCGATGGCACACTTCATATCTTTTTAAGAGGACATCAAAAGATCTGTTGCAGAAATGTGTACCTCTATCACTTATTATCATACGTGGCACTCCAAATTGATTGAGTAACTGTTTGAGTACTTTTGCTTCGACTTTCCATCATTGGTTAGAGATGCCATTGATTTAGCCCAACGCAAAACATAATCTACCCCCAATATAATGTACATGTTTTCCATTAAAGATGGGAAAAGACCCATAAAGTCGATGCCCTATACATCGAAGACTTCCACTTCTAAAATGTTAGATAAAGGCATCTCATATCTTTTAGAGATGTTACCTATTCTCTGCCAATGATCACATTGTGTTACAAAATTTTGAGCATCATTAAACAGTTTTGGCCAATAAAATCCACTCTTGAGTATCTGAGTTGCCATTTGGTTTGCTCCATATTGTCCAACATATTAACCTTTATGACATTACTTTAAGATGTCTAACATTTCTTCCTCTAGAACACATCGTCGCATTAACCCATCAACGCATACTCTATATAAAATTGGCACATCCCATATATATCGGTTACATTCATGCAAGAATCTCTTTTTTTGTTGGTAAGATAAATTTGAAGGAAGTTTACCACTGTCAACATAATTTGTGATATCGACAAACCATGTTGTAGTCAAACTTTCAAGTAGTATTAAGGTTTCATCGGGAAAATTTTCATTAATATCTTCACTTGGCTTGCATTCCCCTCCTTCCCATCTGGATAAGTGGTTTATAACCACAAGTTTTGCTCCATTTTTTATCTCTCACCTCTATATCAAATTCCTATAAAAATAACACCCATCGAATGAGCTTTGGTTTTGCATTTTTTTTGTTGCGAAGGTATTTTATCATCGTGTGATCGTTGAATACGATTACCTTTGTTCCCAAAAGGTATTGTTGAAATTTATCACATGCTTACACAAATGCGAGTAATTACTTCTCTGTGGCGGTGTAATTCAGCTGAGGTCCTACAAGGGTCTTACTAGTACAGTAAATCACATGCAACCTTTTATCTTTCCTTTAGCCCAATACACAACCTATGGTTGGTTGCTTGCATCATACATAACTTCAAATTAAAGTGTCTAGTCCGATGGTGATAGAATTGGTGCTAATATTAATACCTCCTTTAATTAGTTGGATGTAGACATACACTTATCATCAAACAGGAAGGGCACATCCTTGACTAAAAATTTTGTCAAAGGTCTTGCAATTTGCAAAATGTTTTTGATGGATCGACAGTAAAATCTTAAATGACCTAAGAATCCTCGCACACCGTTTATATTGGTTGGTAGTGGAAGTTTCTCTATCACTTCTATTTTTGCTCTGTTGACCTCAAATCCTTGGTGTGAGATCTTATGCCCTAGCACTATCCCCTTTGCACCATAAAATGACATTGCTCCCAATTCAACACCAAGTGTGACTCTTCACATCTTTGAAGAACTCTATCCAAATTAATTAAACATATTTTGAAAGAATCTCCAAAAAATAAAAATCATCCATGAACACCTCCAATATACCTTCTATCATATCAGTGAAGATGGACATCATACATAATTGAAAGGTAGTAGGGGCATTATATAGTCTGAAAGGCATCCATCTATACACAAAGGTACCATAAGGGCAGGTGAATGTAGTCTTTGCTTGATCATTAGGGTAGATGAAGATCTGATTATATCCCAAATATCCATCTAGGAAGCGATAAAACAAATGACCAACCACCCTTTCTATCATCTGGTTTATGAACAGGAGAGGAAAATGATCTTTCTTAGTCACTGAGTTAAGTTTGTGATAATCTATGCATACTCTCCATCCTCCAATCGTTCTTATTGAAATTACTTCTCCACTATCACTTTCTATTACCATCATTCCACCCTTATTAGGTACATATTGTACTGGACTGACCCATTCACTATTGGAGATTGGATAAATTATCCCTACATCTAAGAGTTTGATTATCTCCTTTTAGACCACTTCCTTCATGTTAGGGTTCAACCTTCATTGACGCTCTCTCACCATTCTACATCTTTGGTCTAGGTTTATTTGGTGCATGCAAACATTTCGGATTATAGCTTACAACGATGCCTATTGTGTTGGAACCCCACCCTGGTGAGTCATGTATCAGACATCCTACGTGACATCTGGATGCGCATCCCACGAGGGAGGAATTCTCCACCAGGTCAAACCTCAAACACGAACCCATTTCACTTACTTCCGAACAGATCTTGAAAATTTCACCCTAATTCTCCTCCTGAAATTTAAATTCTTAGGGCCTAAGTTGAAATCCAATTCCTAAGTAAAAATGAAAATTTCATGTCTCTAGATTATTTAGAACCAAAAATCACCTCATTCGAATCTCTATAAATCGAGAAATCACTAAAGTATAGAAGCATGTTCAATATTTCCATCCAATTGTCTCACTTTGATTTAATCCATAAATTTCAAATTAAACCTGAAAGCTCTAGATTTTCATGGAAGAGTAGGGAATTTTCTTAGAAAACCAATGCTTTAAAAATCGAGTAAATCGAAGGTTAAACGAAAAAGTTACAAACAAAAGAGTGAAAGGAGGTTGGATTTAGAAAAATAGAAAATCAAAAAAGAAAAAAATAAAAAATAAAAAGAACCTCTGCAGGTCATGAGACAATGCTGGCCTCGCAACCTCGAGGTTGCGAGGTGAGCGTTTGAGAAAAATGCTCGCCTCACGATCGCGAGGCGAGCGCTGAAAGCGATCGCGAGTGGCCAACTTGGCCACTCCAAATCACACATGAAACTTTGAAAATTCATAACTTTTTACACCAAATTTCAAAATTTTCACATTTGGTATCAATAAAAAGATAAAAGGAATCTCTACAACTTCTATGAAGGATTCAAAAACCAATTTAGCCTCTAAGAGAGTCAAAAACTACTTCAAAGTGATTGCCCAAAATAAAATTATCCTACACAGTAACAGAATTTCTAAAATCATATCTTTCAACTCAATGGCGCAAAAATGTTACATTTTACATCGATGGAAAGAATAAAAGACAATATACAACTTCCATGAAGAATGTAAAAATCAATTTAGTCTCTAAGGGAGATAAAATCTCTTTCAAAGCTACTACCTATAAAAAGACATTTCAAACAGTAACTGTATTTTTCCAAACCTTATAACTTCTTACTCCTAAGCCCAAAAATGACATATTATACATTAATGAAAAGATCAAAACCCAAACTACAAACTTCAAGAAGGTTTTTTGGTCGAATTCTGACTCTATGAGGGACAAAACTTCACTCAAACTTTCTGCCCATAATTGACATTTTGACAACACCTCCCCCAAACTTCAACCATCCATATTTCTTCAAACACCCACACAATTTACAACACCTGCACAAACACTTCAATCATCCATATTCTCCAATTCCCACATCCAAACACAATGTACAATACCTCATTTCAAAGCTATGCAAATCCTCCATAATTCTCAAGAAGGCTAAAGAAGCCAATCAATCCACATAAGTCCAGAAATTATCTAAAAAGGCAGCAACCACAATGCTACTCTTCTTGTCATTTTGAAACTATACAACATCACATTTTGATCAAACATATGCAAAATACAATAAAATTCAAAAGTTTTTCATTAACATCATCATGCAAGATTTTACAAAGCTTTAGTGGACACTTTTAGCCCAAATATATCAAAGTTTCGAAAAGTCAATTTACAAAGAAAGATAACATGAATAGTGATTTTTGCTCTAAAGTGCATCTAAAGCTTTGTTTCCAAAGAAAGGTTCAAAAGTAAAAATAAATAGGAGTAATGCCTCGATCTCGATGTGGTTACTCGTTTTCTCGCTTGTCGCTTGTGGATGGGAAGGGAAGAAAGGGGGTGAGCACGACGGCTCGTGGGTAACACATTAATAACCAAGAACAAGCAAAAACATTCTTTATTCATTTATTTTTAAAGCAAATTTCACATTAATCAATCATAATAGATATGATTCTCCAAAATTATCAACTTATCAAAAAAATTGATGAATTCAACATAATACAAGTCAAATATCACGTAAGCACATAGAAAGTGGTTCCAGTGGATCCGAAACAGAACGTACTACGCATTCCCGCAAAGCGGCCATGTGTAGCCATGAACTTATGGGAGTCCGTGAGGAGCTCCAATGCCGCTAGCGGGTAGGCGGGAGAAGCCTATAAATAGACAAGTGCACTTGACTCTTAAGGGACCACCACAAACCATAAAATCATGCATTTCACATAAGACACATAATTCACACATATTAGCCACAAATTGCTCTCTTCTGAAAGGAAATTTATATCACCTTCTTTACAAAATTTCACTTTCACATTTTTTCGAAATCCCATTTCTCATTCTTTTTCACTCGTCAAACAACTTTGCAAATATTTCCACAATTTATTAACATACAAAAGACACATAATAAAATTTGCAATCATCCCAAAAAGTAATAAATGCAAAAATTTGAAAGTTATTGGAAAGCATTAAGTTGCATTTATGGCAAGAAACTTCTTAGCTTATTAACTCAATTATTAAAATGTCACCCACCTTAAATCCTTTTGCTTTAAGCTTGATCAATTGGCCTTTCTTCTAGCTCCTCTTGCCTCACTTGACCTTCTTCAAAACCACAAAAATGCCAAATTACAAGGGATGCCAAGATTGAAAATCTAAGGAAGCAAAAGCATGTAATTCTTCCTATAACTACTATACCCATGCCTTTCCTAAGCCAATTCAACCAAAACTCATCAAAATTTTAAAGGGTTTTGAAAACAACTCACCTTAGAAAAGCCACCCACGAAATTTTGCTTCTTGCCTCTAATGAAAGATTAAACCTTCCTCTTTCTTTTTCTTTCTTGTAAAATCTAAAAAACACTCTTCTAAAGCAAGGAAAGGTGAAACCCTAACCTCTTCTTCTTCTCTTCTTCTCTTCACTCTCAACCGAAGCTCTCTCCCTTTCTTTTACTTGCCAATTTTCGTTCTTTACTTCATTCAAACATGACAAAAACGATGTTGTTTCCCCTTTTCCTTTAAAAAAATGAAAAAGACCTAAATACCCCTCCTTGCAAGCCTTAGTCCTTAACAACTTAAGTGAACTGCCCAAAACACCATATAAAACTCTCATTTAATCTTAATCCCACTATTTAATTTCCATCAACTTAAGCAATAAAACCTCAAATTATTCTATTCAAAAGAAATTAAGCAAACTCAACCTCAAAATAAATTGAAACATGCGTATGCAGTAAGAAAAGAATTCGGGGCCCAACATTTCTCTCCCCTTAAAAGAATTTTGTCAACGAAATTCTTACCTGAGTCATTGAAGAGATATGGATACTTCTCTTTCATAGTGTCTAATGGCTCCCATGTGGCATACGGGATACTTACAGTAAATTGTAATTGTGAATCTTTTGAAGGCAAAATCTCTCTTCGGGGTCATCACAAAAGCTATAGATCTAGAAGATCTCTTCAAAACCTTCCTAGGATGACCTTAATCCTACATCTCTAGTGAAAGTTATGCCTATTGTTTTAAAACCGGTACAATTATAAATTGTGGACTTATCAATGTCTTTCTATAATACATTTAGGCTTGAATGGAACTTGAAATGTACTCAGTAGAGAGAAAAAAAGAGAGTGATATGTTAGGGTGATGATTGAGGACATAAACATAAAAATGGATTGTCGTATATCAATTGATCAAATAGGGAATTTTCGAGATGGTATGAGAATGAAGATGAACCGATAATGATTAATGAGATTCCATTGAAATAACCCTACAGGGTAACACATTAACGTTTTATGATTTCAGAGTTGGACTTCAAAAAGGGGTCCAAAAAATATTCTATTTAGGAACCTCATAATGAGGTCAATTCAATGAACTTATTCTTTAATAAGCACCTATATATTAATTTAAGTATCTCCATACTTTAATTTATAAGATCAATTACATTTTTATAAGAAAAAATATAATATATGTTATTTTCAACATTTTATTAATATCACACCTTGATGAAAATATAACTAGGAATAATTTGAAAATAATACATAATTTTATATTGAATTCTATAATTATGATCTTATCATAATTTCAGTTACACTATAATTATTTTAGAGATTTTATCTTTAGTATTAAAATATAATTAACATAATACATAAAGATGAAGAATACTTGTGCTAATTAAATATAATGTCTTATATTAAAATTGCAACCAAGTGATTGGCTACAAGAACATAAACTAAAAATTTGTTGTTGTGCGAGAGGTTTTCTCAATCAAAATACTACACATAAATAATTGTTATTTGTTATATTATAACTTCATTAATAACATATTAATGAATTAAATTAGGAGTCATTTGGTTCCACTTTAATTTTTCTATTGTGGTTTTAGTTTTTTTTTCAATTTATATTTTCTTTTGAATAAAAATAAAAACCTATTTAATTGTTAATATCATTGTAGTTATATTTTTATCACTGATAATAATTACATATTAAATAAAACTTAAAAATAAACTATTTTTAATTTATAAATTTATTTTAATCT
>JANIHY010000005.1:27778019-27790277 GCA_027479065.1 Erythroxylum brevipes | reverse complement strand
ATAAATATAAAACCTTTAAAAATATAATTATAAAAAATGATAACTTGAAATAACAAGATCCTAAATACTTACAATATGAGTCCAATGCTTGTCTTGACCAATGATGATATTAGGTTTGTTCTTAAACATTCAATGTGTAAAATAAAGACTAGTATGGCACTAGTTTTATATTGAACTTTAACATTAGTTTGTTTCTATTTCTCCAATTCACAAAATCTAGTGAAAGACTGGCAATGTTTTTCTTTTGTGTCCAATGTAGATTATATTATGTAACTAGAATTTTCGTCTTCTTTTTCACACTTGACTTAAACGTCTGACAAGTGGGCCCCCTCTTTATACATCCCGTATATAGAAACCCAAGTAGCTCAAATCAATACTGAATTTCCATCATTTCTTCTCTTTTTAAAATGAATTTTCCTTAAATTAGCACATTTATGTACACAATCTGATATCACTCAATGCTTAATCAAGTAGGCATCTCTTATTTTTACTTTCTTTCTCAAGTGTCCACTCTCATTTCTTTCCCCTTGAAATCCCCTGCTTACTCTTATAAATCTATAGTTGATCTTTATAAGCTTGCTTATGTGACAATAGAGTAATGGTAATCAATTTGTCATTTATGGAAAAGGAATACATGTTCTAACATAAAAACCATGGGTTAGAGAGAAGGGCTCTCATCTCTCTGTTAGATCCTTAATTTCCCAACCTATTTAAACTTGGTTCAAAGAATTTGATTGCCTTTTCTAGTAACTTGTCTAAAGCTCATCTTCCTCGTACCTATTTTTTTGGGCCATTTTTTACTATTATGGGTAAGTCCAATCTCAACTTGTCCACCGTTCCCCTACCTCTACTGACCTTTTCCCCAAAACCTTACCCTCTACCTTAAATAATGTCCATAATTTTCCTCTCATCCTTACCTTAAGTAATCCTACTAAAACCACATCTCCCTACCTTGAGTAATCCCACTAAAACCACATCTCCATCTTCATACATGATTTTCCTCCCATCCTGACCTTGAGGAATTGTTGGAACCCCACCCTGGTGATTCACGTGTCCGACGTTCTACGTGACATCTGGACGTGTATCCCACGAGGGAGGAATTCTCCACCGAGTCAAACCTCAAAAACTAACTCATTTCACTTACTTTCGAACAGATCTTGAAAATTTCACCCTGATCTCCCTAAATAAAAAATGAAATTCTTAGGGCCTAAATTGAAATCCGATTTCTAAGCTAAAAAGAAAATTTCATGTCTCTAGATTAATTAGAACCAAAAATCACCTCATTCGGGTCTCTATAAATCGAGAAATCACTAAAGTACGGAAGCGTGTTCAATATTTCCATCCAATTGTCTCACTTCGATTTAATCCATAAATTTCAACTAAATCCCGAATGTCCTAGATTTTACATGAAAGGGTAGAGAAATTTCGTAGAAAACCAATGCTTCAAAAATCGAGTAAATCGAAGGTCAAACGAAAAAGTTACAAACAAAAGAGTGGAAGGAGGTTTGATTTTAGAACAAGTAGAAAATCAGAAAAGAAAAGAAAAGAAAAAAGAAAGAAAAAATAAATAAAATAATAAAATAAAATTTTATAAGGGCTTTTCGCCCTCTGCCTCGCGGCCTTGAGACCGCGAGGCAGCGCTTTCAGCGCTGTCTAACAACCTCATGGTCGTGAGACAAGCGTTTAAACACTCGCCCGAACGCTCTCCTGCGAGGCGAGCGGTGCTGAGTGGCCAGTTGAACTGGCCACTCCTGCATTTGGATTTTAGAAAATTCATATCTTTTCACACTGAATTCCAAAATTCTAAAATCTGGTATCAATAAAAAGCTAAAAGAAAACTCTACAACTTTTATGAAGAATTTAAAAACCAATTTGGCCTCTATGTGAGACAAAAACCTCTTCAAAATGGCTGCTTAAATTAAAATTATCTTACACAATGACAGAACTTCTAAAAATCATATCTTTCAACTCAATGGCTTAAAAATGTCACATTTTATATCAATGGAAAGATAAAAAGAAAATATACAACTATCATGAAGGATGAAAAAATCAATTTAGTCTTTAAGGGAGGTAAAAACTCTTTCAAAGTTACTGCCAATCAAAAGACATTTCAAATAGTAACTGTATTTTTCCAAATCTTATAACTTCTTACTCCTAAGCCCAAAAATGACATATTATACATCAATTTAAAGATCAAAACCTAAACTACAATCTTTAAGAAGATCTTCCAATCCAATTCAAACTCTAAGAGGGTCAAAAGCTCAGTCAAAGTTTCTGCCTATAATGTTAATTTTGACAACTTCTCCTCTAAATTTACACTAGCCAAAATTTTCAAATTTCAACCCATTTTTTCCAACACCTGCATCACCACTTTAATATCTACTTTCTCCAACTCCCTCAATCAAAGCTAGCAAGCAATACATCACACACTTTCTTCATATTCATCAAGAAGGCCAAAAGAGCCATAATAAACCACATCAACTCAATATTGTCTCCCAAATTTCAGTAACCACAAACCTACTCTTCTAGCCATTTTCAAACCATACAACAATACATTTTGAGCAACCTACACAAAATACAGTAAAACCTAAATCTCTTTCATTGACATGAAAGTGTAAGTTATTACAAAGCTTTAGAGGACATTTTAGCCCTAATTACATCCAAAAGTTTTAAAAGTCAAAGATACAATGAAATAGTTTCATGCACAGTAACTTTTCTCCAAAATGCACTCTAAAGCCTTGTTTCCCAAAAGATGACTTCAAAAGTTAAAACAAACAGGAGTGCTGCCTGGTTCCGGTGCAGTTACTCATTTTCTAGCTCGTCTCCTGCAGAGGGAAAAAGGGGGGTGAGCTCGACGGCTTAGTGGGTAACGGTTTAATAACCAAGAACAAGCAAGCAAAACTTTTTAACAATAAATTTCAAAGCAAATTTTACAATAACCATTTTTGCCATAAAGAAATTCCCAACATTCCCAATTGATCAAAACATTCACAATATCAACATAGACAAAGCAATATCACATAAGCACATAGAAGATGGTTTTGGTGGATCCAAATGAAACGTACTACACATTTCCGTGAAACGGTTATGTGTATCCGTGAACTTATGGGAGTCCGTGAGGAGCTCCAATGTCACTAGCGGGCAGGCGGAAGAAGCCTATGAACAGACAAGTGCACTTGACTCTTAAGGGACCACGACAAACCATAAAATCATGCATTTCATATAATACACATAATTCACACATATTAGCCACAAATGGCTCTCTTCCGAAAGCAAATTTATAATATCACCTTCTTTACAAAATTTCACTTCCACATTTTTTTTCCGAAATCCCATTTCTCATTCTTTTTCACTCGTCAAACAACTCTTGCAAATATTTCCACAATTTATTAACATACAAAAGACACATAATATAATTTCCAATCATCCCAAAAAGTAATAAATGCAAACATTTGAAAGTTATTGAGAAGCATTAATTTGCATTTATGGGAAGAAACTTACTTAGCTTATTAACTCAATTATTAAAATGTCACCCACCTTAAATCCTTTTGCTTTAGGCTTGATCAATTTGCCTTTCTTCTAGCTCCTCTTGCCTCACTTGACATTCTTCAAAATCACAAAAATCCCAAATTACAAGGGATGTCAAAATTGAAAATCTAAGCAAGCAAAAGCATGTAATTCTTCCTATAACTACTATACCCATGCCTTTCCTAAGCCAATTCAACCAAAACCCGTCAAATTTTAAAAGGTTTTGAAAACAAATCACCTTAGGAAAACCACCCACGAAAATTGCTTCTTGACTCTAATGGAAGATTAAACCTTCCTCTTTCTTTTTTTCTTCTTGGACAACCCTTAAAATCCTTCTTCTAAAGCAAAGAAAGTGAAACCCTAGTTTTCTTCTCTTCTTCTTCTTTCCTTTTCCACCAAAAACTCACTCTCTCCTTTTTACTTGAAAAAAATTCGTTCCCTTCCTTCACACATACGACCACAAGCCTTTTGTTTCCCTCTTTCTTCTTTTAATTAAGTTAAAAAGACGAAACTACCCCTCCTTATAAGCCTTAAACTTTAACAACTTAAGTAAACTTCCTAAATTGTCCCTACACGTCTTATTCCTTTATTTTTTTCTAACAACATATAAAACTCTAATTTAAACTTAATCCCCCCATTTAAATTCCATCAACCTAAGCACTAAAACCTCAAATTATTCTAAACAAAAGAAATTAAGCAAACTCAACCTCAAAATAAATTGAAACATGCTTATTCAGTAAGAAAAGAATTCGAGGCCCAACATTTCTTCCCCCCTTAAAAAAATTTCGTCCTTGAAATTCTGACCTGAGTCATTGAAGAGATATGGATACGTCTCTTTCATAGCGTCCAATGGCTCCCATGTGGCCTCTTTCACCGAATGGTTTCTCCATAAGACTTTTACTAGCTGAATTGTCTTGTTCCTGAGAACCTTTTCTTTAGTATCCAAGATCTGCACTGGAAGCTCCTCATAACTCAAATCATCACTCAACTGAACTTCAATGGCTTGAATAACGTGAGAAGGATCTAATCGGTATCTCCTCAACATAGAAACATGAAAGACATCATGAATCTGTGATAGCTTAGGAGGTAATGCTAACTTGTAAGCCAATGGACCAATCTTCTCCAGAATCTCATAAGGCCCCACATATCGTGGACTTAGCTTACCCTTCTTCCCAAATCTCAGAATTCCTTTCCAAGAAGATGTCTTAAGGAAAACTTTTTCACCGACCTCATACTCCATTTCCTTTCGGTGAGCATCCTCATAACTTTTTATCCTGTCTTAAGATGCTTTTAGCCTATGCTTTATCAAGTTGACCTTATCAACTGTCATCTGAATCTCCTTTTTTATCCCAACACACCGGAGTCCTACATCTCCTCCCATACAGAGCTTCATAAGGAGTCATCTGAATGCTCGAATGATACTAATTATTACGAATTATTGTAAGCAAATTCGATCAATGGCAAGTATCCATCCCATGCTCCTCTAAAATCCATCACACATGCCCTGAGCATTCCCTCGAGGTTCTGAATGGTCCTCTCATATTGTCCTAGAAGACTTTCATTTAAATATCAATATCTTTGAAAAACATCACAATTGAATGCAGTTCGAGAGATGGTGATGATGAGATGTTTTAGCTTGAAGTTCTCAGCTAGAGTCATGTCCAATTGGTTTCTATAATGCTCCAATGTTCCTTATTGTTCATAATCGAATCATGAAACCTACATTATGACCCAAACATAGCTAAGCCCTGAAAACAAACTAGAGTTAAACTTTTTTTTTTTTAAGATTGCAGCTTTGCCTTTAGTATACTCTTTAAAGGGGGGAAAACATTAGATGAAAGTCTTATAGCTTATAAACTTTCATACAATTCAGGAGACAGTGACAGTGAGAGGTAACAAATTGAATCTTAGGGCTAGATTCATGTCAAACTAGTTTCTATAATGATCTAATGTTCCTTACTATTCATAATTGAATCTTGAAAGTTACATTGTCACTCAAACATAGCTAAACCCTGGAAATAACCTAAAGTTAACTTTTTTTGAAAGTTACAACTTTGTGTGTAGTTACATGTATGAATTTCGATTTCATGTACCTCAATAATGTACCCCCTTATTAGGCTAATAAAAAGACAGTAAAACTTGATTTATCACTTCAAATATCAAGATTCTTCAAATTTGTCTTTCAAGTTTTTATTACTTAATCTTAAATGTTAATCAACACTTTGCATCACTTCATTTTTCAATTTGTTGCATCATTTTAGACATTAAATGAAAGTCTTCTAGCTTATAAACTTGCATGCAATTTAGGATACAGTGATAGTGAGAGGTAACAACTTGAATCTCTCAGCTAGAGTCATGTCAAACTAGTTTCTATAATGATCTAATGCTCCTTACTATTCATAATCAAATCATGAAAGTTACATTGTCACCCAAACATAGCTAAACCCTGGAAATAGCCTAGAGTTAGCTTTTTTTGAAAGTTACAGCTTTTCTTGTAGTTACATGTATAAATTTTGGTTTCATGTACCTCGATAATGCATCCCCTTATTAGGCTAAAGCCTTGATTAATATAAAAAATTTTAATGTATAAAAGAAAGTAAAACTTGTTTTATCATTTCAAATATCAAAATTCTTCAATTTTGTCTTTCAATTTTTAATTACTTAATCTTAAATGTTAATCAACACTTTGCATCACTTTATTTTTCAATCTGTTGCATCATTTTAAACATCCAAATCTTTGAAACATTTCCTTAACGTTTTGGTATTTTGGATGGAAGATTTAATAGTTATGTATTTTTAAACCATTTTGAATATTTGTCCACTTACTTTAACTCATTTGGAACTCTTCAAATTTATGGATGAAGTATCTTAATTAATGAATTATTACTACTATATTAACTGCAAGATTGGGGATAGTATAGGCCAAGAAAGAACCTTGTCTAGATTTACTTTTATTTTGGATTTTGTTTGCAAAAACATCACCAATATTATTCTACCTTGATGAAGCATAAAGACTCTCCACGCTATCACTTTTGCGTATTATACAAATTTTTAGTGAAATTCTTCTACTCTTCTTACCCTGCCTTTACTTTGCTCATGTTATATCAACTTGAGTTTCTTTTTTTTCCTTTTACTTAAGCAACTAGCATTAACATTATAAGTCATAATTTGATAGATCATGTTTGAACTTGAAGTGTTCAAAGCACAATAGAGTGGTTTGAACAAATTGAGATTCATCAATTCTAAGTTCATGCAATTCAATGGGTGAAACAATTAAAGAAAAGTAAGAAAACTAGATATAAGGTAGAAACAGTGAATCAAAATTTTGTAGACTGATAACCTGAAATATTCTCAAGTTACCAAGATATATAGTTATTAAATCGGTATTGCCGCATAAACATTTCTGTTAGAGTAGTAGATACTGCGAATGTAAGAGATATTGGTACGAGATTGTTAGCTATAGAAGTTTTCAACCATGAGTATTGAAATGCAATCACGCATTTTTCTTTTCTAAAACGGAAGTAGCTTAAATCACAAGAATTCCTATTGAATTTATTCAACTTCACTAGGTTTGTCTGTATCCTCCCATAGTAAACGGAATTTGTTGTACTTTTGCTAAACCAACATGTCCTTGCATTCCATCTCTTGCATATTGTTGCCACATTAGCTGCTCCTCCATCAACAACTTTTGTTTCTTTTCCATGTCAGACATTTGTACGTATGGTGGCGGAGCAACGGCAACTGAAGCAGCGAATGGATCTATGTTTCCCGTTGCTGCGTCGCTACCATCTTCAGGGGTAGGTGGGGGCAGCGCCAGCATTGCTGGCCTTCCTACAGACCCTAAAGCAACGCTACTAGCACTTCCACTAGCTGTAGAAGACATCGATTGTGTCATTGTTCCTTGTTGGTACATTCCATCAAGCATCAGCATATCAAAACCACCAGGAAGGTCTGCCTTCTGATTAGATAAATGACTAGCTGATTGAACTAAAGCTGTTTCCCAGTCTCCGTCTTTAAATGCTTCCCAAGCAGGAGGACCAGTAGGGCCAACTGTTGCAGCTCCGTCAAACAAGGCCAAAGCAAATCTATTTGTTTGATCATCTGTTGATATATGTTGTCCCAAGTTCAATAAATCAGCTTCCATTGAAGTCTCGGTTTGTTGCCTTTCCTCTTCCTCGGGTTCTTCCCTCGTTTCCTCCAAAGGAGCCTCGATAATTTCTTCAGGCGGTGGTAATGCCTTTATTGAATTCATATCTTCTTCAATCAATTCTGCTTCTTCCATCTCGACCGTCTGACTCTCGGCTTCAACACTGACAATATTATTATCACTTTGTAATAGTGCGGACTTTTCCCTTATAAAATCATCCATCACCTGAAGCTTCTTCTTTGTTATTTTCTCAATTTCTGGGTAGTCTGAAGAACGAGCAATCCCAACCGTCTTGCACCAACCATGGAAATCGTCAAGCTCATCAAATTGCTTTGAGGCACGACAACATATCTCATAGACCTTAATCGATTCAGTGATCTCCAGCCCCATGAAACGATCAATCAATATACCAAGTATTTCAGTTACGTGGTAATTCAATCGAAAACTTTCTTTCACAATTGGATAGAGGGCAACAATAACGACTCTGTTGTACTTGGCTGCACCTGATCAACAGAAATACGTAGTTGATTCAGAAGGGTGCAAGTAGAGAGGATAGCGTAGGTTAGATATAGATGAGCAAGGTGGCAAATAGTAAAAGAATTGGAAGTTTAATTATTTTTTAATTAAGATTTACTTATGAGGTAACTGGATTGCCATTACTACTTCCTACAAGCTAATGGCATTTCCGAATATGGCTGAAGATTAAAGAAAGGAACCTGTTGGGCGGCATGACAAAAAGCGGTCTAGCATTTGTAGCATATGTTGTATCCTCGAAAATAAAAGTTGAGTTTTGGTTTGATGAACAGAAGCAGATTTGGAGTTCTCATGACTGTTATTGTCCCCATCAACATCGGGATGATCTTCCTCAAACCCGAAGCCACTCCGCTTCCCGCGACGCCCTTGCATCCTGAACTCAAGCCTTTGGTCAAGATATAGCGCATAAGTGCGCACAAATGCAGAGTAGTCCCACGAATCAGACCTTGAAGTGTCACGAAAATCAGACAAGTTTAGAAGGCGAGTTCCACGCCTAGTTGCAAAGAAAATCTCCTCCTCGTAAGCTTGATCGCCATCAGCAAGAAGGCGTTGAACTAACATGAGCGTCTTTAATGCCACTATCCAGTTTTTGGTCTTGTTAAGTCGGCGTGAGATCAAACTCACACATGCACCAACATAGGTGCGAGAATAAGATGTTAAACTTAGTATTTCCCTAATGTGTCTCTCATCTGCTGGGTACTCTTCATGCCTAGTTGCCTTCACAATGGCCACCTCAAGATCAGAAAGTGATTCACTGGTATTAACTTTGGCCAGCCCTATGCTAGTTTTGTCCTTCACCGCCCCTATGGCTTTTTTAATCTTGCTTGGAGCCATCGTTAAACCAACTATTCCTTCTCTTCAACAACTGGCAATTGTGTGAGAACTGATAACCAGAAGGATTAGATGCATAGGCAGGCAGCTTTTTTACAATCATAAAAAATTAATGATTTTAAGATCAAATTAGGTTATGAAATGTTTTTTTCAAATCACGAGAAAACACAACTTTATTTGCTCCAAAGCA
The DNA here is from genome assembly GCA_027479065.1 of Erythroxylum brevipes. Classification (NCBI taxonomy): domain Eukaryota; kingdom Viridiplantae; phylum Streptophyta; class Magnoliopsida; order Malpighiales; family Erythroxylaceae; genus Erythroxylum; species Erythroxylum brevipes. Next base: position 27,781,047 of record JANIHY010000005.1, on the reverse strand, counting down.
GAAAATGTAGACCAATTTGTCAAACATTCTTATCTGTAGTTGAACAAAAAATACATTGTTATCGGCAATACAATATTAACAAAGCCTCTAATTATATGAGGACTTCAATTATCCTTTTTAGAATGCTAAGAAAGTTAAACGTATAATGCCAATTTCCAAATGAGCGGATAAGAAAATGTAAAAACTAGAATCGCATGAAACGAATCTGCGCATGTGGAACAAAATTAGCAATCTCTTGTTACGCAGTAAAATCTGTTCTCACCTGCACCGGAACCAATTTTTACAACAGTACGTAAATCCAAGGTGATCTTTGCCCTTATCAGAAACATGTAGAAGGAAGGTAAGGACAAGGAGGAAAAAGAAAATGGTAAGGAATAGGTGAATGCAGCAGAAGAAAAGAACAAAAGAAAAACAAAGGTTCCCTCGTCTCTCTCTTTCTCAACTTATTAACAAGCCATTAAATGCCCTACATTACTGCACGAAATTGTGGATGTTCAATGGGAGGTCAAGAGCTACCTGGCATTGTCAATTGGTTGCCACAACTGTCATCTTAAAATTGTTAAGTAATTTCATTCATCAAAATAGTTTGAACTTGGGCCACCAATAATTTGTCGATGTTAACAACTTAAAAAAACAAAGTATAATTTGCAGTTGTGATATTTATTCATATAAGCCATTCTTTCTTATTATTCTTTTTTAAGTAAAAGAATTTTTATTGAAAAAATTAAATCTTTTACAGCACTATAAGGATATTGTGTCTGAAGTAACTGTAACTCCTACTTCAAATGCAAAGAATATAATTACATCAAATTCCAATTGATCCTCATATTCGGGTTTGGTCCCTTGTAGATACTTTGTATGCCATCAAGATTTCTATGACCTAGCTTAAAGTTTTATCTATCAAAACATGTAGATCTGCAGAAGCTTTTGTGTGTTCTCTAATATTCCTCTCCCTACATGGCACAGATCGATGCAACAAGTTAGAACTATTTTGCAGATGCTTTTGCAGATGCCATTATCTTGCTTCAATTTGCTAGCAGTACTGCAGCTTCCTCGTTTAGGGATACTACTCCAATCACTTTTCGCAAAGTACAGTCATCAGCACGTGCTTGAGAGTAATAACATTGGAAGTATAAATGAGCAATGGTTTCAAAAGAAGATTTACAAATAGAACTAAGATCCTCCGTCCAATATTATTCTGTCTTGTTCTATCAAATCAAATCTCAACCATTTATATTGTGGGACTCACGCAGGGTCCACGCGGGACCTACGCAGGATCCACATAAATAAACGGATGAGATTCATTGGACACAATAATACACCATAATATTGGACAGGAGATCTGGACTCTTACAAATAGGGCATAAGTATTCGGGACTATTAAAGCATCTACCTTATTGTTCAATCTATTTCTTGCAATAAGCTAACTATTAAATGAAGCATTAGGAATTAAAGTTTTATGCTAGATCAAATCATACAAAAAGACCTTTTGAGAGTTGGCCTTAAAGATTTGAAAGCAAGAATTATTTGTGAAGTCAGGGGAGGAACACTACATCCATATAACTCTGTCATCTTTAAAAATGTTGGGATGAAGAAAATTTAATACAAGATTTCAGATTAATTTTGTAATTAATCAATACACCTAAGATTGCAACATACTATATTCAATAATTGTATAGACAAATACCTGAAAATTGTGGAACAATTAAATCCATTGTTGTTTTTCATGAAGTGACGTGACAGAAACGCAGAGGATTAGCTACTGCTATTCTAAACCCAAATCGGCAAAAAAACATATACAGTTCTTAATGGAGCGACTGTATTCAAAGTTGGCTAGCAGTAGGGCCTTCTGTGTACTACAAAACATAGGTCAAGTCTACCTATCATAGCAAACCCATGAACACAGGCCCAATGACTTGTTAAAAAGATAATTAACAAGCTCAATTATCTTGACATCAAATTAATTGGGGTTTGTACAAAATTATGTTTATTATGCTAGTCCACAAAATTAATGACAATAGAAACAAATTCTCATATTAATATAACAATATGTGGCCACAATAGGATGTCAAAGAAGAACCAACAATTTCTCAATCATAAGTTCAAAATGAGGTTACAAGTATCTCAATAGTATAGAAATCAGACTTGATAGGAGTACTAATAACATATATGCAAGATACCCATACCTCAATAATCTAAACAGAATATGTCATAAGGAAATGCACACAAAATGGTAATCCGTTTGTGCAATTCCAAATAAAATGGCCTAAGCATCCACTCAAGATACTAACTGAGATTTTACAAAGTATCTCATAATAACAAGATGAGACTAGGTACAAAATGTCTTCAACAAAATGCCATATATACATGCAAACATTTAAACATAGTATATCAATAAAGTATATGGCAATAATGACAATAGCAACACTTATAAGCAAAAGTATTTAGATTGAATAACAAAATAGTCAAATACAATGTTGCTATCAAAATTAACATAAAAGATAGACTCCCACTAATCCAAGGTATCAAAAGATTTAAATAGACTCAAACGAGTTACGTGACTCACAAAAGCCTTAGGAGGCGCTTGGTTTATATAGGGGAATGGTAATAGGAATGGGAATTGGAATGAATATAGTGAGGAATGCGAATGAATGTTATCATTATAATTATGACGGTTGGTTAAGAGGAAGGAATGATTACCAATACCATTGATAGTAGTTGGTTTGTAAAAAATAATGTAATTAATTAATTACAATGTATTAATTAATTAAAATATTGTAGTTAATTAATTAGAGTATTTTAATTAATGAATAAATTAAATTTCAATTAATTATATTATAACTAATTAATTATTTTTAATTAATTATAATGTAATTAATTAATTATAATATTTTAATTAATTATATTGTAACAATATTTTAATTAATTATATTTTAATTAATTAATTAATAACAATATTTTAATTAATGAATAATTATATTTTGATTAGTTATATTTTAATTATTAATAATATTTTAATTGATAATAA
>JANIHY010000005.1:27676360-27698174 GCA_027479065.1 Erythroxylum brevipes | reverse complement strand
ATTATAATTTTAATTAAAGTTTAATTGAAATTAGAATTTAATTTCAATTAAATTATGAAAATTGTAATTTTAATTAAAGTTTTATTGAAATTAAAATTTAATTTCAATTAAATTAAGAAAGTACCTAAAGTCTATTATAAATAGCTTAGGCTACAAAAGAGCTAACACTTCTTACCTAACTCTTTTCATAATAGTTATAAAGTTCTTTCAATATGTTTTGTAGATACCATTAGAGTACCAATGCTTGTGTGGCTACGATAGTTAAGATAAGCCAATTTTAGAAATAATTTGAGAAAAATGATAAGAAAAAGGGTGAAGTTTTGGAAGGCATAAATTATGTTTCACACTTTATTATATTTTATATGTTAATCATCTTATAGAATTTAAGTGATCTTGACTGTAGAAAATTATAAAAAATGATTTTTTAATTATTCCACAATGCACAAGTTTAGATCTCACCCCAATTTCCTAACATGTTTGTCATAGCTTTATCTCTTCTTTCATGTCAAATATAATTCACTGAGTTTTGTCATGTATACGTAAATTTTAGGGAGTGCTTGGTTTATGAGTTTGAGAATGAATCAATAGGTATGGAATGAATAACACGTGATTGGTTTTATATTATGATTATAGGAACAATGCTTTCATATTTGACTTTCAGAGATTAGTCCATACCTTAAAAATGTGAAAGAAATGAGTTTCATTCCTCACCCAGAAGTAAGTGTCACGAATGTGATAATCTTTGTCACGTCTGTGATAAGAAGTGTCACAGGCGGGACAATTCTTGTCACACCTTTGACTTACTTCTTCTTTTTAATTAAATATAATTAAAATTTAATTAATTAATTCTAATATAATTAGTTAAAATATAATTAATTAACTATAATATAATATAATTAATTATATTATAGTTAACTAAAATATACTTAATTACAATATAATTAATTAAAATATAACTAACTAATTACAATATAATTAATTATTAATTAATTAATTGAAATATAATTAATTAATTAATTATAATGTAATTAATTAAAATATTATTCGTTAATTACTTAAAATATAACTTCATTTGTATTATCAGATGAATGTAAGTTGTATTAAACTATGTTACTTGATTTTACTGTTGTAATAAAATGGTGGATATTACAGTTGTGTCGATAAATTGTACAATATTTTGGATAATTAATCTATATTTTGAAGATATTATGTAACTAATGATATGTTGATGCAAGAAAATACTACAGTATTTTTTTCTTCAAGAGCTATTGAAAAGGAAAAATCGCAATATACTTTATTTTAAATATTTTGTCATTATAATTAGGGTGTATAAATTAAAAATAATTATTTAAAATATATTTAAAATTTGCTATAAAACAAAATTTTAACAAATTTTTATTTCTTAACATTTTTAACAAACCAACCACCATCAATGGTAATGGTAATCATTCCTTCATCTTAACCAACCATCATCATTATAATGATTATATCCATTCTCATTCCTCACTATGTTCATTCCCATTCTCATTCTCATTCCCCTCTATAAACCAAGCGCCCCCTTAAATAGATATGATTTGTTGAGATTGTTGAGGAAGAATAGGTCTGAAGAAGCCATCACGCTTCCTACCCTACAAGAATCCTTGAGTGAGTTATCTTTTGATTTTCATTTAAATTTACCCATTGCTCAAAAAAAACGGGGTCAGGTTGTGTAAAAACCATTCTATTACTAACTTTGTCTCTTATAATTCCTTGTCTCCCTCCTATAGAGCCTGTCTTTTCTCTTTCTTTTATGTCTATTCCGCAGGATTGGCAGGAAGCTATCACAAATTCAAAATGGAAAGAAGCTATGGTAGAAGAAATAAGAAACCTCGGAACTAGCTGCTTCTCCAAGCAATAAGCTAGTTGGTTGCAAGTGGGTGTTCACAATAAAACACAAAGCTGATGGTTTGATTGAAAGATTGATTTGTGGCAAAGGGATTCACTCAGAATTATGGAGTTGATTATCAGGAGACATTTGCACCTGTTGCAAAAATGAACACAATCAAAATTTTACTATCATTTGCAGCTAACTTGGATTGGGATTTGCAACAATTTGATGTGAAAAATGCATTCCTATATGGAGACTTGGAAAAAGAAGTTTATATGGAGATTCCTCTTGGGTTTGATAATGAAAGAAATCAAGGAAAGGTGTGTAGATTGAAGAAAGCCTTGAATGGGTTAAAATAATCTCCAAAAGCTTGGTTTGACAGATTCAACAAAGCCATGATCTTTTTTGGGTATCAACAAAGCAATGCTGATCATACCCTCTTTTGAGACACTAAGAGGGTAAGATCACTCTTTTTATTGTTTATGTTGACGATATAGTGATGACACGAGATGATAAAGAAGAAATGGCTCAGCTGAAGGAGCTCTTGGCTCAAGAGTTTGAGATCAACTTGGAAAGTTACAATACTTCTTAGGAATTAAAGTTGCAAGATCAACAAAAGGAATCTTCATTTCTCAGAGGAAACACATGATGGATCTTTTGGAGGAAATTGGTATGTTGGGATGTAAACCAGCAAAATCACCTATTGAGAGCAATCATAAGTTGCAAGCAGGAACTGAAAAATCAATTGATAAAGGCAGATATCAAAGATTGGTTGGTAGGCTTAACTATCTTTCTCACACCATAAAAGATATTGCTTATTTAGTTAGCGGTGAGCTAGTTTATGCATTATCCTAGAGAATCTCATCAGCATGCTGTCTTTTGCATTTTGCAATATTTAAAGTCAGCCCCAAGAAAAAGTCTTCTTTTTTAGAAACATGGTCATCTTTGAATTGAAGCCTTTACAAATGCGGATTGGGCTGGATCTCTAGATGATAGAAGATCCACTTCTGGTTATTGCACACTTGTGGGAGGTAATTTGGTCACTTGGAGAAGCAAGAAACAGAGTGTGGTTGCGAGATCAGGTGTAGAAGCAGAATTCAGAGCTATGGCTCAAGGTGTCTGTGAACTTTTATGGCTACAGAAGTTGCTAGCAGAGTTGAAGTTGGCTAGAGAAGACAAGCTATCCTTGTATTGTGATAACAAAGTTGTAATTAGTATTGCTCAGAATCCTGTTCAACATTACCGGACGAAGCACATCGAAATTGATCGACATTTCATCAAAGAAAAGTTAACTGATGGTATCTTAAGCTTGTCCCACGTAATGTCGAAAAGATAGCTAGCTGATGTTTTCACAAAAGGACTCAATAGTCGAGCCTTTCATACCATAGTTTGCAAGTTGAGCATGTGTAATATTTTTGCACCGACTTAAGGGGCAGTGTTGGCTATTACGTATAATTAAGGGTAGAAGTGTATTTTCCAAATATATATATATACTATATAGTTTTTTTGTATATAAACCTAATTGTATTCTTACGTTTAACGCAAGTGTGATAATAAGATTATCGCTTTCACAAATCTTCATAAAGTAAGAGGAAGTTGTAGTTGTACTATAAAATGACATCGGCAAACTTTTTTTTCATTTTAGAAGATCCTCAAGGTTTACTACAATGGTATGAGGAGAAGTAGCTTAATTAGAAATGCTGCTGCTATGAGGAATACAAGGGAGAGTGGTGGGAAGAATATATATCATCCTTGTTGCCATTGGTGAAGAGAAGTGATGCCGATAGGAAAATTATAGGAAAAAGAGAACAAAACAGATAGAACCCCATATAAACAAAAAGAAGAAACAGACAGCTCCCAAGGAATAGGAAAGAAGAGGACAGATTCTTAAAGGAAGATATGGTTTCCGGAGATGATAAGATAATTTGGAGAAAGGAGAAATTTATAGGTAGAGTTTTAAATTAGGTTACCATGTGAATTAAGGGAATTGGGTAAATTAAATTAATCCTAATAACCAATGTACTTATTTATATACTAAGTTATTTGCATACATCATAGTTAAACATTTTTTAACACTACCGAACTAAAGTTTGAGGACTGATTTGCACCTCATCCCATGAAAAAGAAGGATAAAAAGAAGGAGCAGATACTTCATGACAACCATAATACCCCCTTAGTTATGATGCAGATCAAACAGATAGTGTTACTAAAAGGAAGACAAAAAAAGAGGAATCAAGAAGTTTACTTTTCACGACATGCTCTCTCAGTAGATTCGGCAAAATTATTAAATGCAGAAGCAACACGTCTGAGGAAGACATCATGCCCACTAAAATATTCTCCTTCTCTCTGTGACAATCAAGTTTAACCATCCAGTTATGCGAAATTTTAAAAGAGGAATAAATAAAGACTAATTACTGGAACCCAACCTGAAGAAGATAGACAGAAATAGGAAGTAATCTCTTCAAAATATGTAAGAGCCTAGATCCCAACTGTGACACAAGAAGAAAACTTGCAAGTTGTGAAGCAGAAGATGGAACATTCAAACATAAAACAGAGAGAAATCATAGGTAAACTACATCACTTGTGATTCCTAAGGCTATTTGCAAGAAAAGTACAAAAGTACTCACACATACACTTTCAGTAATTGTGTGAATAATTCAATTCAAAAGATGTCCCACTGTTGAATATGATTTTGCAATCCGATTCTGTTACTAAAATGAGTCTTGGAATGTTGACCCCAAAAGAAATTATTCTTGTCTGGTGAAAGAAAGTAGATGAAATGGACTATGTGAAAAGCAGACATGATAATCAAGTCATTTATTTTCTCTTTTATTTCTTAAAACATTGTCCAGAAAGTGTTGTTTCTTCAACTACAAAGATGGAAGATGCTAAAATGGGGAAAAAAAAAAAGAAAAGAAAAAGGAATCAGTTCACAAAAAAGGAAAGAGGGATAACAAGGGTAGAACATTGGAACATCTATTGAGGAATGTCTTCAAAGAAAATATCTGAATCTCTAAGCTGAATTTGCACTTTGTTTTTACTGATACCAAAAAAGAAATAGTTCCGTATATCAATCAGACTATTTATTTCTATGAATTCATAAATTTTAAGTTTTTCAGATAATCTTAAAAATTTTGATTTTTCTGCAAGCATATCTAAGTAGATATCTCTCCAACTTTCATCCAATACACTATTGTGAAGAATCCCAACTAACACGATCTTTCAGTAAAATCTGTCCTTTGGTTGCATGGTAGGCCCCCAAATTACCTAAATTGAAAGACATGGAAAATGTGTCAAAAGGGAAGTACAGTGTTTGCTTGGTCTGGCTCTTGAATCCCATTGGAAGACTTTGTTGAAGATTTATACCACATGAGGCCAATTCCTAAAAGTGCTCAAGAAAGAGAGCACTTTGGTCCAAGTGTTTATGTATGTTTTAAAGAAAATCCATTCGTATAACTGATAAGCAAACTGCACTGCTGCCCACTTAATATGGAAGCTGTACTCCAACTACAGTAATCAACTCGTAATTTTCTAAGTAATAAAAGTTCCAGTTTAAGATTAAAAAAGGAAAATAAAGAAGGTACAGCAGGGGAGAAGTGAGAAAAAAAAAAAAAAGAGGGACTCATTCCGAGAGAAAGCATCACTTATACCTGATGAAGAAAAGGTTCAAATGTATCTCGAGCCTTTGAAACAGCTATAACGCATGCTGTCCTGAAAGCCAAATATTAAAAACAACAAAGTATATAGAAAAGAGAAGAAAGAAGTAGGTAGAACTATTTAAAGGCAAATGTTTGGCAAATTGTGAACGTTTGGCAGAACAACATTGATTTAGCAATAAGATTATGGTTACCTGGAGTAGTTAGTTCCATCATGAATATCTTCAACTCCACATGCATTCACTATTTCTTCACGAGTGATTTGTGGACATTTGATTCCTCCAACGACAAAACGAAACTCTGCCATGGCACGATGATATTGTGCACCTCCATAAAGGCGCATCCCTGCATTCTACATGCCGAAAAGGACTGATATTTTGAGATGGAAGATAGTTGCCATCTAATAAAATAACCATCAGAAGAAAACATCAAATCTTATGCCGTAAAAGGCAGGTAGAAATCAAAGTTCTATGGTTTCCAATGATTAATTGCAGAGGAGATAAATAATAAGGATTAAATTCCATGAATCAAATTGAATTAAAGGATTTAGGAGATATTTCTGGGAAAATAATCTCTGCCTTATAAGGTCCAGTCAAACATGGAAGCAGTCAGATCTATCCTATTGCCATGCTGATAATTACTTGTAAGTAAACTAAAAAGTAGAAAGATTGAGAAATGAAAAAACTGAATTGTACCGGTACACATTTCTAAAAAAAACATAAACATATTGAACTTTAAACTTGTAGAATTACCCAAAACCATCTAATCTAAGACATGAGAAGGGCCAAAAGAGGAAAAGAACAAGTGAGAAAGAGATTTATGGACCCTATACCAAAATCTAGAGCATAGGAAAACTTTTGTTTTAGTCAATGTTAGAATTTAGGAATTTAGGATAGACTGTGCATTAATACTGTTAACTGTTGTTATGAGCTGCTATTAGCATGTTATCTGTATATATTATTTTAGGTCTTAGATTCGACCTTCCACGTATATCACATGTAACAGTAGTAGTTTATCATGCCAAAATAGTTATTTCTGAATATTAACACGAGGCAATTAGTCCATATTTCTGAAGTTTTCTTTAACATTTCTCTTAGGCTTAGTTTACAGCAATTAAAACTAATCTGACCTGTCTAACATTTTCTTAACTCCAATTTATGAGATGAGAATTTTGATATAAAATCCTACTTCCAAATGCAGCACTTTCCTCTTGAGACCTGAGATGAGTGAAATATTTATGGAACTTACAGGTATTAGCTTGTAGGGGAATTGAAGACCATCAGTACCCACAAACACTCCTCCATTTGTTCTTTCATCTTGCAGTGTTTCCCCTGAAAAGACAAATGACTATTTTAAGGTTCCTAACACCAAGATAATTGCTAATTTGATGGAAACAAAAAGAATGATGGAGTAACTTTCATGTTAATGAAGCCATAAGAGTATATTATTTACCAAGCTTTAACATCAACTACTGTAAAGAAATCGAATAATTACCAAACTTATCAGGAGGTGCAACAACTGTCCCTTTCAAGAGCAAGGACAACTGAACAAGCAAATTATATGTCAGCAGTTGCAAATAAACAAGGAAAGAAACCAAGGATTAGGAATCAATGTCATTGTCCCTGTCAACAACTGTCACAAACGCAAGCAGAGAGAGAGAGAGACACACACACACACACACACCCACGCAGAGAGAAAGAGAGAGACACCAATGCATGTAAAAACATCAATGGCAGTAATTGAAAGGAACCTTGGTCAAGAATAGATCATGAAATTCTCTCCCTTTCTCCTTCAATTTTGTTTCATCTACATTGCTGTCATAAAAAAGAAAGTGTAAAATAGCCATTAAAATCGTTCACATACTAAATTTGCATGTACACCATGATATTGTAACATTAAAGCTTATAACCTTAGGACAACTTGATAGTAAAAGAAAATAAAGACCATAAACTTTTATCACATACCTGAGTTCCTTATTTATCTCGTTGAGCTTTCTTGTTGTGCAGCGGTACTCCTTTTCAAGTAGTGGAATGACCAATGGAACATTGTCCATATACCTAACATGATGAAAAAGAGTTTAGAGTTTTATAAAAAAAAGGTGGGGCAAAATCACTCAACCACAAGGTTTGATTTGATGGGACGAAGAGTTGGACTTGAAGGAGTTGAGGTGACTGTAAAGACAAGAAGGACTGAAATTTACTATAGATTTCTTTATTAAATAAGTAGTAGTATTAAGTTAGATACATTATCTTAGTTGTTTATGACTTAAAAACTTATTTAAGAATGAAGAATTCTTATTAGAGTACGATTCAACTTTATTTTGGATATTTTAGTTATAAACTAGCATAAAGGTTCCAAAAACTTTTCCATGTATATGTATTCAACCCTTTCAATAAGAAGATCCTGAATATTTTTTCTATAAACTAGAGTTATTTATTTGAAAATGTGATGCTTTTTTTGAAGAGTGATTCTCCTAGTTCCCTACTTTCCATTACTTGTTTATGTCACAAAATTTTCAGCAATTCTAGCCTGATTTCCAACAATCAAAAACCCTAAAATTCTTGTGACATCAAACTTAAAATTCCAGCCATATCAAATCCTACAATTACAGCTATTCCAAGGTTGAAACTCCAATGACCTAAGCTGAAATCCTAAACCTAAAACTCAAATTCCAGCAACCACTATTTGATATATCTTCTACTCATCATACGTCATAACAAGCATGTAATTCTAAGATTAGTTATATAATATTGCAGCTTGATATGAAGGATAAAAGTGTAATCAAGGGGAAAAAAGATAGACGAGCTTATAGGTGGTGTACCTTTTGTGTAGTAATTCTTCCAAAAATGACCTTAGTTTGCTGACACCTATTCTACTTCTTTCTTGTTCTGACAGGGGACGACCTAACTTTTCCTCCAAAGCTGCAACATCTTCTTTCTCTCTCAAGGAGATGGCCTATATCAAAAATGGTAAAATAAAAACTCTAGGAGGTTTAAAATGATGAAGAGAATATTTATCAACAATATAACAATTAAAGGTTAGGGATAACGAATTAAAAAGTTCTAGACCTTTTTAGATTTCTTCACTTTAGTGTCCAACCTTTTATAGTTTTCAGTTAAGTATTCAAACTTCTAAAAATTGGACAATTCGATTCAAAAGGTTGCCTCCATTAATATTTTGCTAATGTAATCCACAGAACAATGAAAAGATTGTTAGAGAAGTTACGTGCCTCCTCATCTTCGTAAACATGATTTTTGAGCCTCCTTTGGCAAATACATTGGTGATTACGTATTCAAAAATGTAGACACTTGTTTGATACTCGAAAATCATATGGGGAAGAAGATATCAGATAGCTCCTTCAAATGTTAAGTCTTTATGTTGCTCTATTAGCCACCTTAGCAAAATATTAATTAAGATAACCTTTTAAGTTGAGTTGCCCAACTTTTAAAAGTTTGGTAATTGAAAATTTTAAAAGAATGGACAACTAAAGGAAAAAATATTTTAAAAATTCAAACTTTGCAATTTAATATCCCTTAAAAGTTTTTTTTGGAAACTGAAAAATAATATTAACGCCTAAAAGGTATACAAATTAGATCATGTTCTTTGCACAGATCTAAACAAGAGTTTTAAATTGTATTAACGCCTAAAAGGTATACAAAGTAAATCGTGTTCTTTGCACGAATCAAAACTAGAGTTTTAGCTTGTATTACACACACAAGGGTAATGCCAAAATACCGGACTACCTTCATTGTTGTAACCACCTTACATTACGAACTCCCTTTCTGAAGAAAGAAGTAATCTTTTTTCTTACTTTGCACAACAAGTGCCTTTGAATATATACACAAGCCCTAGCTTAATTTAGGTAACTAAAATATTTCCTATTTACAGCAATATCCGCTATTTACAGCAATTTCCTAAAGTAAATATCCATAATGTCCTCTTGATTCCTATTTTATGATTAGGAAATAATTTCTCCTAAATCACTGTTTTGATTTTCATCATTCCCCCTCAAGATGGTAGGTGCATAGATGTCTTGCATTCCCAGCTTGCTTATAACATCTTGAAATTGTGCATTGCCAACACCTTAGTCAATACATCTGCCATCTATTTGGCTGTGGGAACATATGTGGTGCAAATAAGCCCACTTTCCTTTTTTTTATGAAGTGCCTCCCAATCTCAATGTGTTTAGTTATGTCATGTTGTACTGGGTTGTGAGCAATACTAATAGCTGACTTATTATCACAGTAGAGCTTCATAGGTCCTTGCCACCTAACTTTCAAATCATTCAGGATGATACGAATCCACAAGAGCTCACATATACCGTGAGCCATAGCTCTAAACTCTGCCTCAACACTTGATATAGCCATATCTGATTGCTTCTTACTTCTCCAAGTGATAAGACTACCCAAAAACATAAGTGCAGTACCCAGCGGTTGACCTTCTATCAATGCTTGAACCTGCCCAACTTGTATCTGTAAAAGCTTCAACTATTTTATTTCCATTTTTCTTAAACATTATCCCTCTAGAGGGGTAGTTTTAAGATACCTCAATACTCTATACAACGCTTGAAGATGGACATTTTTAGGGTCATGTATGAACTGATTAATTACACTTACTGCATATGCTATGTCAGGCCTGGCATATGACAAATAAATTAGTCTTCTGTGAATAAGAGTTGTTTTGCTCTATATTATATTTCTTAAGAGATTGTAGTACATATATACATGAATAGGAATACCAAATAGGATAAATTATCTATACAAATACAGGAGATAATTCTAAGATAATGTTTATCCCTAAGATAATTCTATCTAATATAATCTGATTACAATCAGAATATCACAATATTATGTGATAATACTGTATCTGGACCACACTCCCTCTCAAGTTGGATCATAGATATCAATCATGTCTAGCTTGCTGATACATTCTTCAAATACATGTTTTTGAAGTCCTTTGGTAAATACTTCTGTTGTCTGCTTTTTAGTTGGTAAATAAGTTAGGCATATTGTCCCATCTTCTATCTTTTCCTTGATAAAATGTCGATCAACTTAACATGCTTTGTTCTCTCAAGGTGGACTAGATTGTGTTTCATGCTTAGGGCTACCTTGTTATCACAATAATGCTTATAGGTGACTCAAAAATGATTTCCAATTATGTCAGCACTCTTTTTAACCAAAGAATTTCACAAATCCCTTTTGCAACTGCTCTAAGTTCAGCTTCTGCGCTACTCTTGGCTACCACCTTTTGCTTCTTACTTTGCCATGTCACCAAATTTTCCCACACGAAAGGGCAATATCCAGTGGTTGAATTTCTATCCTCTTGAGAACTTGCCCAATTTGAATCAGTATATATTTCAATTGTTCTTTGATCTCCCTTTTTGAATAATAATCCTTTCCCAGGAGTACCCTTTAAATATCGTAAGATCTTATAAATTGCCTCAAAATGCTTACTCTTCGGTGCATGCATGTAGCGACTTACAACACTCATGGCAAAATAAATATCTGGTCTAGTATGAGACAAATAAAGTAGCCTTCTCACTAGTGTTTGGTATTCTTCGTAGTTAACTAGTTTATCTTCTTCATCTTCAAACTTTGTACTTTCAATGGGGGGTGATGCTTGGTTTACATCCTAACATTCCTGTCTCCTTCAAGAGATCAAGAATGTACTTCCTTTGTGAGATGTAGATCTCTTTTTTTGATCTAGCTACTTCCATGCCTAGGAAATACTTCATTTCTCCTAAGTATTTAACTTCAAATTCTTTCCTCAAAACTAACTTGAGTCTTGTAATTTCCCCTGCATCATCACCAATTACGACAATATCATCTACATACACAATCAAAATTGTCTCCTTACCTTCTCTAATTCTGAAGAACATTATATGATCCGACTGAACTTCTATGTATCCTTCTGTTTTTGGGACTTTGGCAAATCTTTCAAACCAAGCTCGTGGTAATTGTTTTAGCCCATATAGGGATTTTCTAAGTCTGCATACTCTGTTTCCTCCTTCCTTATCAAACCCTAGAGGAAGATTCATATATACATCCTTTAGTTTGCCATTCAAGAAGGCATTTTTAATATCAAGTTGTTGAAGGGGACAATCGAAGTTAGCAGCTAATGAGAGAAATAGTTTGATAGTTTTTAGTTTCGCCACAGGTTCAAATGTCTCCTTGTAGTCCATCCCATAAGTCTGAGTATAGCCCTTTGCTACCACTCTCTCTTTATACCTCTTAATGGAACCATCAACCCTATATTTGATTGTGAATATCCAACTACACCCCACGGGTTTCTTCCCTTTTGGCAGATCACCTTCTTCCCACATTTTATTTTTTTCAAGTGCTCTTATTTCTTCAAAAACTGCTTCTCTCCATTCTGGAACTTTAAGAGTTTCTTGGATATTATTGGGAATGTCAATTTTGTCCAGATTAGCAATAAATGCTTTATATTGAGAAGATAGAGCATCATAAGAGGCAAACCTCTCAATCGGGTGCATGGTACATGATCTAAATTTCTTTCGTAAAGCAATTGTTTAATAATAGAACTTTGAAGCTCAAGGATGACCAACCAAAACATACATTGATAAGAATAGTGATGGCATGTCCAAGTTATCGATGTTAAACCTAACAGGTTGAAGAGAGAGAAGATGATTGTAAGCATTAGACTGTTCTTTGAGATACTTTAAGTCTCCTATTCAATTTCCAGATCAAGAAGCCTCAATTCTCACGTCTTTATTTTGAAGAGAACACATGTTTTTGAAGAAGAGAATTAATAGCGTAGTGTAAAAATATCAAAATGCTATCTTGTTAGGTCCTACAATATAGCTCCTGATGTCAACGTACCAACTAAAAACAACAAGTAAGAGTTAGACCAACATTTCAAACACCACACATGGAAAAGTACTAATAGAACAAAATTGAAAGAGACTACTAGCTTCCTAAAATAATAATTGTCCTGATGATTCTCGATTAATAATTACTAGCATTAATATATGAAATGAAAGCCAAAAGAAATAATATCTTTGGGAGTTGGAATACTAAACCTGCTTGAACTCATCATTTGATTGGTAAACTGAATCATGATCTGAACCAACCCTTCCAGAAGGCACTGATGTAAAAAAAGGGGACCCACCGAACATGAAACCATCAAGCGTTTGGGTAGGCGGTGTAAGGAAAACTTCAACATCAGAGGAGCGAGCAAACTGAGGTATCCTTGTATCAAGCTTGGTTGAGACAATTACGGTCCTTGAAAGCTCAGGATCAAGCTATAAAAAACTAAGATATTAAGTTTAGTCTTTTGCAAGAAGTGGAAAATATTAAGAACAATCCATTTTCCTATAAAAAGGGGAATATCAAAACAAAAATATTCCTTTTAGCTGACAGTATTTTACATGTAATTACATTCTATAATCCTGTATTCTACCCTCAAAACCAAAGTTCAAAATGCAAATTGATTTGGTAGCTCCAATATTTTTGTTTGTCCATAGGGAATTAGAACTTTGATTCCTTAACCAATTCCAAGAATTGAAATGTAGATTATGAATAATAAATTCTATTTTAGCATATTCGAAATGCACTTCCGAATCCACTATTAAGATCCAAATGAAGCCTTTGAAAATAATTTGGGAGTAGATATTTGGCAGAAGATCCCTGTGAAGCAGAATCCTCATATGCATAGATGCCCTTAAAATTTAATTTCATCACCCAATAATTACTCAAAGATATAAGTCTTTCCACTTTGCTCTCCTCAATTCCCGCTGGAAAACACTTGGTTCAGATCATGATTCAATTTATAGATTTTAACTATTATCCCTATTTACACCTTTTATCACACCCAAACATTGGCATGAGTTTACTCCCGGCAAGGATTATTCAACAGCAGAAAAACTGCTACTCTATTGATAAAGGTTTAAACATCAGACAAAGCAAATGAAATGCATTTAGATGACCGAAAGGATGCATACTTGCATTACCACCCTTCTTGTAGTTGCATTACTCCAGTCACTACAATCTTCAAGACATAAGATAATAAACTCTTTATGTTGCATCTTAGCTCGCACCAGAGACTCCACTGCTCGGGCCTGAGTCTGAATAAACACAAAAGCAAGCACCAGTACGATTACCAAGAGATAAGTCAATTTTGTATGCTACTTAATCTATCTTTCCAGACCTGTAGCCCTTGATTTTTTCGACCAGGTGCTGGAGCAATTAGTCCAGGAGTGTCTATAATTGTAAGGTTGGGACAGTACTTGTATTCCACTTTCATAATTATTTCCTTAGCTGAAAACTGACACGACTCACGCTCCAATCTCAAGTTCTCTGATTCAATATACGCCTGAAGAAATTCAAAGAGAAAAACCACAAACATATGATTGCACATTGCAGAATTTAAGAATTCCCCAGATAAAAATGCAACGTGAAAAAAGATGGGGCTGCCTGAGTTTCGTGGAGAGACTTGTGTTGGGAAAGAGAAGGGTCGTCCTCGGATATGAGATGGCAGACGGGAACGTCACAGTGAGGATCATACTTCATATGAAGAGTAATGGGGCGGCGCGTTTTGGTGCCACCGCCAACATGGTTGAATTGGAAGCCCATGAGAGCCTCTACCAAAGCGCTCTTGCCGTCAGTCTGGTGGCCCACCACCAGAATGGCCGGTGCGTCAAAAGGGGTTTGTAGCTCTTGAGCCAAACCATGAAGTTCGTTGTAGGCTTCGTAGAGGCTCCACTGCTCCTGCATTGCTCTGCTACTTTCTCTTCTGTGTTTGTGGTTTCCTCTGGGCATTACTGAGTGGTTAAGTGAAGGATCCTTCGGATATCTGATTATCTCAAGAGTTTACTGTTATATTTATTATTTTTATTTATCTAAAACATATAAGTTTAAATTATTATATACTTTTGTGTTTGATAAAATATGAATTTAGATAAATTATATACTAAAGAACAAATTATGTATGTTATTATCTTTGCGGATATTTAACTCTTAAACATTGCAGTTGTTAGTTGTTACCGATCTTTCCCGAAAGCTAATGAACTTTTCAGGCCAACTTGCGAACCTGTTCTTATCTAACCTAGCCACCGCAGTCATGATTGATAGGTTCTGATTTCGACCTTGCCTATATAATGACAGAAGAATCTTGGCCAGACCTGATATATATATTGCTCCTTGACGTTTCATTGCGGTCAAAACCATTTTGGAGTTCGTGTCCACGTTCAGTTTTCTCATCCATTCCATTGCAGAAAAGTTGCAGAACATACGAAAATCTCATTCTTTGTTTTCTTTTTCCAGAATAAAAAAATTAAGCAAACAGTGATCTTACTGTTATGATTACAGGAATCTTAACCTAATCATATCTCGAGGGGTTATACAGTAACTTTCAGATTCTTTGGCTTCAAGTTGCCTCAACAGCTTCATCAATCTCTCCTTTTTCCTGTACGGACCACATGGTGTTTATAGTTTTTTTTTTATAACTCTATCTGCTCAAACTTGTAATTATATATGGTTGGGTCGGTCGTGAATGACCCATAGGCCGATCGGCCCATTCTTCGAAGATCAATCTTATACCTATTGGCTATGCCAAATCTAGGTCCAGTATACGCCCTTCATG
This sequence comes from Erythroxylum brevipes, assembly GCA_027479065.1. Taxonomy (NCBI): domain Eukaryota; kingdom Viridiplantae; phylum Streptophyta; class Magnoliopsida; order Malpighiales; family Erythroxylaceae; genus Erythroxylum; species Erythroxylum brevipes. The sequence goes on along the minus strand of JANIHY010000005.1, from coordinate 27,683,051 downwards.
GCCCACTCGTAGGTAAAAGTCTCTCATGCACACATAAAGACCTAAACCTAGTTATTGCTCCATATATAAAGGTAAAACTCGGTCATAACAGAGATACGTAATCATAACCCTAGCTTTCTCTGCATACGGCGATCTCACCTATATCAAAGGCTGACTTGAACGTCGGAGGGGCCTATCGGGAAACAACCCCCAACGTGCCTTCTTTGTTTTGCAGGAACCTTTAAGCCAAAATTCTCGTGTTCAACAGTCGACTTCATGGATCCAAACGGTAACGTACAGCCTCGTCAGAACCAGACTGAACCAATATACATCGAACATTCTTAGATTATATCGAATTTACTAAATATAAAAATGTTAAAGGTTTTATAAATAGTAAGAGTTAATTATTTAAATAATTAGTTTTAATTATTTTGATAATAGTTGATTCAAGCCTAATTACTTTTAGTGAATTTTACACTTTGTCCATATTGAAAAATCTAATATGGCATCAAAGTAGGTTCGTTTCAGATTATTAATTTTTCGATTGTCCATCTGGATGTTTAGTTCTAACTGTCCAGTCTAGTTACCACTGCATTTATTTCAAATGATAGTTAAATGTCTAGTCTCAGTTGCACTTGAGGGAGAGTATTAGAGTATTTCATATTGACTAAACATAAAAATATTAAAGGGTTTATAAGTAATAAGAGTCAATTATTGTCAAAATGATAAAAACGTTATTTTAACAATAGTTGACCTAAGCCAAATTATTATTAGTGGATTCTACACTCTATCCATATTAAAAAATATAATAATCATTAAGCAACATTTGGCATATATACATATATATGTATTGGGTAAAATAGATAAGAGTTATATATAAAACATGAACATTATGTCTAAACCAATCCAAATGTTTACACGATAATTCATCGCAACTTTTAAACTCAAATTGAACTCAAAAAATCATATTTAATCTAATAATTTATAATAATTATCTTAATTTATTAATTTAAGTCAAGCTTTATTATTTTGAATCGACTTTAAGAGTTGAGTTGAGTTACTATATTAGTGATATTCATACTTCGTGTTTCTTAAATCCCTTGAAATGTTTATGTATTTTACCCTATATATATATACTATGGTGACCTATTCTTCAAGTAGCTTAACGAGTTAATGATTCAAAAGCAAGTGAAGAGTAACTTTATAATATGTATCCTTTCCTGACTGACCATCTTGAACCCTTCAACGTGACTCGAACTTATACTTGATGGTTCACCTCTAAGATTGTCACATTCCAGATAATGTCTGCTTGTTGCAAATAGGCATGATGTGCTTTTCCAACCAAAAAGAAAAAGCTTATAATCTTCTCCAAGATATGGTGAAATCAGACAAAGATGTAGAAGAAAGTACATAAACAGCACCAACAATATGATTGTTGATTACTTTGAAGGAAGAAGCTATTCAAGTTGCAATATAGTATTCAAAAATTGGGTCTAAACAATAAAATATAAATCAAAGTTTAAATATATTTTTATCCCTTATATCTAATTAATAGCTTAATTTTAATTTTCTATTTAGTTTCGTGATACCATTTATACAAATTTCTAAAATCAACATATCTAATGACATCATGGTCACAAATGAGCGCTTAAAGGCTCACCCCATAACCCAAAGTCTCATTTCATCAACTATCTTATCTTCTATATAAAAGATACCTAAGGTTAGCTCCCCGCTTTGCAATTTCGAGAAGGTCATAATGCATGTAATATTTTCTTTATATTTTTATAAAAAAGATTGTTTATGTGATTTGAATATTTGACCTTATGATCACAAAGGAGCAACTTGATTAGTTTCTCTGAAACTTAGCCTCAACTATTTAATTATATTATCCTTATTTCTATTAGAGATAGATATATAGACCATGGGAAGATATTTTATGAGATAATGTGGTTATCACACTTGGAAAGTCCTTTAGTGATATATATTCAATTAATCCCCAAAAAAACAAACATATGTATATATAATATTAAGCTCGTGATGTGCATGTTCTATATAATATATTGTTCTCATAATTACATGCTACTTTTTAGTTAGCACTAATCATTTGTTAAACCATCAACTAACCTAAAACATATTAGTTTATAGAGATTAATATCAAAATGTGTATGTCATTAAGAATAGTGTAATCCTTACTGGTAAACCATAAGATGGTAGCATTTGTCCTTATTTGAGCACAATGAATATATTAAAATGTTAATCTTGATGTGTTTAGCAACTCGATAAGGTTAAATACCCTGAATTTTATTATAATTTGATTATTTTTTTCGTTTTAATCTTTATTTTTTAAAAGCTATATATGATTTATCATGTAATATTATTTAGTTGTCATCTATTTTTTAATACAAAATCATAAAATATTATGAATTTTAAGTATTAATACGAAATCATTTATAAACATAATAGAATATAACAAAAATATATAATAATTAAAAAATGTTATAGAAAGGTAAATAATAAAATTAAAAATATATAGATTGGAATAAAAAAAATCACATCACATGGAATCCAATGTAATTAACTCTGTCTAATATGTTCTAATTAAGGAGAGTACATCAAATGTTAGGCTGCATACTATCAGACTTTTATAAATTTTACTTTATTGTGAGATTTTGGATTGAGTATGATAATATTGAGACTGTACCAAGAGTACTAGATTCTTAAACAAGCATGATAAGGCAACTTTAAACTTGGTTTCTTTGATACTTATCGTGAACAAAATAAGAAAGACAACCACTTACTATATTCGAAGAACAAAAAGATAATAAATTCACAAAATAACAATAAATTTGAAAAAAAAACATTTTCTTTCATTAATTATATCGCTTGAATCTTGGGACGTTTTATCAAACTGACCCGACCCGACCCGACCCGACCCGACCCGATTCGACTAGAATATATACAGAAAGGGAAAACAATTTATAGGGGTGAGTAGTATGAAGAAAGAGAGACCATAAAGAGTTTGCAGAAATGGTTGGCGTGAAAGCATTCAAAAGTAGACTAAACAGTACCCAACCCACGAGAGAACATTAAAAGCAAACCTTCTTTCCTTCCCACTTGCATCTCAACTTGCCAAACATGTCTTACTCAAAAAGAAACTCTCTCACACAGCCAGAAAGCGAAGCTGCAAGTTGTTGAAGACAAGCTGCAAGTTGTCGTTTCTTTTTCTTTTTTTCCTCTCTTTTCTTTGAAAAAAAAGTACAAACACAACGAACTAATATTATATTTTTTCCTGCAACTTGCAATCCATCATTATTTTAATAGCTAGTTGCCTAGTTGAGTTATGAAAGTCAAGTTGCGAGCGGAGAGTGCAGCTGTTTTTGATTCCTTTCACGTTATTGGCATTTTAGTAATAAAAACCACAATCTAACCAAACGTTTCTAGGGTTTGCTTCCGACTCACTCAAACCAACCCACGTTTTTTTTAATATATTTTTCATGTCTTTACCTCTCTACCTAATATTATGCTTAATAATATTAGGGTTTCAGATGTTATTTTTTGAGCCAAAGGCGACTTCTTTGAAGTTTTATTTACTTTCTTATCATTTAGGCATCGGTGATTTTCTATAATTTTTGATGCTTTATTATTCTCTTATCACTTGGGTATTGATGTTTTTGTAGATAAAAAGATAATATATTTTGTTATATTTTAGTTTTAAAATATATTTTATTTCTAACACTTGAGTTATAGTTTATTTATTTATGTATTTATTGTAATTTTATTTACATAAATATTTAACATATCAATTTTACTTATTTACTCTTTAATTTGCATCACTTTTTTATTGTCACATTTACATGTGAGCCTATCAGAAACAGTCTCTCTACTATGCAAGAGTAAGGCTGCGTACTATTAGACTCCTTCAGATCCTGCTTTATTACAAGAATTCAGACTGGGTGTAATGATAATGATGATGATTATTGGACTTCTCCATATCCTAAATTTCAGTAAAACTTTTATTTAATGTTGTTATTATTATTATTATTATTATTGTCGGATGTATGAAATAACAAGTGAATTATGCATTATGAATAAATTGTAAATTTTGAACTTATCATTGGTTAATGCAAGTTTCAGTATATCTGGAATATAGTCGGTAATAAAAATTCAAGATTATTTAAATTTCAGTATATCTGGAAAAGTTGTCATCCTAAGCCTGATTTGTTATTCCCGACATCTAATTCCAAGTTACACCCGGTAATAAAAATTCAAGATTATTTAAATTTTATTTAAAATTTGTCAATCCTTACGATCTTATTCATTATTAACAACTAAATCCTACATTTCAGTGAAACTTTTATTTAATGTTGTTATTATTATTGTTGGATATATGAAATAACTCGTAAATTATGTATTATGAATAAATTGTAATTTTTGAACTTATTAATGCCAGTTTACATTCATCAAAATATATTTAACCTAGAAAAAGTTGTCACCCTAAACCTTATTGTTATTCCCGACTTCTAATTTCAAGTTATACATACACTGGTAATAAAAATTCAGGATTATTTAAATTTTATTTAAAATTTGTCAATCCTTATGATCTTATTCATTATTAACAACTAAACAAGCAAAAATTAAGAAATGTAAGCTACACACAATGCACATAACATCTAATTAGAGGTTATAATCATAATCCCACTTACCAAAATTTTCTAATAATTACAAATATTAAGACATAAGGACTTTGATTTATTTTAAAACTTTGCAAACTTATAGAACTTTGTAATAAATGGATTAAACTTCATACAATATTGAGTAAATATTGAACATTTCATCAATCTATTTATATAATTCGATATCACCTGGTGCATTTTTTCGATATTGGTTCCAAATGTAGTAGATGCTCATTGAGTGTTTTTGACAATTGACCTAATTTTACACAATTATAAGAGATTTATAAACAAAAAAATTAAACAAATTAAACAACGTTAGGAATGAAAATAATATTACAGAAGTCGGTCGGTCGGTCGGAACAATTTTTTGGGGATCGACACACACACACATCGGGTACTCACAAAAACGACGGCGTTCGGTTCCTTCTCTGCTTTTTCCGTTACAACTAACTGTTGATAGTGTATCTATCAGACAAACGTAAAGATAATGATAATAATAATCACTACTCACGAGTCATGAAGACGACTAGTCGTCGTGTCTAGCCGAGTTCTCGGCGATCTGAGCCAGAGACTGGAGATTGCACCGGACGATGGTGTCAACAAACACGCAAGTCTCCTCCACGGTGTTCCCCGGAGGAATATCCACAACGTAAGACTCGACGACCACCGTCCCGTTGCCCGACGGCGAGGCGTGGAGCGTCGTAACGGAACGGTAATTCGCGAGGCGGTGGTCGCCACCGAGGACGCTAAAGCTGATGACGTGGCGCTCGTCGTCGAGGATCTCGAGCCGTTCCGTGCTGTTAGCGGCTGGGAGTCCGGAGATGATGTGGACTTCGCGGAGCGAGCCGACGTGACCGTCGCCGTCAATGACGTGGCAGCTCTTGACAAAGTGCTTATAAGCTTGGGGGTTATCGAACCGTCTCACGACTGACCACACGGAGGAGACCGGGGCGGCGATCTGCTGCACCACGGCTGATGAGCACTGGTTGGGGCCTACCGCGTGCGCGTGGTACCGTGAGGCGGAGTCCGGCACCGTGACAGCGCAAGCCAGAGGAGGCCGCCGCTGGTTACATGGCTGCATGGCGGTGGTGGAGGTGCCGTTAGTGACGGCGTTTGTGTCGTTGATTCTGTGAAGAAGGAGCGGATTAGAAGGCATTGTGATTATTTATGTTAGAAGTTTTGGAGTCGCCAACATATATATAAAGAGAGAGAGAGTTGTTTTGTTTGTTATTTATTATTATATATAAAAAGGTTCATGTGCGTGAGGGTAATAAAATAGCCCCTAGTTGGTCCTTCTTATATTACCATAGTGCTCCTTAATCTTGGTCATTGTTACGGTACTTGAACTGATCCCGACCTGAAATTTTATTCTTTAATTTGATAAAAAAATAGAAAATTAAAAAAAAATATTGGGTAAAGATGCTTATAATAGATCTCTCCAAATTTTACTCGAACTGATCCCGACTTGAAATTTTATTCTTTAATTTGATAAAGAAATAGAAAATTAAAAAAAAAGTATTGGGTAAAGATGCTTATAATAGATCTCTCCAAATTTTACATTTAGTGAGATTTTTATTAAATCGTTATGTCATTGTACATAATTAGACTCTTTAAATTAATTAAAATAACTTTATATTAATATTGTAATCAAATAAATGGAGTTATTTGAGAAAAAAACACAATTTACTAAGGGTTAAAACATAATTTTAAGAAAATATGGTGATTTTAAACATAATTTTGGAGTTAGCCACTTGAAAGTAATAGCAAACATTATTAGGCTTTGCAATTGACTATATTGCGGGATTTCAGATTAGGTGCGATGATCCATGAGTCTACTCAATGACATATTTGAGCATTATCTGCCCTTTATGTTTGTTCTATTTCTTTCGCACCCCTTTATGCTTATCGACATGTGTTTGATCTAACTAATGTTGATTCATTCTTATGGACATTTCATGAATGGTTTCAACCTGACAAAAGTATTAAGGATTTTTTAGTTTAAAAATTTTATATTAATTCTGAAAATTTTAAATTTTATC